>JBBMFX010000101.1:12109892-12128157 GCA_037832545.1 Rhabdalestes septentrionalis
GAGAGAGAGAGAGAGAGAGAGAGAGAGAGAGAGAGAGAGAGAGAGAGAGAGAGAGAGAGAGAGAGAGAGAGATTTAAGCTGGACTTCTGGCTTATAGAAGAAACTTTATCCACCCTGTTTCATTAATGTTTGTAATTCTGTGAAATTTCAGTTCAGTAATACTGGAAAATAACCTGAACACATAAGCACATACAAATGTGTGAATGTGCTGAGAAAACGGTTCACGGGTTTACCGAGACTATGTTTTGAACTGAGCATGAGCACACTTAACAACAGATCATTTCTGTTTGGGAAAACAGACAAAAAGTTGAATGCAATGTTTCTCAACCTTTTCACCATTAATGCCCACCTATCTCACAGCATGTTGCTAAGGCCCACTAAGCCACATTAGATGATATTAAATAACCAATTGTGGACCAATGGCCTGTCTCAACTTTAGATTTGCGGGCTGGTGGTCCCCAGCCCAGTGGTTGAGAATCCAGGGTTTAATGAACTATTCAGTGCACGAATACTAATATTATGCAGTATTCAGTGATCGGCATAAGTACACCAGAAATTATTTTGATGCAAATTACAAATACTAATCAAAAATTTCATGTAAAATATCAGTGACAGGAAATTTAATTAAAAAATAAGTCATTTTTTTAATCTATGAAAGTACAAAAACATGCAAAATGATCTGGAACAGTGTTTCAGACATTTACAATAAATGCAACAGTAAATTTATCTGATTTCCTCTCATTTCTCTAACCTTATTAGCCACAATTCGAAGATGTGCAAGGAACAATGAACACTGTCATTACAGCAGAGCAAGATACACACTGAGATGTGTTTCCCAAATTCACTCTAAACATCTTATAAAACAACCTGTTTCTTTTCATATATTCTTAACGTTATAATCCAGTCTGCACCACTGAGCACCAAAGCACATTGATTTACTGGTCATGAGGAAAATAAAGGGTTCACAACAAGCACCCTGGGCCTGATAGGATGTGTTACATGATTTACTTGCATCTAGCCAAAGGCTATATTTAGCTGACCTATGGAAAGCCTGGTGATAAAATTACTGTCTTATTTGAGTATAAAATTACATTTGATTAAAAGAATTATAAATACACAAAATAGATTTTGTTACAAATAACATCTGATAATTTTCCAGTCAGCTTAACACAAATAACAAAATACTCGTAACATAATCAAATATGTATTTTAAATATATTTATTGAAACCTCTGGCACTACTCGTTGTTGATACAGGCCTGCTGAGAGCCTTCAAATAGTTAACAAAAAAAAAACAATATGTACTGATTTTATGCTACTTTAAACCATGTTAATTTCTTCCTAATTTTTGTTCTACTATCCTGAAATGCAAACAAAGTGAACATGGAGCCATTTAAAGCAGCCTGGTATACCAGGAATATGGCTGATGAGCAGGAAAAACCTCAGATTGTAACATTTTATGTGTCACGGTCATTTTAGTCCAGTAGTAAATGTCCGTTTATCCTAGACCATTTTTATTTTTATTGGGTACAGCAGGTGAGGGGCAGAGGGCCAGCCCACCCACACTGAAAGACACCCCTGCTTGGGGAATGGAGGGCTGCGTAACCCTAGATGTGCTTTTGGGGGATGGAGGCCAGCGCAGGGAGTCAAACCTGACAAATTCCGCTTGAGTAGGGAGTTGGCAGAGGGATCAAAGTGGCCCCCGTGGGCCCTGATACCAAACGTTGCTGATATCCTGTCAGGAGAGAGCAGATACTGGTGTCTAGATTACACAAACAAGTGTAGGCGACTTCACGCTAAGAGCAGGCTACAAGGATAAATAAATACCCCGTATAAGGAGTTCAGGGGTGCCGCCTTGAAACAACATTTCTCCTCTCTTACACCCTACGTAGTGCACGAGGGTGGTTGGTTTAGCAAAGCCAAGTCTGAACTGTGGTGGGCCCCGCTGTTAAAATGGTGACTGAAGTGGAAATAAGGTGGAAAGAGCAGTCTCACAGTCGGGGCTTCAGTAGAACTGGAACAGGAGCCGGGCTCTGTTGACGTAGGGCAAGAGCAACCCTGCGGTTCAGCCTACAGCCCGTGCTGTCAGAGACCACCATGTGATTCTGGGTTTGGCACAGGCTTCCACATGATTTTTAGAAAAATAATACCAAAGGGTTGAAGTTCACCGTTCTTAAAAATGGGACTGATCTTTTGCACTAATTTGTCACGCATAACTTTGACAAGTCTTCTGAAAAAATGCAAATCCTTTAAACTAAAGGGCAACTAAAAAACATATTTTTATACTTGAGGGAACATAATTATTAATTACTGCTTTTCAGTTTATTTATTTATGAAGGCCTGTGTTTGACAGATGTAAAATACAGTTTATTATCTGGAATCAGCTAAAGGTTCAGTTTTGTCATTCCCTGGTGGGTGCCCGTTGATACTTTTCCCATTGTAACATGAAACACTCATATTTCTCTGCTCGGCACATTCGGCAAGTGTAACATTCAGTCTGAAAGGAGATGCTGGAATATGCTGGAAAGTTCTGCCCTTGCTCTCCGGTGGGAACGATTGAGGTTCCACCGAAAACCTCCCAATGCGAAGCCCTTATCTGCACTCCAAGATGTGCTGAGATACAGATAGACAAAGAAGAGGGCATAGTGCTATCAACCATGTTGACGCCACATGGTCCAGAGATGTCAAAACTATCTAGGTGCACTATCAGAGAAATTGTAATGCGGAGAAAATGAAAGGGGAAAAGAGAAAGGATATAGATCAGCTGCAGGTTAAACCAACTTGCTGAGGCTCCAGAAAAAAGCCACGCTCAAGAATAAAGAACAATGTTGCCAAGGCAACCTTATCAGATGCCCATGTGCAGTGATATCTAACACTTAGCTATGAACAGTTTAAATTTAAAAGAAAACTGCCATGTTCTTTCAGTTAATATATTTGCACTAATTACTAATTTGTATATTTGTGTTATTTTAGATGATTCATTAATTATTCATTTGTATATTTGTGTTATTTTAGATTATTCATTAATTATTAATTTGTATATTTGTTATTTTAGATCATTAGGGTCAGCAAGTTCATTTAAAATAAATAATTGAAAATAATTTGACATATATAATTGCACTTATGCAGCTGAGAAACTATTCTGTACACACTGAAATATTTCACAGTATTAAATGTATCTCATTTCTTATTAATATCTTCTTCTTTGTTTAATTTTACATGCTGAGTCAGAATGTAGGGCTCTCCTCCTCGTTATATTAATAAAGCGGGTCAAACAGCTTTAAAATGACACATTTTGCTGGTTAAATATTGCTTGGTGTATCTGGGTAATACATATTACTATGCATAATAACCTCAATGAAAACAACAAGCAAGTAGTTATTAACACATATATTTATAAATTCAGGCAATCCTGTAGGCAATGTTTGTAATATACTAGATACTTTTATATGAAAACAAGATAAAAAAAGAAAGGCAAAAATAAATACATGTACAAAAATATTTAATTTGAAATAGAACAGTATATGTGATCCAAAAAGTTATTATAAAGAACATATGTTAAGATAACCTCAGAGTATCAAATTAATGTCTGGAGCGTGAATTCCTCTCATAGATAAACATTTATAATGCATATCAATTCTCTAAATGTAAAAAAAGTTCTACAGAGAACATCCCTTATCACCTCATCAGCAATGCCTCTACAGAGAAGGGTAAGGGTCTTGCACTGGAATTTTTAACAGAGTTTGTTTTAGCAGCCCACTCTTTGTGTGTGAGATTTTTGAGCACTGGTGCCCTGCAGTGTTTATCTGGCAGCTCAGCCAGTGACAGCACCTTTGCCTCAATCAGAGAAAGGCCACCACCTTGCCTTGACATGATATCCATTCTGTCAGTAGCTACACTGTTTGGCAAGCCGCTAGACGAGTCAACAGTGACATTTTCTGGCACAATTTTTTCGGTGATGACACCTGAGTTTTTGCCATTGTAATGGTGAGAGTTTTGAAATGAGGGTGGTGAAAAAGATTCAAGATATGAATCCCTCATACTGCAAACATCCCAGCTTTCTGTTGTTTGATGAAGACACCTCTGTGTTAGAATGTCCCTACGGCTCTGCTCTAGGGTTCTGGATTTGAACCCTTGTGGGTGGCCCTGGAGGTCACACTCAAACAGCATTGGACTCGATTTGTACATGGGTAAGTAGCCGGGCACGCTGGCACCAGTGAGTGGGCAGAAACAGGGGGAAGGAGCAGGTGTCACTGTGGCCTGAAGAAGGACAAGTTCAGGGAGTTCTTCCATCTCTCTCTGTCTCAGCTCTCTCTCCAGCATCACATTCTCCAGCTCTTTATCAGCAAATGCTCTCCTCTTCCTCATTCTTGCACTCAGCGGAGGGTAGTGAAGTCTCTTTGGCCATTCATCCAGCACTGGTGGCTTGTAGCCTGAGGTACAGGGAAAGAATTGATGGGTCTTGACAGTTTTTGATATCAAGTTCATCAGGGTTTCTCTAATAAAATAATAAAATCTAATTTTGTGAGGCATACTTTTTTTCCGTTTGGTATAAACAAAACTTGGTTAGAGACACAGTATTCAACAATTAAAATATGCTTCCTTGTGGTGTGTGTGGTTATTTTCGTGGGTGATTATATATTGTATAAATATGTGTTATGGTCGTACATATACACTGCCAAATTCAATTAAAATTTTCAAATTTCACTTCATTTAAATTAAAATAATAAAATATATAGCAGATTAATATGGAAAAGAACTTGTGCAAAGGTCATTTCTCCACATCAACCTTAACACCTTGCTAATTTATCATAATTTAAATATAATATATGAATGTATTTAAAATATCTACAGATATTTTCAGTTTTGAGGAACAATGGACCTGTACATGCCCTAATATTCTGAATAAGTCATCTCTCTATCAAACAAATAGCAAAAACAAAAACAAAGAATATCATATGTTGTCATGATCCATAATACATTTCTCTGCAGAACACTCAGGCTGAATGACAAAGTTATTATGAAATCAAATCGGAAGACAAACAGCAGTGCAAAAACTTTAATGTTGACACTGAATAAAGCACATCAGGGACCTTCAGTCTCCGAAGCGCTTGCATCGGTTCACTCTGCTGTAATTCTTACCTTCATTTGCATAATTTTAATTACCTTAAATAAACACAAACAGCCCTGTTACAGGCGGAGGGATCTGTAGCATAATAGTTGGACTAATCCACTGTCTGCTGATGCCGCCTGGGAGGCTCTGGATGTGTTAATGAGATGTGTGTTCATTAAAGCTTACCCTCCAGAATGCTCTTTGCCAGTAGACTGGGTGCCCTGCTGTAACACTGGTACGCTGAGCGTCGGAAAGCAGAAGCACTCCTCTGACCTTTTTTACCCTGTGTAAGAAATTAAACAATTCTGTACTCCATACTACTTGTCATAGCTATAGTTTGTAGAGTGTGTAATTTTGAACTAAATCTAATAATTTACCTACAGGACCAACATTTTAAATCCTTATATTGTAGACAGTGGATGCAACTACATTTATGCACAGTTTTTTAAGAGAAGAATTTATTCTATATGTAACTGAGCAAAGCTAAAGCTTCTTATCGTAAGAGTGTACTTCATTTTGATTCTTATCTCACATTTAAATACTGTTGTGATTGGTATTAAAAAGGTAGGTTCATTGAAAAAATAAAATTCTTTAACACTTTCCCCATTCAACTACTTCACCATTTAAAAGTGGATGATCATACATTTGGATGTTAAAACAATCACTTTATTTTCACAGACTACAGCTCTCATGAGACAGGTAGGCATTAACTCTACCTGTACCAAAGAAATAAAAAAGCTCTATCATGAAATGTTCATTTCAAATGTTAAAATTTGTAGTTTTAACACTTGGCTGGATGTCTGAAATGTTGGATACTGGTGCCAGCTAGGTACTCACCCAAATAATTAATTTATTAATTAAATCATTTGCACTATGCAGTTCTTACAGTACAGACAGTACTAAACTGTTCCAAGGCTACAATAAAGATATCTCATGAACATTTTATTTTAATGTCTATCACTAAATTAGTAAAGTTTGTTCCATGTTATTTATGGAGCAAATTTAATATTTGACATTTTAGATGGTGCAAATAATAAATAGGGTAGAAATAGTAAATTGGTCTACTTCTACATGTCATGTGAGACTTTGAATAGTTTGTGGGTGTCTGTGGTGAGGAGATTTACTTTGCTGGATATTTGAGATTTACTTAAAGAACAGAGCTTGTGAATGTGAGATTTTCTTTTTAGAACAGTTTCTGGCTGTCTGAGATTTACTTAAAGAATAGACTTTGTAAATGCCTGAGCTTTTCTTTACAGAACAGTCTGTGACTTACTTAAAGAATATTTTTTGTGGAAGTGAGAATTACAGAATAGGGTTTGTGGATTATATTTACTTACATAACAGAATTTGTGGATGCATGGAATTTATAGGAGAGAGTTTGTGGATGTCTGTGATTTACAAAATAGAGAATGTGGATGTCTGGGACTTACAGAATAGAAGATGTGTACGTGATATTTACAGAATATAGTTTGTGGGTGTCTAAGAATTTCTTACATAATAGTTTGTGGACGTCTGTGATATATACAGAAGAGAATGTGGATGTCTGAGATTTACAGGATAGAGCTAGTGAATGCCTGAGATTTAGTTTACAGAATAGAGCTTGTGGATGTATGACATTTTAGATACTTGTGCAAAAAACGGTGGCTGTGAAAAAAAGCTTGGTTTATTTAAATGAAGGAGCTGGGAGAGCGCAGCTGTCCGCCATTTAACAAGAACAAGCTTTTATCTGGGTGTAGAAATACACCACGTTACAGCTTGGTTTTGTTAACTGAAGGATCTGTGAGAGAGTAGCTGCCCTCAGGAGAGGCTCACCTCGGCCGCCTGCTGTCTCCTCAGAGCCACCTGCGCCGCCATCACCCGCTGCCTCTCCACCACCAGCCCGCAGCTCGCACAACGGCAGTCACGCCACCGGCACAGCCGCTTGTGGCCCTTCAGTCGGGAAACCACGCCGTGGTTCCGGCAGCGAGCACACTTGGGGCTCCGGCTCGGCCTGCGCTTCGCTTCTACAGTCTCCACATCGACCTCCTCCTCCTCATCCTCCAGCCCGGTCAGTTCAGTCTGGACATCAGTCTCCAACTTAGAGCACATCTGTAGGAGGACGGAGGAAATCTGCCTCTAGTCTACCTAAAGTCTAGAGTGTGAGCGTAAAGAGTCTGACAGCCGGCATTTTCAAAGTTATAAAAAGTAGAAAGTATAAAGAGAAAAAAGTACATCAAAAACTTGTTTTGAAGGACGTAGACTTTCCTAGACTCACCGACTTTAAGAAAGTTATAAAAGTTTGAGCTCATCTCTTCACACGGAGTCGTTTTTAACCACCAACCGTCAGTTGCTATTGACGTCACTCAGGTTGTGCTGGTGTCTAAGCAACTCAGCTCCACCCATGTGCTCATGTTAAGGCCGATTGGATGAGGAATAAAAAGGCGCCAACGCTTTGGCGCGAGCCAGTGCATATCCTCAGATGCCCAGGTAACGCAGAGACAGCTGTATGATATAAGTTAAAAAGCACACTACATGGACAACAGTAGTGGGACTTACCTGTTCTCCCGGTTTTGGACTAGGTCTCTTACTTCTATTGAAGTAATGGTAATCGTAGTGCTTCATTATTGCAAGACATTTTTGACGACGCTGTGCTTCCAACTTTGTGAACACGGTTTGCGCAAGGTCCTTCCCTATTACAGCATGACTGAGACTCAATACACAAAGCAAGCTTCATATAGACATGTTTGGATGAGTTTGATGTGGATGACTCCATATTAAATGTATCCATATTTAAGTCTATGTATTTGAATGAAAAATCATCAAAGTCCCTGTTGGTGAAATGGACAGGTGTCCCAATACCTTTGTCCATATAACAATTACACTGTACCTATAAAAATCATCCATAAAAAATAAATTAAGCACCAAATGTGACAAGAAAACATGCAATTATAATCGGCCTTGGGTACCCCTGGCCTAAATATTTGTACCAAGCAGCATTATATTATCCATAAAATGTGGATGTCACGCAGGGTGTTAATTGAGTTTTCCTGTCGCCACCGGCTTATGATAAAGACTGAATGTAATTATTTTACTTCTGCTTCTCATTCAGGCAGTCTCCTTTTTCACTGTGATGTTTTCCAGTTAAATGTAAGTATATTCACATTGGCCCCTATTTAAAGGGGGTAATCAAATGTTGCCAATTAGTTTATTATTGATCAGTTATTAACATTACAAGAAAAAGTAATAAAGCATCTTAAAATCTCTTCCGGTGTTAATGTATTACTGAATAAAATAACAGCAGATAGTAATTAAAAACGTCTGAATGATGCACTCAAGCAATGTAAAAAACAAATAAACATGAAATAATAATAATAACAATAATAATAATAATAACAACAACAACAACAACAACATTACTACTACTACTACTACTACTACTACTACTACTACTACTACTACTACTACTACTACTACTACTACTTAAACTACGACTTACTACGACTAAACTTTAGCTTCCACATCAGACATCTGAACTTCTTAAACAGACATCCAGTGAGAGTGAATTACTGTGGCCCCCAAGTGGAGGGTGTTTGTATTGTCAGTCACTGCTGGACACAAAATATGTAACCTTGGGTGCCCCCCTCTGCTACATATCAGCAATCGCACTCAAATAATTAAAATAATACTTTGGTCCATTTTCAAGTACAGTCATATTCTGTCATGGTTGTAGCTTAAATGTTACCCATGGCTATTGATCGTGTCTTATATAACACCACCAAAACTCCATGTTATTTCTTTCTGGACATGGATACCCAAGGGATATATCAAAAAAGTGAACTCTTCTCCATTATGCACAGATTGTATTTTTCTGACTGTTTGTAACGTATAAGAATAGATATGAGGAAGAATATAACTGTGAACCAAGATATACTAACAATTAACCAGAATCATATTAAATGAGAAATAAACAGAGGAGTGAACCACCATTGGCAAATAACTAAGAATTGGTTTAAGCTCAAAACAAGACACAACAGAAATAAAACAGAATGGAGATTACCATAGGCTGACCAGGGCTGATTGGAGATACACAGAAAATACAGAATCCAGAATGGTCAGGAGCAAAATCCGAGCTGCGGCAAAACACAGAGAAATACACAGAGTCACAAAAACCGAGGACAAAAAAATTTAGCAAAAGCTGAGTATCACTGTGACAAAAAAAATCACAGAGAATCAACTGAATCATGGTAACTTATACTAACTCAGTAATAACAAACACCTAGGACGGGGAGGGCACAGGAAGAGGACACAAGCAGAAACACAAAGGGAGAGGCAGGACTAGAGTGGAGACTGATATCAAACATCATACTCACCTGGCAGACAAACACTTGTTGGGGTAAACTTAGAGAAAGGCACATGAAACAGGGAGGATGTAAACAATGACAAAGACAAGAACTCTGGAAAAAAAACAGAAGAACGTTACAAAAAACCAAGAAACTGGGAAAAGACTGGGAGAACATTACACTATTCTTTGCTGGTAGACCTGTAATTAATTTTCACCAATTTTCTGCTAAAGCATAAAGGAATCCTTTAAAAGGATAAGACAGGCAGAAGAAAGCTTAGACTTACTGCAAAAGAAAAACTTTGCTTCTCCCAGCCTTTGAAAGTGCTCAGAGTTTGACTTTCAGACAGACGGTGAGCAGAATGTCGAGCACCTTCAAAGGGAAAGTAAAAGCACTTCAGCTGAGTTCAAAGCATGCATTACATCGCAATCACGCCGCAGTTTGACTTTGGAGAGCTTAGGACACTGCAAAATTCCTTTTAATCATTTCAATGTATTCCCCCTATTCCAATTTCACTGTCAAGTTGTAGACAATTCCCAATCTCAGATTGACACAGTCGATCAAGGGTCAGTACGCTCTCCACAAGTTTCTTCTAAAGTGTAGAAGGCTGCCTTTGCGTATTTTTGAATGATTGGTCAAACTCCATTGAGAATCTTTATGCATGCAGGAGAATTCTTGATTCTTCCACCATACACAGATGTACCCCTACTTTTTCTCCCTATGGCACTAGGTTACATATTATGCTAATATCAGGTGTTTCAGCTGATAATGTACGCTCTTCTGAATTCAAGTAATGCATTTAAAGCCATGGGGTGGTTTCGCAGTGAGGTCAAACATGATGAGAGGCGTGATGCCCCAGTTTAAAGGCCTAATTGGGCACAAATGAGCACAGAACAACCAGATGGGGTCAGATGGTATAAGACAACTCAGTCACACAAAGTGCATTGAGGAGAGGACCCTGCAAAGATGAAAGCTGAAAGATCCGTCTGGCAGAGCTTTGAATGTGGAGTATGCGCACAGCCCATGCCCTAGAATGGGGAAGCACATATGGTAGCCTGGGCATTTTTGTGTGTAAGGAGAAGCTGGAGGGTGTGATCTGGAGCTGGGTTCTGAAAGATCTGAAGAGAAAACTATGGCAAGGCTCATGTGTGCGCCTCGCTGTGTTGCCTGACGAGATGCTTGATGACCTGGAGAGAATTCCGTACATCACAATTCACTCCTCTGCCTTCCAGTTGAACCATTTTGTCCTGTTGTTGTTTTGGTCTTCATCTTTTCGCCCTCCAAGGCTTCACATTGAAAAGGTAACAAAGAATGGACATCAAATTCTTAAGACTCACAAAACTTACAAACCTAACATTTTACGCATTTTTGATGCCATATCTAAATATTAACAAACTCCCTTTATGTTATGAGTAGTCAATGAGGATTGAGTCAATCAACGTTGTACAAAAATCTTTTTACACCTGCATAAATTAAAATGCATAAATAAGTCCTTAAGATGTAAACAAAGTTGATCCGAGTGCTTTGATGTGAAATGCACAGTTCTAGAGAAACTTACAGAGCCAAAAATTATCAGTGATTTTGAATAGCTATAGATTCCAGACATCTGTAAAGCTTAGAAATTAAGGTTTCTAAAGTTCTTGATTTGACATACAGTTCTGATATAGATTGCTCGCACATACTATTTGCAAAAATATTTTACTGATTTATTTTACTTCTTTATTGACTGTTTATTGAATCTAGGGAACATTTGGTCTTCTCTGGATTTGCCCCAAAGACCCTTTTTTTGCAATTTTGAAATCTACAATAGAAGGCAATTTATAAATGCTATTATCTCCCATATTAATACAATAAAAATGAACAATATAGATGTATGCAGTGATCATGGTGGCTGAGCAAAACCATACTGTGAACATATGGGTCCAAGACTTCTAGTCTTTGCACCCAAAATTGTTAGTCAAAATAATAATAATGACTAATAAGAAGAAAAAATGTCAATAGTGTTCTGATATCTTTGGCCCCGACATTTTGCAACAACTGGCATGCTGTTTGCACTTCCCTAAAATGAAAATAATTCAGTGAATTTTTTATCAGTCTCCTGGGTGATGTGTTGGTGTTTACCATCTCAATCAATGTAGTTCTCAGAAGTCACAACTGCTGCCGGTTATGTAGTAGTGTCTGCATATGTGTTGGACAGAGAGAGGGAGAGAGAGAGAGAGAGAGAGAGAGGGCTGTGAGCCAGGCGTGAGTGAATAGCTGCTTGGTATATCAGCAGGAGGACTAATTTCTGTTGTATTTGACACAGGTTAATAAGATCTGCTAAATAATTCATAGACAGCACTGCCCTCATGTGCCTTAGCAAAGAACATTTTTCTGTCTGTCTTTGTCTCCCTCCTCTCATGCTTTCATTCTGGCTCTAAAAGGTATTGTGAAAGAATTTTACATTTACATCTGATTATTTTTCCGAATAGTCCCTGTTCGTGTCTGCATTTTAGTTCAAGCAGCAGTAGTAATAGTGATAGCACAACTCTGAAATGAGGAATGCTTATTTTATTAGCTCACCTCTCGTGCTACTGAGGTTCAATGCCGGCATCAGTCTGAGGTTGAAACAAAGGGACCCTCCTCCCTAGTTACACATGCTGTGTGGCAGGGAGCAAAGCGTATGCGTTTTGCATTGCAAAACACCTCATCATTGCCAAGCATGATTATTCAAAAAGAGCGGCATGGGGGAACTGAATTAAACAGCTTTTAATGCATTTTATTCAAACCAGATGCATAAACAAAAAATTATAAAGATAATTGTCGCTGCACGTACTAAAAACTCTGGGAGCGATTTCCCCACAACGTCAATTATGTTCGTCAAGAGCTTTTTTGATATCATTTAGTAGACATTTGAAGGCAGAGAGGCAGACAATTAGCACATTAATTAATATTTATGCATTTTATCTAGACAAGTGCTAAATATAGACATGGGAGGCCACTTAGGGGTGAATGCATGCTAATTGATTGCTTGCTTTCCATCTCCCTGTCTCTGTTCCTCTCCTTCTCCATCTCTTTCTGTCTTTTCATCATCAAACAGTCAGGTTGATGCGGTGTGTATGAGCTCTCGCTCTGCAGCAGTGTAGCTAAGGAGTATGCAGTGGGTTTGACAGCTGGGCAGAACTTATGAGGAGCGTTCATGGAAAGTACATTATAAATGCTCTTACGCTTCAGTGTTTCCCCATTAAATCGACTCATGAATCAAATTAACTTTTTCTTTCCCTGTAAATCTTCCCATACAGAGGTTTATGCCCTGCATTAATGGGTCTAGGTTTATAAGCTAATGAATAACTGGATCTATAAACTGATGGAATAGCTTTGGCCTAATTAGCATCTATGAAGGCTTAGAGTTGATATTGGCATATAATCCCCATATCGTTCTGCATTTTTAATATGGGCAAATTGACAATATGTTACTTTTATCTTGATTAATTTTATAAAACCGTTTTTTTTTTTCAGGAACGCTTCAACAAGACATAACAACTGCAGGCATAATTAACAAAATAAACTAAATTGGAACAATTATAGAGAGCCTGTAAACAACCACCAGTGCATACACCAAACTGGCATGTTTGTAAAACAAAAGCTGGCCGTGTTTCTGGGAGGGTAAATGGCACCTGAGCAGCATGGAGCAGCTCATTTTAAGCGGCAGAAAATAGAACAGATTCAGCCAAAGCATTGGCAATAATGGTAAAATCATTTTGGGTTTAAGGCTGTATAATAAAATGTAGGCAAGTACATGATCAAGTCTAAGCTATTTTCCAGTGTCTTATATTATAATGCATTAATGATAAGAACAATTCTAGTGACTATAATACTAGTTTCTGTTGTAGCAGTGCAGCTATATCTCTGTCATCTTCTCAGAAAGTCTTTGTTGTTGTGATTCAGTCTCAGTTTTTACTTTTGTGATAAAAAGACAAACAGGCAATGATTTTGTGTAGCTGTGAGCACTGATCCACATATTCTGTTTGCAGTGTAGAGCAGAGCGGCATTTAGAAGTTAGTAAATAGATCAATTTGAGAAAAAGCACGTTCAGCCAAGACTTTTTGAATTTCTTGTGCCAGACTTACAAGAAGACTGAGAAGTGAAAAAAATCTAAATAAATTTTACATGGTGAAAAGGATTTTGAACACCCTGTAAACCTGACACACCACTGCGATAGGTACCCCCTTTATAAAATAACACCAAAATCAGAGCTTTCATCACAATACAATAAACCACAATTGGCACATTGCTCAAAGAACTCAGTGGCACAACAGCCGGGGGTGCAAGGGTTGCTACCAGTATTGGGCCCATGGTGCAGGACCTTTTGATCCAATAACTTAAATCAAATCATGTATAATGAACAAGAGATGAACAGATACCTGTGTGTTTGGGATAAAGACTGGACCACCCTGCACCCCCTGCACTGATTCCATTAAAGTGAATATGCATTTTAAAATCATGAGCATGAACCTGTGATAAAAATAGGTTAAGTAATTTAAGCAGAACAATTTAATAAATTTCATACTGATTTTTTTGGCAGCAGTGTTACACCACTGCAAGGGCTTACTGCATTATCTGGTTCCAACCAACCATCCATGTTCTCAGAGAGAAGTATTCATGTTGTGAGCCCCTGACCCCTCTGATTCGATGCAGTGTGTTCCCCTGTTGGATACCTGAGTGTTTCATGTGCTCATCAGGTTTTCTCTTTTCACCTGAGGAGCTGTGCAATTGCCCGAGGGTGCCCCTGTCTCATCAACCTGCTGTAATCTGGAGGACTGTGCTGAGGCTACAAAGGGTTTTCATGTCTTTGAAGGGGTTTGGCGGCTAAGCCGCTCAAACTCCCAGGACTCTCAATGGTAAGGACAAGAATGGCAGGTCAACTTTATAAAGGATTTTTTTGCTTTTAAAGCCTGTCATTTATACTCATTAGGAATGTTGCCAAAACTTGACTTCTAAAGTCTGCTTATTAATAAAAACACTTAAACTCATCAGTGTACAGATATTAAAACACTTTTAGCCAAAACTTTACATTCCCATATGCTTATATCCAAATATTATTTTGCCTTAAAACACCGAAGCTATCATTAAAGTAGCATAGCACTGACTTCATTTAAACAACTCTGTTGTAAATATATTTCATTCATACAGTTACACTCAAAATGAAGCAATGTGATATACAAAATAGTGTTTTAATACAATTTAAGCATGCAATTAATTATAGTACTGTCTGTGCGAATGTTTTTGTTAAAAAAACATGTTGGTGACAAGTGGAACAGTGCTAGACACAGATTTAAATTTGAATATGTTTTGAAATGTTGTATTTGAGTTACAGAATACCAGTTTACATGCTTGTTGTTATACTAAGGAGTTTAACTGGCTAGACATTTTTTGCAATACAGGCTGCAAAGGCTAAAAATGTGAGAAGACTTTACTGTAATGGATGGTGACAGCCCAGGACCTTTATTAGAGGACACTGCACCCTGCCCTCTGTCAGTGTCTCTCCTACTGTGGGTGATTGTGAATTTTTCCTCCAGCTCTACCTTTTATACTCACCTTGACTGTCAAGCTTCATCTGCCTCACCATGGCTTGGCTCGCCTCTTCCTTCCCCTACGAGTTTGTCTTTTCTCTCTTTGTCACCCTCACTTATGTCCTTGGCCTCCTTTTATATTTTGTTCTAGTAACCAGTTTCCATCTAATTGTCCCTGTCCATTCTTATCTTTCCTTTATTTTTGTTTACTTTTTCATGCCACTCTTCAGGCTTTAAAGGAATAATTTCCTAAAAACTTGCTTATTTTTTTTAAAGAGTTTTGCTAACTAGTTTTCTGGCCGGGGATTAATCTTAGATTTGTGTTAAATAACAGTACCGATGATGATTAACTGATGATTATTCAAAATTCATTTTTGTCTAGGACTAGGTTCTATCTGGGCATGGAAACTCGTTCTGTATACCCCACGTCCTAAAGAAAGGAGACACCATAAATGTTTACAGCATAAATATTTGCAAATGCTCCCAAACATTTTCAATACACAGTTACCAAAACACCAAAAAGCTGTTTATTCTATATTTGAATACAATATGTTTTCAAGTGTACACATAATTCTTTCATACAGTCTTTACCAAAACTAACCGCTTTCAGCTGAATTCCTCTTTAGGTGGTGTCTATCTTTTAAAAAAAGCCACTTCTAGAGTTGTTTTGTTCACAGTTGACAATTCATTATGGGTCTAGATGTATGAATTAGTAAGAAAGGACTTTGCAGGAATACTTTGTTTGTTCCTGTCGTGGAAAAATCAGCATTTATTTTTGTAATGTTGAATTTCTATTGAATAAGTGTTTTATAATGTATCCATTTCACTGTTTCAGTTATTCTGTGTCCAGTGATATCCTTTCTTTCTGAGGCTCCAGGCTCTACAGGGTCGTGTTGATATGATAATAACTTAGACAAAATATTCTGTTTATCTGAAGCTCTGTCCTGTGGAAATTCTTGAAGGCTAACTCTCAGGAGATTTTGGGTTACTAAGGAGATTTGGGGTCGTGACGTACTGCTCAGTCTACATGAGTGACAATTAGTTTCTCCAATGGACTTTTTACACCTCCTGATGGGTCGTCTTCTAGCGATTACGTAGGACAGAGTATAAAATACGTGTTTCGTATGAGGAAAACGAAGAACAGGTTTAGGACTGGAAGGCAGACTGCTGTCTATGTTCTTTATCCTGCTTCCCATCTGCAGAGGTACAATAAATATTTCATATAATTATTTTGGGCAAAGAAAAGACTCTGTTGGTTCACTTCCGTGAATCTCTGACACCTGGGCGATTATCTCTGGCTAAATGGGCGAATTGCCCTAACAGGAGACAGCTACATGGCATGGCTGTAATTTGAGTGATTTCTTTATCTGTGCACGTCCATTAGAAGTGAGTGTCACTGTTTGTGCATTATACCTAGTTCTTAGATGCTTACAGGTGTATTTAATCTGATATGGTAGAGTTTTATGCCTGTGTGAGAGCAAACAGTTCTGTAAAACTGGGGAGCTAATTGTTAGCCGCTAATGCTAATTAATTTAGCTCTGTTTAGCTCCACATAGTACAGTAATTATTGTATCTTGTTTCTAATTGCAATGCCTAATTTATCTGAGTTGTGTTGTGCATTTAGTGCTAGGAAATTTGGCAGCTGTAGATTAGTTATGTGCATTTACTTTGTACATCCCATAGTGACTACAGCTATTAGAACTGTAACACATTTCACATCACGCCTCTCTTCTGGATATTTGTTTGTATTGTAAGAGTAGTCATGTATGTTTGTTTTGTTCTCTTGTAGAATAGCATGCACACACACACACACACACACACACACTCACACATGCTCTCTCTCACATACACACATAGACACATTCTCAGCCCTGAGTTCTGTGTGAAGGATTGTGAGCACATTATTAAATCGAGTTCCAAGAAGGACTTGGACTGGACATTCTCTTCTTACATCTCTACTCACCAGAACAAATAAAACTGCTGCTCTAACCCAAAACCCTGCAGTGATTACTAATCCATAACTGAATCAGTTATTGTCCTCCCTACAGTCGCTACTGTACAGATTCGCCAAAATCACCGCGAGATCAGCAGAGGAGAAAAGGTTTCACTTCTTGTAGTCAGACAGAGCCGAGAGAGGAGAGAACCCAAGGCGTCAGAATTATGAAATATAAGGGCGACACGTCCCCCTCTGATCCAGTGGTGACGACGCCAAAGAGTGAATCTGCAACTGATCTAACGTCGGACAGTCCTGTTTTTAACCATAAGCCGCTCAGTCAGATCCCTCAGTACCTTCCACTGGCTGTGTAAAGAGCTCACTGGGTCAGAAGGTACATTTACATTGCTATCTCCATATTTCCAGTTATTTTGGTGAGAGGAACTTAAAAGTAATGCAATAGTAGTGTAACGCCTTACAGTTTAACTACAGTAATATTGTAATGTAACGAATTACTTTGAAATGTCATTAAAGAAATAAATAACACATTACAGTTTTGAAGTAACTTGCCCAACTCTGCTATTCATTATGCGCATCAATAAAAGTGCAACCCGTCAGATGTCCGTAAATTCGGCAGTAGTTAACTTTAGCTCTATAGAACATAAAGAGTACATTTGCAAAACGTCCCAGAAAAAGACACACTCTGCTGTTTGTCAATTTTGTCGAGCCACCTTGACAATAATTGAAAAGATAAGATTTAATGGCACTTTATAGTAGTGCCTATTTTCTCTACAGTCAGTCCAAGGAACAGTCCAAGCGGTTCTAGCCCTAGTCTGTTTTCGGTCTTGGTCTTGGTCTTGGTCTTGGTCTCGGCCTGCCTTAGTCTTGGTCTCGCCTAGGAGGGTCTTGGTCTTGGTCTCGGTCTTGGCCTTGGTCTTGATGCCCTCTGGTCTCGGCAATGTCTTGGTCTCGGTTTAAGTGGTCTTGACTACAGCACTAATAGATAGATAAATATCAACATGCCTATCTCTCTCTCTCTCTTTTTTTTCTGTCTCTCTCTCAATCCCTTTCCGTCTCTCTCTCACTCTCACTCTTACTCTGTCACTCCCACTCTAACTCTCTCTCTCTCTCTCTCTCTCTCTCTCTCATTCTCTCTCACTCACTCTCACTCTCCCTCTTTCTCTCTCACTCTCTCTCTCTCTTTTTTCTGTCTCTCTCTCTCTCTCTCCCATTCTCTCTCACTCACTCTCACTCTCCCTCTCTCTCTCTCACTCTCTCTCTCTCTCTCTCTCTCTCTCATTCTCTCTCCCTCACTCTCACTCTCCCTCTCTCCTTCTCGCTCTCTCTCT
>JBBMFX010000101.1:12166331-12180614 GCA_037832545.1 Rhabdalestes septentrionalis
CCCCCCCCCCTCCCCCCCCCCCCCCCCCCCCCCCCTCCCCCCCCCCCCTCCCCCCCCCCCCCCCCCCCCCCCCCCCCCCCCCCCCCACACTCTATCCAAATGGTGTCTGACTCTTGGATCTGTGTAGTCAGTGTTTTTATAATGAGATTGATCCCCTTCACTCCCTCTTTACCTACATGGTTAACACAGAGGGAAGTGAGTGTGTGGGATGTGAATGCCTACCGGAGAAGAGGATGTGCTAGAAGAAGAAGAGGTGTTTATTTAAATGTGATGCCTTTGTGAGCCAAGTTCTCAGTAATCACAGTGAAATGTATGCAACAATGCCTCAGATCAATAGATAACACTGCTGCTGATGCAGTGATAGTGTGAAATAAGATCATTGGTTCTACAATAGAAACAGGCTTGTTTAATTGTCTGAGATGCTCCTAAATCTTGAAGTCATATAACCGGTCCTCAAGGATATCCTGATAGTCTGGAGTGGTGAAACTGTAGGCAATATAAAAAAAAGACTTGTGTGTTTAGCCTTAAGCAATGTTTTATATTTGATTTATTGCATAATGTTTGCATAATGTTTCCCTCAGTTCCAAGAATTTCTTAGTGATATTGCCTAGGTTACCTGAGATTGTTATCTAGAATCTGGAGGAATGAAAATGGGGCACCTGAGTAAGCAGAATAATGTGGTTTGTAATGGAGTGTGAAGGCACGTTTCAGATTTATCGCTTTTAGTCAAATTCCTCTCTTGAAAAAGAGTTGACGAGGGAGTGAGAGGGAGAAACTAGTGTGTTCAATTGAGTATGTGAGACTTGAGAGTGTAAAGTGAAGATCACCTAATGCCTTTATTTCCCAACATTAATCAAATCATGTGGTCTGTCGTGAAAGATACCTGTGAATTCTTGCCTTTTAGTGACATAAATCTCCTCACAACGCCTGCAACCCTAATCCAACCAGCCCTTACTTCAGTACAGAGCTTCAAATGACAATTGATTGTGAACTGTAGTGTTGGGGTGTCGATGGGCAATGACTGAGACCACATGCTGGGAGACGGCCAGAGAGTCGATGGCTGGGTCTGGTGGACCTCTCGTTCTCTTCATTATTTCTCAAACTTCCTGCTGGGTGTAACCCTGATGTCAACATACACAGACATGGCTAGCCACTAATGAGACCCTTTGGGTTGAGAGTAATTATGACTGGACTATGCACACACACACACACATGCTGTCCAACAGCAGCAACATTACTACATTTCTGATTGCAGGTTGAGTCACAGAGATACAGAGCAGCAGCAAATTATGATCTATTGAAAAAATTTGTGGTTTGATTAAAGGGTATGTGTGAGGATGTAAAAAATAAATTGGGTAAAAACCTAAAAGAATAAATGATATGAAATCTGTGTAAACATATGAAAGAGGAGATATCAAACTGGGAAAATATCACACTCCGACTGAAATATCCTCTTGGTGTTCTATAAAATAAGGAATAGGCATTTTATTTTGGCACAGAGGACCAAAATATTCTTTTTTTCCGACTTCCGCTTAGTTGTATTTGTTTTTCCTGTTTGCAGTCTTTTTCATTCTGTTCCCATTTTAAACATCAGTGAACATTTTTGTTTTAATGTTGGCTAGAAATACTGAATACATTTTACATAATTTCAGTAATAATTTGAATTAGAATTTGAAGCCTCAACTGAGGCTTGTTGAAAAATACAGATTTTTAGCTGCAAATAGACATCAAGCATTGTAGAAAGATCCCTGGAACACAACTGACACCTTTTAAATTCCAGGATTACAACTACAGGGCGTGAGAATAACATTTTCTGGGATTTAAAAGAAGTGGGATTAAAAATTTGTGTCTGAATTGTCTTAACCAATCACAAAATAATTATAATTTTGGTTAGTTTGTTTGTATGTTATCGTGTGTTTTTTTAGGGCCCTTATACTATATTTTCCTTTCATATTATTTTTGTTTGAGATATTTCCACTTTTTGGGCATATATTTACAAGACGATTATTGCATTACAATTTTCAACCTCTTTTTAGAAATAAAGAGTTACTAAACTCTGTTCTGTTTGAGTGCCCTGTATCGTGCCTTATTCAGAAGACGGATCAGGCTAAAACACACTCTTTTCATCATGAATAGGCGTATTGTTATTAGGCTGATTAGGCTTATTCTGCACATTTGTTGGTTTACCATGACGTCACAAAAATGAATTCAGCATGGGTTGTTTTTCAGCGTATTTTCTGTGTACAAAGTATTTTTCTTAAAAAGTTAATGCAATTTTTGGACAGCACAAAGGGTGGCCTTAGCCTAGTGAGTAAATCACTTGGCTGTGAACCCAAGGACCACAAAGTCACAGGTTTAAACCCCCACTTTCTACCACTGTGTCCTTAAGTAAGACACCTAACCCTCAGTTGCTCCAAGGAGACTGCCCTTTAGCTACTAAGTCACTCTGTATAAGAGTGGCAGGCCAATGCTCCCTTTGCCCTTTACATCATAGTCTTTTATGTATTAAACAAATGGAAATTCAGATTTCAGAAATGGGCACTTTAATCTAAAGGTTTTTTTTGTTGTTCTACTTATGGTTACTGTGTATATATTTGTAGGACCTTTTTTACACACATGTGGAGAGGAATATTAGGTTAAGCTCATGATGAATTTATGTACAGTATTCCTGTTCTTTCTGTTCCTTTTTTATTAAAACCTGTAAAATTACCTTTTGGTGCATATTTACATCCACATTATTATTGTACGTCCATAAAATGGTAAATGATTGTGGATTGTGGTTACAGGGAATATGCAAGGTTAGAAAAGTCATTACAGAGTAGTGCTGTCATAATGACTTGATTTACAAAAAGTTATTGGATTTCAATTTATGTAAATGATAAGTCAGATTAGTGATTACTTAGCCTTTTTAATGATAAATATGGTCTCAGCCAGGGCATTAACAGAAAAGTTGGCTAGTACTGGCCTTATGAAATGGCACCGCTAGCTAACATGGCTAATGCCAGCATGCAGGGAGTTGTCAAGTCCAGATAATGCGGCTTAAACTATTCCCACATTCTGTTGTACACTTAAATTTACCATAATATTCAAGATATCAGCCATTGTTTTGCTTTGTTTAATTGTCATGTTGACTGTTAATGTTACAAAGAACTTTAATAAAAGTTGCTCAAAGTTGGACACCTGTGTTCCTCTGCTGCATCTGTGTGACGTCATCAAATGACTTATCAACTCAACTTCGATTTTGTTGACCGATAAATCGACCTGAAACAATCTGAAATTGTTAATGCCCTAGTCTCAGCACATCATTACAGTTCATGCTGGAGCTTTTACAACTCATCACTTTTTATATGCATTACTGAAATATAGGGAACCCACACCAACAGGATTTCACAAATGCACTTATGTTTGTTGTATAATGTATCTGAATTTAAAAGAAATGTGTGTGGTTATAAATTGCACGTATATATTTACTTGATTAATTATTATAATGATCATAAGATTGATTACCAAAATAAAAAATAGTGACTGCCTTATTGTAATGATTACATATGTACATAAACCCAAAGATAAAAGAGGTTGAGATAGATATGCGTGTGTAACATATTTGTATCAGATGCCTTTGTGCTAATTAGCCTTTTGAGAATGTGCTGTAGGTACAGTAGCTGTGTGTGTGTGTGTGTGTGTGTGTGGGAGAGAGAGAGAGAGAGAGAGAGAGAGAGAGAGAAGGTGGAGGGGGTTTGAAGCAGGCAGACAGATGTGCTGTAATGAGCTGATGCTATAACAGTGCAGTCAAGTAGAAGGCTAATGAGAAAATAATTAGATTTCACTTTACTGCATTCACATTCCTCCGCTGTGTCGATACTCACAGCGTGGATATTACAGTAACATTTTGAGTAGGCACAGACGCATTCACACAAACTCACTCTGTCTCTGTTTCTCTCTATCTTGTTCTCCCTGTCTGTTTCACCTCTCTCTGTCACAGGTGATTTGTGAAAAGTAGCGTGAGGGAAAGCAATTGGCTGGAGAGTAAAAAGAGGGCAGGTGAACAGAAAGAGAGCAGAGTGGGCTGAGGGTTGGTGAGGGGAAAACGTAATCAGAAACACTCGTGTGCTGCAGGTGTGTGTTGAAAACAAATGTGTTCTATTTTAAACAGGTTAGCGCACAGGGGCACGGTGACGTTTACACGGGCGCCATTAGAAAGGCTCCTAAACAGAGAAGAGTGGGAGGATGGAGGAACAGAGGAGTGATGAGTGTGATTAACTCTTTCTCGGCTCCTCCGACTGTCTCCCGTATCACCATGCCTTCTCCTTCATCGTGACACACTGCACACAGTCCCTTCCTCCTTCCTTCACTTTTCATCACTTCCTCCATAATATATACTTTGATCGTCTGTGGTCAAGTTACATGTTTTGTTGCTTTCCTAAGTGACCTTAAGTCCATAAGCTTACCATAAGCACTTATTCTCTCCTACTGATTTGAATTCTCAGGTACATATTGTGGAATAAATCAGAAAATGTTATGTTTACTTCTCCAATATATTAGGCTCACAAATAGAATAGTTGTTTAAAATGTGCATTAAAATTGCAATTAAAATGTAATTTCTCTACGAGGGTGATTCAATGTATTTTCACTTAGAAAATCAACAAATGTAATCTGAGTGTTGAAACTCACATACGACTATTCTTCAGCCCTATACTCCATACAAATGTTAAGAAATACAGTTTATTCTCTCAAATTCTCATTTACCATTTTATGTACGTACCATAATAATGTGGATGTACAATAAAAAAGCAAACATCATGCTCAAACATACTTTTTTGAAGACTATTTCTTTTTGTAAGAAGGACAAATAATACCACATTGGATTTTAGGATCGTACTAAACTTAGCAACATTTATTTGAATCTAATATGACAAAGTGGTTCTGTAATGTAGTAGATTGATTTCCTAATGCTAGACTTTTTATTACGTAATTGACAACAGGTAAACGGACCAAATAAATCAGAGGAGTCATCTGATACATACTTTATACTGGTGCTTGACCACAGTCAGTGTACAACTGTAACTGGGGATGATCCAGTAACACTTTTTATATGTGTTTGTTTTTTTGGTTTTCTTTTATAGTTTGAAAGAGTGAGTTACAGATACGTTTTGGTGGTGAGAAGCAAGATACTGCAGCACTTCTTCTGAAAAAAAAAGAGAGTGGGCTTGAATGAAAGAAAAAAGGACAAAAAGAGGGAGATGGGGAACAATTTGCTTGCTCTTTGTTGGTTGCGGACTTGGGATGCATGGCCTCTAGTGACCCAGATACACAACTCTTTCTCCATCACACTCCTAACCAGCCAAGCCCAGCGCTGTGCTTTAGTTTGGAGGAGGGAGGGACATACGGCAGGGATTTGGGCAAATAACAGATAAAAGCACTACAAACACTTCAGGACAGCCGCTTCTGTTGGAAGGCTGTGATCAAATGAACTACAATTAATTCTGTCGCCCACGCGCACCTGTTTACGGTCAACTGACTCCAACCTGGAAAGGCCTATACATTGGTCTGATCTGTAGCTTCTGGGGTTCCATCTGCTTGAGGCACGAGTGTGTTTGTGCAGTGATGGGTGGGGTGGGGTGGGTGTAGGGTGTATGTGTGAGTGCGTGCGTGCGTGTGTGCGTTTTGTTGTGCCCTGTCTCCATGGCTCTGCACTGGAGTGCTTTGGGCTTGTTGTATTAGTACTTGGCTCATGCATTTGGCTGGTTTTCCTAGACTGCCCATTCTTTCTCCTTCTCTTTCCACTTATTCCTGTCCCTTACGCCACTCCCCCTCTCTTCACTAACCCATCTGTCGCTCTGAGAGGGTGAGAGCTCCAGCGATGCGCACAGTTGGTTTAATCAACCTTCATTGTATGTGTGGCGTTTGTGTGTGCTAGTAAACCTGAGCATATGCTCCAGTGCGTGTGTGTGGCACGCCGTGTGAGCGAGGTATGTGAGCTCTCATCCGTGCCAAACCTGGTCTTGTGTTGCGTTGTGTGCAGTGAAACTTTCTACTGAGAACAGCTGGGTCCTCCATTCTCCACGGCAGAAAAATGTAGCGTGATTATAACCACCTTCACCACAGAGGCTTTCACTTCATCATTTCTACTGGGGGTCTGATTGGTTGTATTGGTTGAACTGCTATTATCTCTGGTAAATGGGCAAATTGCGCTAACAGTTGAACTGTAATATTGATCAATAACGCTGTGGATTTATTGGTATCAGCATAAATCCCGCTGACAAAGAACCAGTAAGCAGGCGCTTGTTTTACTTTGTAACAAGCAGACAACTTTGTTCAAACTGCACTATTATGATTACAGTGGACAAAACACCTGTCTAATGCATTCAAACCTCATAGCTTTAGGACCTGTATGTGTTATGTGTAATGTCTTTCTGTGACAAGAACTGAAAATGTTTATAATTCATATTATTTTATTTTTAATTAAATTTTAGCTATTTTTGTTAACAGCTAATACCTTGCCTAATGCCAAGTACTATGCCTAGTACTATTTATGTGCATGAGAATTTGAGCATGAGAAAAAACTGACAACTGAGAAGTGATATTTACAGTTAAGCACACCTAAAAAAAAATTTTTGATAGTTATTCGTACAATAAACTATTTTGAAGAATCAAAATGTTTGATAAATTATTTAAAACCAGCTTCACAACAGTAACTTAATGAAAACGTATAACCTCATCATCATTACTGCTCGATGGGTCTTTTATGGAGAGGCTTCAGGTTGTTAAATCTAAAACTCTGTGTGCAAAGACCCCAAGATCGCTAACAGTAGACTATAACCAAGTGCAAATATTCCTGTCTCTGGTGGTGTTTTCTCTGTGTAAAACCAGAACTGGAGTTTTTGAGTGGAGTAATAGAGTACAGAACACAATTGCATGCATGGGTGAACATGTTATCAGTAAATTCATAGGCTTTACTGATAATTATTATAAATGGTAAATGACAATAATTGATTATCTTGTAACTGACATTCACTCTATGTTTAATGGAATGAAAAATGTCATGCAATGTTCTGACATAAGTTAAAACGTTAAAAAAAATTATTCAAGAGCTGTGCTTAACAATACTGAGAGTTTTATCAGTTATTAAAAAGCTCCGTATCAGTTTCTCTTCATTTCCATATGGAATAGACAACCATGCAGTCTGTACTCAGAACTTATGCCTGCCACCACATCAAATAATTCAGTATCTTGTTTGTTGGGAAAGAAGCTTTTAACTGCTGGGAAATCAGTATTACTTTAATTGTGGAGATTTGTGTCAGATTGGATTGAGGCGTGTTGATCCGTCTAACATGTGTTTGGTTTTGCACAGAATGTGGTGGACTGTATATTCAAGCCTCTAATCACCAAAGCTTCAAAAGGGGGAGGGGGGAGGGGGGGGGGTTGCAGTGCTTGCATGTGTGTCAACTGGACAAACCACTATAAGCATTTTATGTGCATTACTGTGTTATTTATGGAAGAGATTCTTCTGTGCTAACATAGACACACATGCATATAGTAGTGCTTAAAGCCACACATCACATTTTAAGTAAATCTGTGGCAAATGTGGATGATCAGACACAAAGACTCAAATACATTTATGCATGCTGTGTTATCCAGAGCCATATCCACGTGCCAAATGCGGATTGGCAGGCAAGCGCACACACTCGCACACAGGGTCACATACTCAGACCTAGACCCGCATTCATTTCAGAGCACTGAACATAAAGTGTAATGCTTTATAATCCCAGTTCCATAGCTATTAGGGCCAAATAGTCTTTTTTTATATAGGAAGGTTGAGTTTTAGCATGTTCCCCTAGCTGCTGTATTAGAAGAGGGTTTGGCTGGGGTGGGTGGGAGGCGACTGAGGTTGGCCACTTCGGGTCTAATTATTCATAATTGAGAAGAATGCAAATGGGCCGGCTTCAGTCCAATATGGCAGCAGTAATCCTTCTGGCCACACACACAGCCCCTAGACCTTCAGGGTTGAAATCTGAGTGTGTCTGGCTTTTTTTTTGGCTGTCTGTAACAATATTCTATATTTTGTGCTAGAGAAGCATGTGTACCCTGATTTTGTCTGCCTCTGTGTGCCTACAAGTGTGCACATGCAGGCTTATGCTCATGCAGCAGCTATGCACACAGGCCCTCTTGAGTGTTTTACCTAGTGATCAACCGATATTGATTTTTTATTACCGATACTATACCAATTATTTGCATGTTTATGTGCCCGATAACCAATATTCAGAACCGATATTTATTTATTTATTTATTATACTTCTGTTTTTGACACAATTATTACAACACCACTCAACTGAAAAAAATGTTTTATGTATAATAATCACTCCCTCCTTGCATACAAATCAAAAGTAGGGGTCTGAAAGTGCAAAAAATACTAAAAAATACTTAAAAAAAAAAAGGACACTGTACTAAAGTCTTCAATGGTGCATAAACTACATATCTACAAATCTATCTAATGTGTGCATTAATAGCTGTTATGTTTAATAAAGTTAACTAAATATAGGAAAGCAAGCAAGTAAGTATACTTTACTTTTGCACGCAGTTTCCCCTCAGACGCTGTGCTGAAATGCCGATCATGCGGCAAACTCGATATTACAAAACCGATAACCGATTATGGTAAAATGCTTAAATATCGGGAAAAATATCGGTAAACCTATATATCGGTCGATCTCTAGATCTCTAGTTTTACCCCGTGCCAACTTTAAACATCTTCACTCTCAGGGCCTGATCAGCTGCGATAGGGTTCTCTGCTTCACCAGGTGTGACACTGCATGCTAATGGCAGCTTTTAAATTCTCCAGTGCGTATTCCAGCACACACGCTCGCTCACTTCCCCCAGCATTTGGAACAAGCTCTTGAGAGTAGTGCCAGGTGATGGGCAGGCAGAACCAGTCATGGCACACATCATCAAAAAAAGATGAAACACATTCTGCCGTTTGCTTTCCTGTGTTGCAGCTCTACCACACAAGCATCTCGTACTCATTTTTTCGCTTTTTGATTTCATCTCGCTCACTGATCTTTCATTAAGTCTTAATCCTGCACAGGCCCCTTTGTGTGATCCTCGGCTTGTTGTGCACGATCAGTGTGTCCCACGCAGCCTTATGGTGCTGTCATGCATTGGAATCCCAGCTTAAAAAGAGAGGATAAATTGTCTCTATTTTCATGACTTAACATTTCATGTATTTCAGAAAATGTTGGTGTTTTGTGCTATGTACTTCATGGATTACCCGGCCAAAGCAGCTCCAAATTGCAATTCTAGTTTCAGTTCTACAGTCAGTGTGCTTGTCCTTGAGTTGTTTTGCCATTATTATGCATTTTTCTCAAATGTTTGAAACACGTCAAATTGTCTGTGTTTGAAAAAAAAAAAGAAGAGTGAAATCAGCTAATTCCCTCGGTATGAATTTGGCCAACGGTAGAGATTTTGACAATACTGCCCTACTGCGATGGCGCGTGTTTATGTTCGCAAGCTGTGCCTGTTTTGGTCGAAAGCATGGATCTTAAACATAGGGGGAGGAGGAGGAGGTGATTCCTAAATTTAATTCTCTCTCTTTTGGATAAAAGCATCTGAATCGGCCGTTTTTCTGATGCATGGACTGAGTGCCGAGCATTTTTCTGCATATTGGAGCCAATCCCAGCGTCCACATGGTCATTCAGCCTGGCGCTCGGTCGTGGCGCATTCGTAAGGTGTCACATTTACATTTACGGCATTTAGCTGACGCCCTTAACCAGAGCGACGTACAACAGTGCTCAAGTAATCCACAACAGTATCAAGGACCTGTAAAGCAAGACTTAAGTCAACATCCACCAATCGCCTATGGTACTGTAGCTCAGTACACCTGATCAACACCTGTCATTGATACCTACTTTCACCAATCTTGACCTATAAGACAACACCTGTCAAAGAAGGTAAAACAAGGTTAGGGAGCTGTTTTTTTTCTGTCGGAATGCTTTTTTGTCAATGGTGCCACAACAGGAGGATTTTTAAAACAATAATATTGATTGTAAGTTTTAACAAAAAAGATTTTGTTTTCAAAATAGAACTACAATGTTTTCAGTGTAGAACTACAAATCAAGTTGGCCAACATGAAAACAATCAAGAGAGAATAATTACTGTCCGCACAGGCGAATACACGTAAGTACACATCAGGATGCGGGCTGGAGTTAATCTCTCAGAAAAGCCCAGTGTAGTGCCTCACAGAAATCAATCAAGCACAGATATAAAACGGAACACAAATGTCTGTGGGTTTCAGATCACGTTCGTTTTCTAAAGCACTCCCAATCAGAGGAGGACTGATATTACAAATGCCATTACTGTGTACCTATGTGAGGACATGGTGCCTCTCTTACTGTGGTAAAAAATGTGTCTTTCAGAACATGGTTAAGACTCGATCCACATTATGATGTACCAACCACGTTATGAGGTTTTCTGGTGTTGCCCTGTGTGTGTGTCAGCGCGCGTGTGTAGCACTTTAAGTAGCCTGACTAGAACATATGTAGCGTTAGTATCGTTCTTCAATCCAGCGCATGTTGCGATAAGAAATTTATATTAAGATCTTTGGCAGGGTGGCCAGAAGCAATTCTGCAGGGTCCCTGGCCCCAGTGTAGAACTGCCTATGATCCCACTGTGAGCTGACCAGTAGACGAGAAGAGCTTGTGCAGTTAACCTAACTCTAGTGACACTCTGTGTTTGAGGCACATGCTCTTATATTGCCTGTGGCAGCTCATATGTATTTTTGGCGCATATCTGTCACAGGGAATAGGAAGGGATGGAGATACTAATCCCCTTATCCCTAGGCAGATCTTTCCCACAAGGTATGTTCAGATCAAGCTACTGAATAGCCTCTATGACTCAATCTGTCCTCATTCATAATTGATACTCAACGGCTAGTGCCCAAGCTGGGTGTTTGTCTCACCTCATTAACACACATTGCTGAAGGGCTACAAGAAAACGGGAGTGTTAGCATAGTTAGCAAAGCACAGCATGTGGTCTGTATGGACGGGGCAGTTTTAGCACAGTTTTGCTACCTTTTTTAATCCATCAAATTGGTGATCACATTATATTGGTGATTATATTATATTGATGAGTTCATTATATTATTTAAAATGAAAAAGGTGAATAAAACCAATACAATGAAAAGGTAGGTAGGATTTTTCACATCTGTGGCCATATCTTCATATTTTCCACATGCTGAGCTTTATTTGATCTTTATTTTATAATTATGCTATTTTATTATTTATTTGGGAGCATTCAGAAGCACTTAAGGGGGCTGCAGCAATATTAATTGACTTCATTTTTAATATTTCATAGTACTACAGTACTTATATGTATAATAATTCATAGATAATGGCAGCCTTGTAAGTAAGAATTACTTACATTCAGCAAATGACAGCCTTATAAGTAAGTTTGGATGAGTTTATATGTTTACACATTAAATGAATAGTATATAGTATATTTGAACTTAAAGCAGTTGTATATTTTGTTAACCAAAAATACACTGACCCGTGACTTCAAAACCTTGGCGTGTACTAACCCATGCCTTTTGCATACTGTTGCACCACGGGTATGTAGTTGTATGATCAGGTGGTGCCCATTCCAATAACTTAACCATGATGTATGGAAGGTCTTGACGAAATGTGTATTCAGTTTACAAGGATAACGGTGATGTTTGCAGTTTGGATGGATAAAAGCTGCTTTTTGACCCTTATGGCCTTTATTATACTATCAGTTTACTTTAATCTGGATGAAAGCAAAACATAAGGGAATCAGCTGATTCAATATATATGTTGGTACTCTGCATAATTAACCCTCTGCTTTTGCTGGTTCCCCCTTTCAACCAAGAGAAGCAATTAAAATGAAACCATTCTCCATATGTTGCCTGTGCAAACATTCACATCTGTGCACATAGTGGGTTGTTTAATCGGTGTCGGTGGTATGGCAGCTCCAGTTTATATTTTCCTTGTTGGGTTTGCATTGTTGCACCACAGTTGTTCAATTTCTTTTGTGTAACCTTAGATTTATGACCATGCTTTCACATTATAGGTATCTGATAGCCCCTGGTGCCTGTGGAAAGAACATTTCGATTGCCTGTGCCCATACTCACTCTAGCACAAAGCTAAAGACATGAAACAATTTTGAATTAGTGTTTGCGAGTGTGTGGGCTACCAGTGTGGGGTTTTATTTTCAGTCTTTGGATCCATAAACTGAAAAGCCATGTTTCATCTGAGTTGTTAATGGCCACACTATAGCAACACAAACATCCACTACCTCAGACTATTTTAAATTGGACAAAATATCAGTCATAATTTTACTTTTATGCTTTTCTTCTCCTGCCTGTTCTTTTGTTTAGTGCATTTGACATGATCTCTGCACCTTGTCCTAATGTCTTGCCATTCAATTTAAACCAGTGTACCTTTTACTGCCATAGTGCAGCCTTTTAATGGCCCACAGAAGGTGATTATCCAAGGACAGAGGCATTGCTGTTCTGCCTGCATCCTAATTTTCCACCACAATCATTAGTCGCTGGTCGCAGGACAACCAGTTATTAGAATCCATGATTAATTGCTTTAGAAAAGGGCCCTGGACTGACACAAAGGACTTTCAGTCCATCTGCAGAACCAACTCAAATGTCAACTGAAGAGGGACAAGAAAACAGAAGTAAGTTGGAGTTAATGAAGCTTGGAACAATCATTGAGTGATTGTCCTTTATTAAAAGTCCCTGAATCTTATTGGCTGTGTTGGTATGCCCTAAAGGGGCCACCTTTTTAGGTTGCTTTCGTAAACTCTCCGACCTGCAAGAGAGCAGACCTTAGCAAAGATTATTATACCTTAGTTTTTTTTCCATATGCTCTTAATGCTTTAGTTGACAGTTTATCTTGTTAAAATATTTGCATGTCTTCTGAGGTCATCCAGGAAAATGAGCTGTGTTTCTTATAATGCAGAGATGTAATTTGGCTTGGCAGGTTTTTTGATCTGATTAGGATTTAATGAGACCTGCTTTTGGCTTGCTGTAATCTTGATTAATCATTCAGGGTTTTACAAACAAAACATCATGCTTGTTGGTTTGAACTGCTTCCCATCACTAGAACATCAATTCATTTGGCCTGTGTTTCTTCTAAACATGTGATCTGGACTATGGCCTTCTATTCCAGGATCAAAGCTCTCTACAGATTAGACTGGCTTAACATCTGGTCATAGAAGTACCACCTGACCTAGCAGTGACTTGACTTGGTAGTGGACATTGGTGTAAGTCAGCCATGGTGTTCTGTGTCTTGGCTTGCACTTGGAGTCTTAACCTTCCTTTCCCTGATGTGACAAGCTGAGCTGCTCATACTGAGCCAGTTTGGCAGCGCCGACAGCTCTGCCGTCTTATTCGTTTTCCTCAGACCTCCCTCTCGACATTGCAATGACCTTAATATCACCTTCTCCTAGGCAACATTTGTGGCAAACCCATGTCAGGCCTGGGATCTTTGTCAGCCTGTTTCTCCGAGGTGATAGAGGAGAGATGAAGGAGAGGGGAAGGGCTTGCGATTGTGTGCCCAGCCAGTCGTCGCTCTTCCTCAGGCTTGCACTCACAGGAATGCCAGTGTGACATCCTCCTCACTGAGGAAGTGGCATTACGTGAGACCAGCTGTCATATTGTTGGCCCTCTCTGCCAGCCTGCTGCTTCCCTAATGCCACTAGCATACCACCCTCTAACAACTACTTCTGGCGGAGCAGTCCAATTTTGTACATGCACACACACATAACAGTTCACAGTTCATTGTTTGCATTTCTCTTTTCTCATTTCACTGAGCTGCAGAGCTTGCATCTTGCATTAATGTGTGTAATGGATTAAATTAATGTGCATAAATGTGTATGCTGTTCTCTGAAGCCAGCGTATTGTCTGGCAAACCAACGTGTTCTCTCAGCATCTTTTGCCACCAACTGTGACCCAGAACTGTTTAAGCCTTGTTTGAGGTTTGTCTGTCACAGTGTGTTCTGATGTGTAGGGCTGTAACCGAATACTCGAATATTCGAGTATTCATTCGGTGGGATGGCACTCGAGTTTTCATTTTGAGATTCGAGTATTCGAAAGGAAAAAAATAATTTGTACACGTGACATCCATTCCTGCGAAACCAAGCACGACTCCCACTAAAAACTCAATATGATCTTTCCAACGAGCCCGAGCATGGAGTTCTCCTCCACCCAGAACCGGAGAAACTTTCCAATGCGCTCCGGGTCTAACGGTGCATTTCTCTCCGCAGCTC
>JBBMFX010000101.1:12221030-12236116 GCA_037832545.1 Rhabdalestes septentrionalis
TGTGTGTGTGTGTGTGTGTGTGTGTGTGTGTGTGTGTGTGTGTGTGTGTGTGTGTGTGTGTGTCTGTGTGTGTGTGACTCCCCGCTCTCTATGGGGTCAGGCTTCCTTTGCGCTCCATATCCTCACATCTATACACTTTGTAGTTCACTGCCAGCTTTCCAACCAGCCGTGCATGCACACACACATATGCACATACCCTGAGACATTCAAGGATGCTTTTAACACATCCACATTCACTTTCTTTCTCTTTTCCTTTCTGTGTCTGTCTCATAACCTCAAGAAGACACATAACTGCACATACAGATATTCTGTACATTCTAGCTCAGTAGTAGGTGGTGCTGAGGAGGGGTAACCCAGCCCACTTTGAACCCCAGGCAGCTATACGGAGGCAATAAATCTTAGCTGCACACAGTGGGAGCAGGGCACACTGCACAGCATGTGTGCGAGTGTGTGTGTCTGTGTGTTCTCAAGGATGCAGGAAGTCCATTTCGAATGGATGTTCTTTTGCTGTACTATGGATGAACCTACATGGAATTTCTAGGCCAGTATAATAACTGATAAATCACACACTGTTGTGACCTGTACAAATACAAATTATAGGTAATAGAAATCCTACCTTGCTCAAGCATAACTTGTTCGTTCATTTTCTACCTTGGATGTGTTTCAGCAGAGGAACAGTCAGATTGTGCTGTACACTGGTTCTCCAGGACTTCTACTCTAATCCATGAAGGACCGTTTAAGGTTATAGGTCTAAATTTTGTGCAAGCAGGATGTAAAACATACTGAAAACATTATTAATTACAGTATTTATTTTTTATTTTTTGCATTGCTTGTTATTTATTTACGAACTTCAAAAGCCACTTTCTGTGTTAGGTGAATTCTGTGTTTTCAGTTTGGCACACTCTTTCTAAAGCAATGATGTGCTTACCTGGGAGGGGAGTCTCTCTTTCATGTGTGGGTGCTAACCAAACAGTTTAATGGAGCAAAAGCTAGCATCTATATGGACAGAGATGTATTAATAATTGTAATGTAAGGCTGCAGTTTTTTTACCTAGCAGATCACACTATTGCATACATAAATTGTGCATGCACATGCTGTGCTGTTCGACTGTTTAAGGGGTGGGTGAATTTTCACTGACAGCTCATGAGAGCAACTGCTGGTAGAAAGTGGGGAAAATCAGGAGTCTCTGACTTGACTGTCAAGGTGCTTTTGGGATTGCGTTACCCTGTAATCAGTGGCTTCCTCTTATCTCAAATGAGCGCTCAGAAGTAGATAAGGCCAGTCAGTCAGCCAGAGCTGTTGTGCCTCCTCCAAGGGCCCATCACTGACCTCTGATCACTTTAAAATTAATAGTGCTGTACACACCAGGAGCAACCGAAAGCATTTGACATCCACAGGAAAAGGTGACACACTTCTGAGTGTCAGTCAAAGACATCTCTGTCGATAGATTTTCATAAAGTATTGACAGGAGTTTCCTTTGAGTATTTGTTCCTCCTTGTTCAATAATGCATTGATGCACACATAGCCATTAACTGTGCCTTAAAGGGTTACATATAAATCACTGCCTCTGTTAGGTAGGGTTGGGCAATTTATTGCTATGGTATTAAATGATGTTAGAGTATACTTTATACTGACTCTGTTGATTAGATTTTGTACAGTGTATGTGAGTCTAAATGAAATCAGTGTATTTATCATGTTGGATCATTTATCATGTTTTTTGATGATAATAAGTGTGAGTCTTGGCCTTATCAAACAAAAACTAAATATTACAATCTGTTTGTTTCTGCTGTATTGCCCACATCTAAATTCAGGCTACTTTAAAACAAGTGCTTTTCAATAACACATCCTTTTTAGGATGCACAGGTCACACGCTTACCATGTGGGTTTTTTTCTTCGCTTTTTTATTTTAATAACAGCAACAGCAAAAGTCAGGTGTTTCTGCTATTTAATGTTTTGTTTTCTGTCTATAACATGATATTTGAAAACTGTGGTTATGTTTATTTTATTGTGTAAAGAAAGACATTTGTAATGTGCAGACTATATGAAGCACACATATGAATAGAAATATATTTCACACTTCAGTAGTTTTTCAGTAGTAGTTTTTTACTATGAATAAACCGATCAGTTATAATTGCTTGCTAATTTTAGTTCTGTGCGCGCTAGTTGTGGAAAATATGAGAGTACATATGGCAGCAATGTGCTTCCTCCTGTATTTTTAAATGATAAACCCTGTAGAAAGCTCCTGTTCCACACTTTGTACTATGTACAGTGTGATTTAAACATATATTAAATGAGATTATCTAAATTATTTGCTGCCGAGACTTAAGGTTTGATATGGTTAATGACCAAATTTGGGATGATTTAGATTTCTTCGGATGCAGACTTGAAAATATTGAGATGTATCATTTTTTCTGTATTAATATTAACTTGATTGTTTGAGCTGTACCAAACAGATTAACAGAAATGAGACATTGGAAGATCAGGCTGTGTCAATAATAGAGTAATTCGAATATATCAGATATTCATCAGACATTTCTTTAAATTAATTATTGACAGTGTTTTTTTATTTAATACAGTGCATGTTCTGTTGAATAGAGGGCCAATTATGTTTCTGATCTGACCCCCTAAAGCCAATCAAACCAATACACTCAGGAGTCGAAGATTTTATTCTAGTCCTCGTGGATGAAGAAGTGGCTTCCTGAGAGAACGCTGCCTAAAAGCTGCAATTCTGGTGCTGCTTGGATCCAAGGCCTTAACTCTGTGCTCTTTATTTGATTGTAGTCTCATTCTAAAGGTAGGCTTGGAGGAAAGGCGGTGTGGAATTTGAAAGACATTGACCTTCAGTAGCAGTTGTGTGGTGAGCAAGCAGCGTGGTCCATAGTGTTGTTGAAGCAAATGCTAAGAGGACACTTACTGCTGGGCAAACATCACAGACTGGCTGTCCATTAGTAATCATGGTGACCTCTGATGTGCAGACACTATGAAATGCCAGAGCCTTTGACTTTGCTAACACACACAATGTCAATTAAAGTTTTCATTGGAGTGAAGGAACTCTTCCACTTAGGTTCATGTGCATGGCTACTCTCGGCAATAAAGCACTGTAATGCGTATTGTGTAAATTACTGGTGGACTGGAATATTAAATTTTTAAACATTTGCTTTATAAAAATAATCAGTATTGTAAAGCAAAAATAGATTGCAATAGGGCAGATTGAACACATTTCTGAAACACTTGCAGTCATAATTGTTGCATCCCTTTGGCAGCTGCTGCTAAACACAGATCCCGTATCGCAAGCTATGCTTTGTGTTGGGGGAGGGGATGAATGAATAAAATCAACACTTCTGCTCATTGGTGTTTTCTAAAACCCGCAACATAAGCGCTACCTTTAGCAGTTGCAACATCCTCTGTGCACTCTCCAAATCAACAGCATCTGGCTATGCTTCAGGCTACATTTTCTGCTGTTCTGGATAATTAAATACATATTGCAGTGCTCATGCAATCCTTTGCTTAAGAATAGGCCCAATGTCTTGCAGTCTAATGTGAGAAAGGTAGCAGCTTAGCAAGGTCACATCAGGCCTTGTCCTTGAGATAAGGCTGGTGAAGGATCTTTGGTAATTAACAAGGGCTCAATGCTAGCTGACCTCCTCTTTCTGTGGGTAGAGAGGAATTGAACCCTTAACCCTCCAGTTCTGGTTTCAGGGGGAGATAAGAAGAGATAGAAGTGTGTCCCCTGAGCTGTGTTTGAGTGCTGAAGTCTCTGCTTGTGTTTTAGATGATATCCTCTTGTCCTGATAGGGGCTTAGGCTTTGGGATTCCTGAACCGTTCCAGCGCATTTTTTTAGATCTATTATTTCAAATGCATCCCTCTGAAAAGGTAATCTTGCAATGATGATGCAGTGATGCGTGGAATTAAGAATGTTTGAAATGACTGACAATTATATATTGATATTCAAAACGTAGGGATCTACTTTTTTCCCCGAACAGTACAATACCTGGTTCTCAAATATCTGCTGATTCCAAGTATCAATACCAACTGTGGAAACTACCCCGATAAGATTCTTATACCATGTCTGTTCATAAAATTTTACTCATTGAATTTTCTACATATGATGTTTCTTTGATGTTTGAATATATATTAAACAATGAAAATCAAGATAAAATATTTTAATTGCACAAATCCGTGAAAGCAGAACTAAACAAAACAAAATTTTGGACACAATTTACATGTTCTGTATACTTTCTGTGTAAATAAAAATTACACATCCTCTAAAGAATACACTGTGTAAATATTGCACAACTATGGAGTTTATTGATTGAGAACTTGTTTTGAGACTAGAAATTGGGTTCTGATTTTCATTTAATAGAACTGATTCATATCATGCCTGTCCTCAATCCGCAGACATGTAGAATCACACTCAAACATCAGAATGTTATGAACTCCCTATAGTGTGTACCTTCTGTCAATGTAAAAACAGGTACTAATCAGATTATTAAAATACTCCTTTGAATTACAATCTAAATTACATAGCCTTAACCTCCCTAGCAAGCAGCACTGAGGCGCTCCTTAGTCATCTCTACTCAGTCATTTCCCTGCTAACCTACATTTTAGACTTGGTGTTGAGTTCAGTGTGTGCTAGTGTTTGAATAAAAGACTTAACATAAGGAAACAAGACAGTTAAGGGCCACTTAGCCACATCACATTTGTCATTTGTAATTTGGAAACCAAGCATGAAGCAAAGAAGGCTTTTACTGTGTAAGTTCCTCTCGATTTCTACTTCAGGACAGCCATGTCAGGGGAATGGACCAGTTTATGAAGTGTTTCAATTTCCCAACGGAGTGGATTATCTAGAAAATAGACACATAATGGTGGCTAGAAATCCCTGCAGTTTTCATACAATTTTTGTTCAGACATTTTCCTAAAAGATTTTGCCTCTGTGATGCTGTGATTCTTGTGTGTGCCTATGGTGCTTGTATTATATGCATGTAATGACAATATACACTACCAGGGGCTGAGTAGAAAGACACTATTGATCACTGCCAGATAAATTATATCGCAAAATGTCTTTTTGGGCATATCATTAATACCATTTGTACTTTTAGGACACTGAACAATATATTGTTATATTCTATAAAACATGTTTTTTACAGGAGAGGACAAATGTAAATGTAAATGGAAAGCCTTTTGAAACATATCTTTTGGTTGGTTATCATAAAATGCTCAGATGCTGTAAAAACAAGCAGCATCTGTATTCAAATAATAAAAATGGAAAAATTTACAGGCAATTACCCTGCATTTTTATTATTTATTGTTTCTTTCCCCCAAAATATTGAATAAAACACCTTAAATTCCTTCTGGTGTGCTGGTTTGTTTCCCAGTCTGTGTTATATGTTATTGAAAAAAAACAATTTTTCAAGATGACAAGTGACTTATAAGCAGTAGTGTACATGTATTGATAGTATAGTAATGTATTTCCTTTTTTATCTCTTTTTTTGTCTTTTGGAGCAGCAAAGAGCACATGTGCTACGACAGATTTCGCCTGTAATAATGGACAGTGTGTGCCGGCTCGCTGGAGGTGCGACGGCGAGCCTGAGTGTCCAGACGGATCTGACGAGGCTGATGCTACCTGCAGTAAGTAGAGAGTTTGTGTGCGTGTGTGTGCGTGTGTGTCTGTGTGTGTCTGTGTGTGTGTATGTGTGTATGTGTGTGTGTGTGTGCACGTGTGTGTGCGTGTGTGTGTGTGTGCGTGTGTGGATGTGGATGTGTGAAATTACTTCATCATGAAATCATCATAAATCCTAAACCTATAATCAGATGTATTATCAACATGGTTTCAATGTGTTTAATTTCAGTCGATGTATTTAATTTCAGTCAATGTAATTTCAAGTCAAACTAGCCTGAAATCTGTTTTCTTACAGTATTTGGTCATGCAAAATTTTTAGCTGTCATATTTTCACTGAATTTGTCACTTATAATTCAAGTTATTTATATTCCTTTTTGTTCTCTCCTAAAATTATAAATATGTATTTTTATGGATATAAAATATGTATTATTAAAGGTGTATTATAATATGTATTAATAACTATGTATTATAAAACATGATTTTCCCCAAATATTGATTTGTCTCAAAGGAACTTTATATTCTATCTAGAAAAGTACTATATCTGGAAAAAGTAATTTCTGAGTATTACTGCACCCATTTGTTTCTTGCATTATTTTAGGCAATTTGTTTAGCTATACAGTATTTGAAAAGCCCATTCTTTGTTTAGCTGAGACACAAGTAACAATACATAGATCCTTTGCCTCTCTAATTCATGGCTGTTCTCACTGGACAGTCCTTTGCATTTTATGGTCCATGGCTTGCAGAGGGTCTGCTTATTGTGACACGTTTACCATGTCTGCTTGTAATTGGCGTCAGTACAGCTATTTTGCTTCTAAAAATGGAGCATGTTTACTCATGTTTGAAGCGAGGACATTATTGTCTACTCGTGTTCCAGTTCTGCACGCCTGCTCTATGTCTGTGGATCAGATCTTTGGACCTTTGTCTCTTTCCTCTGGCTCTGATGTGGTTGATGCTTGATTAGTGAGACAGGAAGACTTTCTTGTTTTCTTTTCAAATGTCTGTAGAGACGTACATTTCTGCTTCAGGAGCTTGGAGATTTGATTTGGCTAGTCACCCATTGGCAATAATGATGTGTTTCTTCACTGTTTCCCCAGTACATATATTCATTGCAATTCTGGTGCAAACAAACCATCCTTTAATTCAGAATAATGGAGTTGGCATCTGCATTCCTGAGGGCATGTAAGTTCTTTGGATCCACCCACACTAAGGTCTTATGATGGCAACTTCTGCAAAAAGATTACTAAGTCCTGCTCAGACATTCCAATGGGTGCTTCAAACATGTGAAGCTCACACTGGTTTAAGAGATATTTGCTGTGTCTTTTTGGCAGTCTCTACCCCTGAACCATTCACCCAGGGTTCTGAGTGCTGATAAAAATGTATGGTGGCAGAATGAATACAAACGTCCAACAAAAAAACACAGCCTAGTCCAAGGTCACTACTCTTGAATGTGTGTGTATGTGTGTTGGTTGAACACGCTCATCAGCCTTCGTGCTCCCTGTGTTAGATTGCTTCTGAAAATTGCTCTTAGCTTTGTTCAGGCATGGCTTGCTTTACCACCAGCACATACTACAGCCTAGTCCCAGTCCTAAGGGTCCTTTCACATAGGTTATTGTACTTCACACAAGCCTTGTTGGTAATTTTCAGAAAATCCTCTCCGAATGTTTTTTACTCTGTGGTAATAGAGAATTGACTGACTGCTGTGGCTCTAGAGCAGACTATCAAGCTGTGCTCAGCCTGGTAATAACAGGTGAATAATGGTGAAAAATGACTGCAGCTTAGTGGCTGTGCTGCATGCCATCAACGTCTTGATCAATGAGGATGGCAGCAGAGTCATTATGGTTGCATTAAAAAGTAATAAACAGTGGCGTATGTACATGACTTGGGCGCTTACACCAAACCAAAACACTGCGTGGGTCATATGGCAGTGAGATTATGAATAATGGAATAGGAGTAATGAAAAATGAATGTGAATAATGAAATTAATCAGGGTCACTAAAGCTCTTCATTGTCCTCGGAAGGACTTTTTTGTTTAGGAGAATTTTGCAGTCTTTTGGTATGATTTTATAAGTAGTTGCATGTTTAACTACATTAATAACAATTCAATTCAATTCAATTTTATTTATATAGCACAAGTTGTCACAAAGCAGCTTTACAGATTCCAGGTCCAAGCCCCTAGTGAGTAAGCCAAAGGCAACAGAGGCGAGGAACTCCCTCAGATGGAGGAAGAAACCTCGGGAGGAGCCAAGACTCAAAAGGGGAACCCGTCCTCCTCAGGTCGACCCAGAGAGAAAGAGCAACATTTATGTGTAGGCGTATTCTATATTAGCATTTTGAATCTTTACTTCCAGCCTTATTAAATACAAATATTTTATTTTACTTCATGTACATAAAATATGTAACTACAAATATATAGCTGCTAGCTTCCCCCACAGAATAACCATGGCTTTATGATGACCTGTGTATATCCAAATTTCATAGCAATCGCTTAGCCGATTAATTGAGACCGAAGTTTTAGTTAAGTAATCCTGACAGTGCTGCACTTTTCCAGTTTAAGTAAACAAGTTTTTATTTCCTTTCTACAGATCAAGACTATATTTACAACAAATATACACAACATTTAATCAAATATAAAACATATCTTCATCTACCTGCACTGTATTAAAGCAGTCTGGCAGTCTAGGACCATCCAGAACGTAAGTAAATGTTTGGTGGCTGTTTATGCCATAAATTGAAGTTCACTTATCAGTTCTTATGTAAGTAATGAGATTGTAGAAGTGTAATATAGTTACTCTTCGGTGATAAGTCTCCAGAGCATCTTTGACACAGATCTGAACCATCTCTCTTGTGGCTCCTGCGTGCTCACACTGAATCGCAGGCTGCTTGTTTGTTCATGCAGAAAGCACCCACCAAAGACATTGGCATTCCACCTTCTCACAAGATCTCTGCTTCTATCTCGTTATCTCCAATCAAGGTCAGGGCAGCAGTACATCGGCCCTCCAAAGTTTCTCTCAAAGCATGTTTCTCAGAGTATTATGCCAGTTTCAGTCCTGTTCAGATCCCTTTTCATTTCTCTTCCTTTCTGCTTTGATTACTTTGCGATTAACACTCTTGCCTTCCCTCTCTACAAACCTCTAGAACGTATGTGTCTCCATCTCTGATCCCCCAGTCAGTTAAATAATGCATCTGATTGAATTGATTTTCTTCGTAAGGAATCAATGGCTTTGCCCAAGAGACTCCTTCAATCAGATTAAAGCAAAGGCAGCAGACGCTGCATCAGGAACTCTGGTAATTACTAAATTTCAGAGTGAAATGCTTTTAGAGAATTTTAAGAAGAAAAGCAGAGGAAGAGGCTTGTTCAAGTTTGGCATGTTAGTTTTGCCACATCAAAGTAATTTGTATTCACTTTCTGGCTTTTAATTCTGCAATTTTTAACCATTTAAATTGAACCATAGTGTGTTTGACCACTTGGTTCGTTCATTTGGGCAGGTGAGAACACTTCAGTAAGTAATCACGTTTCAGTGCAGACCAAAACAACTGAACCGAGACGCTGTAGAGGAGGAGGTCTCAAGTCTAGTTCCAAAAGAGCTCTGAAGAGGTTTGTTTTGTTTTGAATGTCATCCAATCTCAATCCAACTCAAGTACCAGATGTATTCCTCAAGTTTACAAATTCAACTGATTTGTACCTGAGGAAACACAATTTCAAGGTAAGGAAATGTTCCAAAGAGGTGTTTCAAAAAGCTGAACATTTGTCTGTTATCATTTTAAAAGAACCCTGGCTAGTAAGTCTTGTAGACCTCATTGTGGAATATATATCATAAAAACATCATTAAAAAAAGAAATGTAAACACACAAAATATATGTTCAATAAAAATCCATGACTGTACGTAAGATTAAAGAAGTCACTATTGCATGTAGAGCTTGTACTTAAGCTTGTACTTGATTTTCAAATATTTATATAAATTCCAAAAGTCTATGCGATGTTGTATCTTACATCCCTTGTATTTTTTGTTGTGTTGGTTTATATTACATATTGCTACCGCCAGAAAGGCAGCACCAGGTGCGATGGATTAGAGCGACTGGGGTGAACTGTGTGAATGGGTTTTTCTCTTTGTTTTTGTGTGTGTGTCTGTGCATGTATGGTTCTGTGTGTGTGTCTTTCTTGATTTTATCTAATCTGGTAACCTTGCTGGTCCACAGGCTGGTCAGCATTAATACATTTGAGACAAAATAAAATAACAAACAAAATAACAAATAAAATGTTGTTATGCAATTAGTTTTGTGAAATTATTACTTAAAGTACAATACGTTGTTATGACAATGGTTCAGCATCTGACCACAGCTGGTGGCCTAGTGGTTAGGGCATTCACCCAGTGATCAAGAAGTTGAGGATTCGATTCCCAAGACCGTTTGGCACCTCTGAGATACCGTGAGCACAGCACAGTACGGTACCCACACACTGCTTCCTGGGCGACGTGTTCCCGGCTCCCCCCTGTTTCACTTCGTGCTGTTCACACCGTGTGCTGTGGTGTGTTCAAGTATGACAGAATGGTCAATTTCACTTTCAACAGCAAAGAACCATATTTTTAAAAATATAGTTATGTTAAATATGTAAAATCTCCTCATTGTTACTACAGAAATTATTACTATGTTGGTGAAGGAAGTTTCAGAGGTATATTGTGTAGTGATCCTTGTATATCCTTATAATAATTGTTTTAGTCCTACTAGCTGCTCTTTGTGTGTTTTGGAGAAGGAATTGTCTGAAATCTTTTGTACTTTTTGACACATTGCATTTTTATATGAAGTGTGTAACTCAACACCAAGTCAGAAGACAAAACCCCAAACCTATTATACTCTAACTTTACATACTAGTTTTGCTACTTAATTATTTTGGTATTAGGGAGAGATCCAGTTAGATGCACAGGACGGGTTCAATTTCATGCTTCAGACCGCGGTTCCCTAAAGTAATTTCCCATGTGGTCGCACTCCGCTGGCATTCTGTGGCCTGCAGGCGAACGACTAGTTCCATGGCTGTCCTCTCCTGTCCTGCCATACAGTGTAGAGGTGTCAGTGCTGCCTGATTGCTTCTTAGCCGCATGGCCTGTGCAAGCTGTTTTAATTTCACTCCCATCAGAGCTGGTTTCCATTCTATCTGAGCTCAAACACAGCAGAGTTCATCTACTGACTACTAGAAGTTTCCTGCTCCGGCAGCACTAGTGCTTTTCTGCTTTTCTTGTGATTCGCGAAGTAGCACTAAGTAGAAATGTACAAAGTATGCACATATTATAAGTCAAGAAGAACACAATTAGAAGTGTTTGACAAACAATTATGAGATGCATCCTGAGGTTGTTATAGAGTTGTGCATTTGTAAATATGCTTTGATGGCTTCCACTGTAATTATTAATGGATTTATGTTACTGAATCCTTTAGATTCTTTTTTGCTGTTGCTGCAGCACCTTGTGAGAACTGACGAGCTCTATCGAAGTGACTGGTTATACTGAGTGATGCTCAGCAGGAATGAGCTTCTGTTGTTGAGAGCAGTATTGCTGGATAGGGTCAGAGAGTACTGTTCCTTTGAGGCGGATTTAGTTGACAGAAGGCCTAGAGACATGCATTTTCTCTCAGTCTGCTTAGGCCTCTTAGTGTTTGCCTATCCAGTCACAGAGAAGGTGTGTGTTTGCACATGTGTGTGTTTGTTAGTGGGGGTAGAATTGATTTTGTGTGTTCACGTGGTTTTGTGGTTAGAGATCATGAATAATTTAACTGGTACCTCTGTGAAATGTCACCTCTAGAAGTTCGGAGGAAAAGGCAACAGAACACACGCAGACAAGACCAACTTTTCGAACCCCCTGGAGGCTTTAACATCTCGCGTATACACTGATGGGAATTCACCTGTCACCCTTGGATTGATTTCAGTGATGTAGATGCAGCATGCATTGCTCTTTTGCACTGCACACAACTTGGAGAGAAAAGATCTGTATTAGACATCTGTCAGACCTAAGGAATGTTTTCAAAGCATTCCTGCTGTGATTCTATCAATTCCATTTTTACACTCAATTAGTGACCCCTGATCTTTACTGTTTTCTATCGATCTGTGGTCAGTGCCCTTAGGCCAGGGCTGGATCCTTCTACTCCCTTTCTCTCTCCTCACTATTGCTTTGCAAGGGCATTACAGGAGATTGCTCATTCACTTTCTGTGCTACAAAGTCTGGTAGAAGGCAAAGTATAGACATCATGTGTCTGCCTCCCCAACATCGTGGAAGTTTCCTAGACAAGACTCATCTTTGGGTTTGGGATTAAGCTCACTTTGGTACAATAACCTATCTAGAATTCAGTTGAATTATTCTACCCTTTTTCAAGTGCAGTCATTTTTGTGCTATTTTCCTGCTGTTTTCCTCACAAGCCTTGTCACTAATCAGACAAATCCTTAATTATAAAACATATCAATGATTACAAATGTACCCCTAAACCTGCATGTTTTATATGAAGGACAGCAAGTGTTAATGCTCCATAGCACATGTAATAAATTAGCCTGCTCAGAGGAGGTTGCCCTCCTCATTACACAAGTCTTTGCACAGTGATGAGTTGCCCTCTGAAGACGTCAAAGAGAGAGAAGACAGAGCTTAACTCTTCTATTAAAATATCACAGGGAAGGGTTTGCAGTAGATTATGGTCTACAAAGGACGTTCTTGCTTTGGTTAATTCACGCCAGATTATTACGTAATCCCAATAAGATTAAGTGACTTTTAAAGAGAACAATTGCTTGAACACACACACAGACACAGGGGTGCTCACATTAATATGCACACACTTTACACTTTCTGTTATTTGTTAAATTTTTTTCTTCAACTGTGTGCTGTTCACAAAAACATATTTCCGTGTTCTAATCATTTAATTTTTGCTCTGATTCAGCATAAGTATACATATTACCTGCTCAATCATGCAATGCTCGTCTCGTTTTCGCAATGCTCTAATATGGGGTTTCTTTATGCAGTCCTAGTGAATTTTAAATTAATGGTGCCAAGATGGATTAGCCAACTCTTGTAGAAGACACACGACTGAATACTGTCCTGAAAAGCACGACTCCATGGTACACCGTACATTTCCTATCTGCTGCCCTTTAAGCTATGCCTAGTAAAAAGAAATATGAATACAATATGTGCTTTCATATTAGATTTCCGGATGCAGACATCAATAAATGAGACTCATCAGGCTACACACTTTAGAATGGGGTTTTGATCCATTAGAGATGGTGGTGCTAACTTATTTCTCCTTGAAATGGCCCTTGGCTGGGAAAGAAGGGAAGAAGACTGTTTGAGTGTTAAGCGACTCAGAATTGCCCAGTACAGACCACAGCAGAGAGATGTGGATGAGAGGGCATGTATTGAGTCCCTGAGGGACTGGTCCATATTGCTTGATCCTAGCTCGAGAGGAGACCTCAAAGAGATTGAATGAGGAAAGGATTTGTCTTTATAAACCAAACAAGAGGGACAGTGACATGCAATTGAAGAAAAGTTGTTAGACTTGCAAATGCTGACCGTGTGATTAATGTGGTCTGAACTTTAGATGTTTGTACAAAAGAAAAAGGTCAGCATTCTTTTGTATATGCTTCTAACAGCAATTTAGAGTTCACAGGGTTACCACAATCAGATTTTGACAAGATGTTTTATATCTGTTTTTGCGGCAGAAAACAAAAGTAAAATATTTGAATGGTTTTACAGAATTAAGCATATTTTTATTGTATTTAACATATTCGTGGATACCTCTCTCTCTGAAGCAGTATTTCACTATAAATGATTGATTATTCTTTTAGGCCAGTGCTATGTTTGGTTTTTTTTGCCCTTTTTTTCTGGAAGCCTCAATTAGATGGGAATTTTCTGCAACCCAGGGCACAGACCATCTTCTAGTTCTGCTACATGTACAGGACTGCACCTGCTAAGTATATTTTTGTCATGCCAGTAGATAATCTGGAGTTTATTCATGGTGCTGTTTTAGCAAATACTGGCTAGCACTATTCATTCTTTCTGGTTCTCTTTGGCAGAAATCCTGCTTCTCATCATTAAGATTCCCTTCAGCATGGCAGGTCAGTGGGGGGCAGGCAGAGCACAAGAGAATGGGTAATTAAAGCAAGTCTAAGTATATTGATTAGAGCCTATAGGATTCCTTTTTTGTGTGCTTCAGACATGAACACAAATTGTGTGTGTGCACGTGCACTTGTGTTCTCAGACATGGATGCAGGGTCACAAGGGGCTTATTTGTCTGACTTCACTTGTGATTGGTGTGTATGGTATGTGTGTTAGTAGGCTATTCCCTCAGGCGACTGTCCAAACCCTCCCAGCCTCGAACATGCTTCTAAATCCTACTGTCCTCTATCTCTCATTACAACCTGAATCTGACCTCTCTCTCTCTCTCGCACTCTCTGTATCTCTCATTCAGCAAAAATCTGGCCAGTGCTAGTGTGTGGCATTTGTGTCACATCAGCATGTCCACTAATGCACACTCTGTGCGTCACGTGACCCACTTTACTTTTCACCTCCCTGAGCGTCCATACACTCTGCACACTTCACAGTACCCATTCCCTCACCATCCTTTTTGTTCTCTATTTCCCCACCACAGGGATTTCTCTGACACTTCTCCATCATTTTGTGAACGAAAACACTTAAATCACAGGCAGTCAAATTCCAGGCAGTGAAAACTTATTTATTTATAGGCTTCTCTTGCCGTTTATTTTGTTAATGCTGCTAGTTTTATTTTCATATCATAAAGCAACCATGCTGGGCAGCGAGATGGGAACTCCAGTTTCCGCCAGCAGTCCAAAGACATGTACCGAATTAGAGATACTAAGCCCTAGGTGTGACTGTGTGCATGGATGTGTTTTTCTGTGTGTCTGACTTGTGATGGACTGGTGACCTGTCCAGGGTGTTTCTTTTTCTTTGTCTTTTGTCCCCTGTGTGAAGCCCCATTAAATCCCCTTGACACTGGTTAGAATAAGCAGTTCAGATACTGAAAGAAAGACAAATCCATGCCTTTCATATCCTTGGGAGGGGTGTCTTATTCTCTGATTAAAATATGCACTGTATTGCAGTATTTTCTTTCAAGTGTCCAGTGATACAGAAATTAATATAAATTAATAGAAAGAAACATTTATAGTACAATTCCAATTCCATGGTTTATCAAGTTTGGTTTAAAGAAATCCACCCTCCACTTATCCTTTATCTCTCCTGTCTTGCTGTCTTAATTCTTTACTTGACTTCTCTCATTCCTTTGTTCAGGAAATTCTCTCTCTCTTTCACATACTATCACTTTCTCTCTCTCTCTCTCCCTCTCTTTCTCTCTCCCCCTCCCTCCCTCTCTTTCTCACTGTTTCTTTATCTTTCTCTCTTTCCCTGTTTCACTCTCTCTCTCTCTCTCTCTCTCTCTCTCTCTCTCTCTCTCTCTCTCTCTCTCTCTCTCTCCCTCTCTCTCTCT
>JBBMFX010000101.1:12250250-12266251 GCA_037832545.1 Rhabdalestes septentrionalis
ATTTCATTGATAATGAGCAAAAACAATCTCAGCATTCATGAAACAAAGTCCTCATTCTTATATATATATATATATATAGTTAAGTCATCCAATCCATTCCAAATGTAATTCAGTGTCTGAAGTTTATTCTGAGTCTTAACAGTTTTGCCTATCTGTTAAGACTCTCTTATGGCCTTGCTGCAGTAACAGCCTCTGAACTTCTGTGAAGGTGATACATTGGATGTTGTAACATTGTTGTGAAGATTTGAAAATATTCAGCCACAAGAGCATTCATGAGTTCAGGATGTTGGAGGATTAATTCTGAATCTTCATTTCATCACAGAAGTATTGGTTAGAGCTCAAACACCCCAGTGCTGTGAGACTTGATGCCTCTCTAGTTAATGCTTAGCATTAGACAACCGTGCACATGTACAGCTGCATCTTTATGAGAAACGAATGGATACTACACCTTTCCATGTGGTCACCTTTTAATGATTCTGTATTCCATGGATTCAGGGGACAATCTGTCCTCCTACATGTTACATATTGAAAATACAAATGAAAAATGACACAACAGCAGTAGAAAAAATTACTCATGTTTTTGGATGCTAAATGTGGCAAGAAATAATTAATTTTGCAAGGCCAAGCAAATGAAGGGCTGAATTTTAATGAAGGACTTTACTGTCAGTTTAAGTAGCTCTTTTCCCCATTGGACAATAACCCAACCGAGTAACCCCTCACACATTTAATTAGATGTGTTTGTCAGAGACTGGGGACAGGCACTGACCTGATGTTCTTGTGTCGCGCTACACTAGGGTGCATGCAGAACTGGGCGTTCTCATTAGGAGAGGTGTACCATAGCTGTGTGCGGTTGCAGAGTTTGGTTTTAATGAGCAGGTGAGCAATGACTCCCAGAGCAGTGGAAGATGCAGCATCATCTGCACACAGCTTGGTTTGATGCTTGTGTTCGGTAATTGTGATTCATGATGATTGCCTTTCATTCTCTTTTCCTCACTCGCTCTCTGTTTTTCTCTCTCCTCTGTCTCATGTTCTCTCTCTCTTGTTCTCTTCACTCCTCCGTTTGTCAGGTTCATTCTGAAAGTTATGACTTATTATTAAGCATACTAACAGGAATAATAATAATCATAAGAGTTACAGCTATTTCAGATACACCCCTGTCTTTTCTGTTGCTTTTTCAATTGTTGTCTTTTGTTGAAACCACTGTCAGTGTTCAAAACTAGCCATCTGGATGCATCCTGTGCAAATGGGTAAAAAGTGAGTAGAGTGGAGGTATAAGTTTGTTCTATGCATGAATGCAAATTCAAAGGACTGGGATTATTAGTTAGAGGGCTGGCTGGCCCAAACCATTTTCAAAATATAAAATCTTTAACATTTAAAATTTAGACCACCAAAATTGAAAAATGCATCAAGCCTTACAATTTGTATATCCCTAAAAATGCCAAAAAAATCATACTAATTAAATGATCATGTTGGGGTGGCCTGGTGGCACAGGAACTAGTGCTGTTGCTGCACAGCAAGAAGGTCCTCAGCTTTAGATTTATGGTCATACTGCACTCAAGCACATACCAACCAGTTTCACCCTTTGCACTCCTACCTACACCCAGCATTTAGCTAATGATTTCCACAAAATTGAGTCATTCTTTATGTCTGTCACGGGCCAGAAACGAATAGTTTATGGATGCTTCTTCTACCTTCAGCCAGTGTAACTCTCAGTTCTCAGTGTGAGTCTGAAGAGCCATATATTTATTTGCCACTTATGACTCAAACTCACAAAAGCAAATTAATTCTCACATAAGCAGATGGGGTCAGAAACCTGAAAAATGTGATTGCTATTACATGTTGGTACAGTGGTGTCATTAAAAGGTTCATATCAAGTAAAACTAATTTTTGCTCACATTAAACAACAGTTTAAAAAATGAAAAAAAGATTACGTGGTATTTCTACTAACCTGAGAATGAGTCATGATCATTAACCATGACCTGTGTATCTGAACTCCAGTGAATAGTAAGATCTGCTTTGTATAAAGTTTTAAAACATACTATTCTGTCCCCAGTCCACACTGTCAATGAAGTGACACTGCAAAAACTTTTGAAATTGATTGCCTTTGTGACCTCACAAAAGTGTTGCAATATCTGCCCATTCGGACTACAGCAGTTCAGCATACATATTTTCTGTGTAAACCCTGATAGATAAAATGATATCTTAAAATAATCTTTAAAAGATGATTATAAATAAAAGGAATTAAACATCATAGCTGTTTTTGCAAATTAAACTACACAGATGTCTTAAACAAACTCAGACCCAGAGAAAAGAAAAATGTAGGAGATGGTATCTTTATGCAGTAAATCCGGTCGAGACCAAGCTTGTGACTATTTAGTGATTACATTCAATCAATTTAAGAGTGCAGATACTCTGTTAGTTGTTCCGTTAAACTCCTCTCAGGACATTAATCTCACATCTCTCTCATTTTCTGTAGTCCTCTGTCTCTGTGTCTCTCTCAGTACCCCATTGTACATTATACATCCTCGCAGAGAGATGTAGTAGATTGATGACAGCAACTTCAGCAGATGGGGGAAATGATTGAATCCTGACTAGGTCTGAAAATGGAAATATTTGCTCGCAGTGCAGTGGCCCATGAGGAGCTTATAGGAAGGGAAATTAAATGTGTATTTTCCCCCAAGTCTCCTCTGTTATTCTGGAGGCACACAATCTGTGTGGAGCCCTCTAGCCTCCTACTCTGGCCTGTTCTTTATAGGGTGTCTGAGCGCACAACCAAAACATCCTGGCTTTATCCTCATAACACACAAAGATATTGAAAGCCTGGTGGGGCAGGGAGGTGGAAGGGAGGTACTGGGTGTGTTTCAGACCCCATCTACCAACCCCACTCATCTCTCTCGATCAATGTCAAACCTTCTCCCTCTCACACTGATCTACGATTGTGCTAAATCTGATGTAAATCTTTCCTCTCTAATATTCTGTCTTGCTTCACTCACTCTGTCTATATGTTTCTCTCTCATCATTTCTTTCTTACTCTTTTCTTCTCTCTCCCTCAGACACTGATGTTTGGTTATAATGTCTATCAGTTCAGAGTCCCAGTTTATGATGGGGTTGAGGTCAGGGCTTTGCACAGGCCAGTTAAGTTCTTACACATCACTCAACAAATTATTTCTTTATGCCACTCACTTTGAAGGGACAGTAGCATAAAAAGACCATGTAATTATCCATCAGTGAGTATGCAGGTTATCATAAATCCAGCCTACATTGAAATACTAGTACACTCCATCATACATGGTGCACTCGTATTGCAAAGACTGTTGATACCACACAACATAATGATAATGCTCATAGAACACAAATCAAACTGAATTTTTTCCATAAAAATATTCTTCCCATGTAATTTATGGTCTTTCCTCCTGGAACCAGTTTGTTACCTTTGTTATATGTGTTGTAAGCAAGGGCAACTGATGTTTATATTCCCATTCTTGAGCAAACCTCTATTTCTCTACACTCTTTTACTTCCTTTCTCATTCATACTGCCTCTACATTCTCAAAGCCTACGCAGTTAGGGAGCTTAAAAAAGCTCTTCATTCACTCTGCTTTCTTTGCTGATTACTACCTGTTCCATTATTCAGTTGGAGCACAGTGGTGGAGAGAGCAAAACTATAGGTTATGGGACATGGAAGTAAAAAATAACATTTTAGTTCTCATGCAAAGATTTTTGCCAAGAAGTGCTTATTAAATCTGGCCGTAGAGCTCTGAATAGGGATGAAAACCCAAATGATAGTTTAATAGAGGGCAGAATGAAAGTGCAGGAAATGAGGCATGGACGCTGGGTTTCCTCTCAGGAACTTGAGGCTTTTTGATGTGCTTGTGTGAGTCCAATATGGAGCAAGTAAGAGCAATGGAATTTCTGATATCATGGAGGTGAAAACAGTAGAGCAGGGGTGTTACTGATGTGGAGGTAAAGGCAGTAAAACGTTATGGAGGTGAAGGTTATAGTGTGGCGACAAAATCGGTGGCATATCTGATTTTGTATAGGTGAAAGTAGTGAAAAAGTGGAGTTTCTGGTCTTGTGCAGGTGAATAGTGGATTTACTGCTGTGGAGGTGAATGGAGTTTCTGGTATTGTGGAGGTGGATGTAGTAGAATAATGGAATTTCTGGTGTTGTGGAGATGAAAGTAGTGCTGCAGAGACTGCAGGAAATAAGGCATGGCCGCTGGATTTCCTTCCAGACCTTTTTGATGTGCCTATGTGAGTGCTCTCCCTTTGTAATGTTGTGGAGTTGCTGCTGGAATTAAAAGCTTTGGAGTTTCTGCTGTTGTGGCGGTAAAAGCAGTGGAGTTTCTGCTGTTGTGGCGGTAAAAGCAGTGGAGTTTCTGCTGTTGTGGCGGTAAAAGCAGTGGAGTTTCTGCTGTTGTGGCGGTAAAAGCAGTTGAGTTTCTGATGTTGTGGAATTGTGTGAGGCAGGTGCATTCTCCCGCCATAGGTTAATTGCCTGTAAACAGGTGCATATCATGAATTCACAATATAAACACACAAATATAATCCTGGGACAGGAAATTGACCTAGAAACATGAAACTGGTTCACTTGATATATACTGCACAAACACATGGGCCATTAACCAGGAAAATGCGCACCCACTCAGCAAAGATTTGAGGCTGTTGCAGGAAAGGGCTTTTTAGGATCTAATAATCTTGACATTATTTGTTGGTATACTGATGGTTGCTTTACACTGTAACCCAGTTTCAAATCAAGTAGGTTTTATTGGCTTTTCAACCATCTGCACAGTGCACAGTGAAAAAAGACAACAGGACCATGGTGCAACACAACAACACAAAACTATACAATTCGTTACAGACAGGGTTTAATCTTAGACTTGCAATAAAGACAAATTGACTTGACTGCTGTCAAGAAACTGCCTGTATTTATGCATTCCAGTTAGGTAATTCATGTCTGCAATCACCTGGGACTGGACTAAAGAGGTCTTTTACTTAAAACCAAAGTGTCCTGCACTGATGTTTTGGGACTTATCTCTTGTGTAACCCTGTGGTTCTCCACACAGGAAAGAGCCCATACCTGATGTTCACCAACCGACATGAGATCCGGAGGATTGACCTGGTAAAGAGAGACTACACCCAGGTGGTGCCCACTTTGAAAAATGCGGTAGCACTGGACGTGGATGTCACCACCAACAAAATGTACTGGTGTGACCTTTTCCATCGCAAGATTTTCAGGTATGAACGCTATAAAGATTGCATTGGAACAGACAGTAAAATAATGGGTCTAATGCAATTCACAGCTTAACAACAAATTACTATATGGGACCTTGTGGTATATAAGTATATTTTGTTAATTTATTAGTACTTCTTTCATAATAATTTTGTGGTTTAATTTTTCTAAATGAGTATTGTTTTTATTGATATTTTGGAAGTCCTAATTCAGCGATTTTCTAAGTCTGGACCCCAGTCTGTATCCGGACCGAACTGCAAGTCATTCTGGATCCAGTCCAAACAACATATAAAGAATGCATTATGCAATGCAATTGAAACATACACTTAATAAATTATTAGTTTTGTAAAACATAACATACTTAAGGTTTTTATGACTAAGTCGGAGCATGCATGATGCAATGTTGGCGCACTTCAATTCTCAGGCTTAAAAGTAATGAAGTATTCAAGGTATTGTTAAATCTTTTCATAAAACAATAGTGAATATTACACTTTATTTTCAAAAGTGAGGGTGGAGTAGGTTTCCTAGCAAACAGTTATAGGCAAACAGCACCATTTCTTTTGGTTGTATGTTTGTAAGCAAATGAAATAAATAGAATTTGCTTATCACTTTTCATCCCAAACCTTTGACCTTATATAGGAGTTAGATTTGGCCCTTTGAATATAAAGTTTGAGAAGCCCTGTCCTGAACTTTTTCTTTTGATGTTTTATCTCTCATCTATTTTCTTTCCTTTCTCTCTCTTTCGTTCACTCACACACACACATACACACACACACACATACACACACACACTCATACATACCCAAACATATACTCACACCAAGGCAGTCCACTGATGAGCAGCTTGATGGTTGTCTAATATTAACGAGGCTATGATCGTTTGTAATTAGAGTTAATCACCCTTATAGACCTAAATGAGGCCGTCTGGCTGCTGAGTGCTAAAGCTGGAGCTTACTCCCTGTGCTCTCCAGCCTCTATCAATTCCCTCACAATACAGCCTTTAGCATTTCACACAATCATTGTTTTGTTTTAGGCTGTATACTTTGCAGTTATTGTGCATGTAGGCTCACAATGATTTGTCTTTAGAAACAGGTTTTCTCATATTTGCTCACTTTCTAATACTGGTTCACTTATTCAGATATTCAGCGATGATTTGTCTCTTTATCTATACCCATTCTCTCTCATTTTCTCTTTCTTTTTCTTTTCTGTCTCATTTTCTGTCTCTCTCCTGTTTCTCATCTACACCCACCCCCACCCCCCACACACACACACACACTCAGCAGGGTGCACTTATTAGCAGAGATCTGCTGAATAATACTTACCTCAGCTTTGAATTTTGACAGTCCTCCTAGCCACCCCTACTTTGTGTCTGTCTCTCTCTCTCATGCTGTTTGTGTTTATGTGTATTTGTGTGTAAGAGATAATGTTTGTTTGTTTTTTTTCGGCCATATTTTTTATTTGAAAGTGGAAAGAGAGCAGAACTTGTATTTGTATATCTATTAGCTTAATTTTTGTCCTGAAGCAGCTTAAAGGCCTCTGTTTGGCCACTGCTTGTGCAAGATCTGTATTTGACACCATTGTATTAAATGTACAGTGAAAATGAATTTCTTGACAGCATCCTGTTTGCCATTCTGTTTTCCAAATAGAGCATCTATAAAACTCAGCAGTAACTACATGCTATTTAAAATGCGAAAATTATAATATTGCCAGAAGTCTATGCCAAAGGCCATTTCTAAAACATGGTCCTAAAAGATTTGTCTCATAGACAGCAATACTGGATGACACACTGGAACATAAACAGTCTGCGCTTGCCACATTGCTTGATTTAGACCCAGTGTCTGTTCCTATGTCACCCTGAGTCCCATCGGTCTCCACTAAATCATCTTTTGCTACACCATATGCTGCCTTTAATTTATCCCCCACTTTAATATGTCCCATTACTCATCTCCTCTCTCTCTTTGAAACTATGTGGATAGAGACTCAGTTTATTCGCATAAGCATGTCCAGAAACCTTAAGAATATATTTTGGTGCTTCATAAGGTTCTTACTACACAGTTTATTGTTGGTATTATGTGCATCCTGGTAAAAAGAGTGATTAGTGATTTTAGATTTGAGGAGATTACAATTCCATTACAATGCCCCACTTTTTGAAATTTGATAGTTGGGTATACACTACAAGTCAAAAGTTTTAGAACACACCAATTTTTCTTTTTTTGTGTATTTAAGTTCAAGCAGTTCAATGTATCTTTGTTCATTCTGCAGAAAGTTCTTCTCAACTATGTCGCAGAAGTTCCCGTATGTGTGCGGCACTTATACTTTGCTTTACTTTCACTCCTCTGTCCAGTTCATCCTAAAGCAACTAGATGGGGTTTCAGTCGGAAGACTTCTGGCCACTCCAGATTTTCCAACTTACCATTTTTTTCTTATTTTTTTTTTAAGTTAAATCTGGCATAGCTTGGACTTGTTGGTAACTGTACCATTTTTGAACCTCTGGCAGCTCAACACGGTCCTTTATACCATTTCATGCTGTTCATTGGACTTGAACTGTTTGAATTTCTTTTTTCTTTTTAATGGAAACACTGGATTGTTTTTACATTTTTGACTCATAGCGTTTATGTGATTAGGAATCTCTATCAAAAATATGGCCATTTTTAAAATGAGGGCCACCTCCCCCTCTTTTTTAATTACGAAGCTTTGCTTGAGTCAGGTTGCCTTGAGTAAGAACTAAATTAATAAGTAATTAGAAAAGGAAGTTCCCTGCATCCCTGTGCATTCTGTGAATCATTCTGATACTTTTTGAAAGGTTTTTTTTATCCTCTCTGTTTGAAGCCAAAAGTAACATTAGCAATTAGGGGAACAATGTGTTGCTTTAATTTATCTTTGTCCTGTCTTTGTTTAAACCTACCTTATGGTATGATTAATTGTCTTGTGTACTTTTATTATGTAGCCTCTGAATTACTTGGTCTTTAACATGTAATGATAGTTTTATTTACATTTACATTTATGCAATTGGGCTCCCAAGGGCTCCAATTGGCGTAGCCTAGTGTAATTGCCTGAATGGGAAATCTAACCCTTGTCTGCAGTAGTTTTCCTATGTTGATATTACAAATCATCATAATTTCATCAGTGTCCATGCTGTGCACAAATGTATGCAACCTTTTAAGCATAGTTACTAGGCTTGGGCCACCATTATATAGGTTCCAAGCACTGTCATCATCTAGTAATGTTTCACATTCACTTTCACTTCTGTATGATTTTGTGAGTCAGCTGAATTAGAATGAAGCCAAGATAACTGCTCCTAATAATAGAGTTCTTAGCTAATCTAAAGTGAATACAAGAGAAATATTCCCTGACCAGGTCTGCCTTTTTCCTTGTGATTTGCGGGAGTACCTCTAAGGAAAGAGTCTTAAAAGCTTGATGCCTGATGAGGAGAGACAGGCCCCTTTCTGGGAGCTGGTGCCCAATGTGGGGCAGCATCTGTTAAAGAGGCATTCACTTAAGAAGCCACAGATGGAACATTACCAGGTTGTAAAAGTTCTCTCTGCCGCTGGTGACAACTAACATCAAGATGATGAATTGCTTTGTAATGAGCCTGAGAATGCAGCAGCTCAAGTCATCCTAGCATGTCATTCACAATGACTTCCATCATGCCTCAAAGTGAAGTCATATGTCATTCTGTAAATGTCCAAGCATTGGGTTAGTGAACAGATCTGAGTGGTGAATAACATTGTTGTCCTGTCAACATTATTTGCAAAATATACAAATGTTAGTTTGCTTTGATGCCTGTGTGCGAATAAAAACAACAGCTGGGGATGCAAGGTGTCTGTGAGAGACTGAGGTTGATGAACATATCGATGTGTTGTGATTGGTTAAGAACAAATTGGTGTCATATGCTCCTGAAGTATGTAGACTTATTTGTGTGTTTGTGTTTTCTTTTAAAGTGCATATATCAACAAAGCCACCAACGCATCAGAACAGATCACACTCATTGACTCGGCCCTGCATTCTCCAGAAGGCATAGCTGTGGATTGGGTCCATAAGAACATCTACTGGACTGACTCTGGACACAAAACCATCTCAGTTGCTACTAGTGATGGCAAGAAGAGAAAAGTGTTGATTGACACCGAATTGAGTGAACCACGTGCAATTGCTGTTGACCCGAGACAAGGGTGAGAAAATAAGAGTAATAATTATTGTCTGCCATTACAGCATTTATTTGCATTTATTTACTAGCATTTGTGAAACTTTTATGCTCCTCAAAAGGAAAATGGCATCGTTTTGGTTTTACATTATTTGAATGAAAACTCGTCAATTGTGAAATAAATGTGTGTTTTTAACAAAGCTAATGTTTAGCTTTGACCTAATGTTCTCCACACTTATAAAGGTAACACGCCCTCTTGTCTTTAGTCATTAGCTTTCACGGCAATCTTCCCTCTCAATGAGCTTCTCAAATGCTCAGTCTCCCCATTATACATCATAATGGCTATACTCCCTCAAGCTTCTTGCCAGCAAATTATTGAAGTGGAGAAGCCTGAAAACCATGCAAATTAGCACTGGAGAGCAGGTCTACATGAGAGCTAATTGCTGCCTTTGGACAAAGAGCCTACTGCTCTTGGATGTAGTTAGATGACTTTTGATGAACATATCCTGAACATTACCTGAACTCCCTTCGTGTTTTGACAATGTTGTAAAAAAGAATGAAAATGTGGAATGAGAACTTTAAGCATGTAGTTATTTAAGGATATTTGAACAGATTTTATGTGCATCAATGTGGAAAGCTTAACATTTTTTTATGAGACATTTTTGAGGCTTGGTACTATTCTATTCTGGAAAAAGTTAAATAATTTTAATGGTGTGACTAAAGACATATGATTAACAATGTGATAAAACCTAAAGTATCCTTAATCCATGAGTAACTCTCCAATTCTAAAATTTAAGTGAATGAACAGGTACTGTATGCACTGTTCAACTGACTAAATTAGTACTGTCAGTACTACTCACTTTATTGAACATGGTGATAGAAGAGCATGTATTGTGCTGATATGAAGGTTGATAAGCAGTAGTTGACTTAAGGCTAAAACGAGATACCTGCATGTTGGGGATAAAAGCATGATTATTTATTCTTTTTTATTATGTTCACAGGTTTATGTACTGGTCAGACTGGGGGTCACAGGCTAAGATTGAGAAAGCTGGGATGAATGGAGTGGACCGGCAGGTGCTAGTCTCAGAGAGAATCGAGTGGCCTAATGGAATTACTTTAGGTAAAAAATGAAGATGGTGATGTATAAATCTTTACTTTTACATTAGTAGTTTTACAAAATATGAATGTAAAATGCAGGAATGCAGTGAAAGACATGGTAGAGCAAAATGTGTCGTGTTAAAGGTTCTACTCAAGGAATGTAATTATGAACAATGCATGAAATGCTGGTGCCATATAGTAATGTCTTTGTCCTAAAACTTTGAACTAATGTTATTGTTATCATATCCACCACTCAGTGGTGGAGTGCCCCAGATTGGCCTGATTGGTGATGATGTTGCAAGTTACCTTGCTTGACCTTTAGATTCAGAATCTTTTTTTTTTTCATGAGATCTCTTAATTTATACAGACACATTTATGATCAAACATTTCCACAATATTTATTTTACAAACTATGCAAATACCAATCTTTGACCACTGACACGGGCAATAAATAAGAAAAAAGAAGAGGAAAATGTTAATAATAAGGAACCGTCTCCAGTGGCCAACAGGACTTTGAGCTATTTGCTGTCTCTGCTTTTATCAATCACCTCCCAGTTGAAGGAAAACTAAATGGAATTGCTCTGTCAGTATTGTTATCCTTTGTCTGACTCTCTAAAGCATGAGGCATTTTGAAAAAGCATTTGTGCTGGATGGATAAATAAAAGAGATACCAGTGAAAGTGTGAAATTGGGTGTTGCTGCATCTGTTTGAAAACAAATATTTGTAAAAAATATATTCAAGAGTAATTGTCTTGTGTGGAGTTCATGTGCATGTGAATTTGTCTTTCCATTTACTATGGATTCTGAAGACATTTCGAAGACATTCTAGATGGATTATTATGTTAGACATATATAATGTACCACCCTAACCAACTCTGTTTCAATATTACTGCTAGATTTATCTAGCAGACGTCTGTACTGGGTGGACTCCAAGCTCCACCTTATATCCAGTGTGGACCTGAATGGAGACAACCGTAGAGTTCTGCTGTCCTCGATGGATCATTTGGGTCACCCATTTGCTCTCACCCTGTTTGAGGTAAGCCATATTGCATCCCACCTTTCACTTCTTTCTTTTCTGGAGCAGTGTGTATGTGCTAATGCTGGTGTCAGTACATGCGAGGCTGCTCCCCTAAAGAGAGATGTCTGCAACCTGGTTGTGACACCTCCGAAAGGGTTGGCAGTCGATATTCAGAGACAGTTGGTGCGCTTCTTTTATTCAGGCTTGAAAGCAGAAGCCCCGGTGCAGGCAGAGGAGGTTGGTCTTGAGAATCTAATAAGCAGAACAGAGATTTGTCAGCTTCAGCCATTGTTAAAACTCTGAGGTTCTTACACAGTCTGGAGGTTCTTATACACAGGGTTTAAGATCTGGCAGCTGTGTGGAGTCTGATACACTTGTCACTGTCACTGGAGATGTTGAACCCTGTGGCACCGCAACACAGGTTTATACAACAACCTGTGTCTCAGGCTATGTGTCTAGACTAGCCGGCTAGAATTTGAAGTGAAAAAGACTTTTGTGGTACTGTTAGTTTATCATGAATAAAAGCTCTCTCTCTTTCCCTCTCTCTTCCACACACACACACACACACACACACACACACACACACACACACACACACACACTCACACTTCTGTCTGTCAAATGTGACATTACCCCATTCAAAACACAGCTGGTATTATTATGTTTGTGAGAAATCTCCATCGACATGTAATACTGTATCCCAAACGTACGTTTAACCTGAATATATCTTTTAAACTTGAATACCATCTTGTAGTTCTTCCCAATAAAAGTTATATTTGTGGTGAAACAGCACATTTTCCTATGAGTACCAGCAACATGTCCTTATTTCAAACGATTTTCCATTATGAGGGCATTTAATCCTCAAGGGGGGGAAAAACCCACACATGTACCCACACACATCTCCTCGATAACAGCATGCAGTGGTTAGAAATTTTGTTGCTCGCTGGGAGAGCACTACAGCCCAGTAGATGAATGGCCCTGGGTTGCTGGCAGCAGCTAAAGACACAAACCAAATTAAAAAGCCTTTACAGGCAGGCAGCTCTAGAGATGCTGTGAGGCAGGACCCAGCCCCGGCCATACATCAGCCTCAGCCACCGACAGGCCAGTCGATGAGCCAAGTCAGCACAGGGACACCCAAGGGCCAAGCCCTCCAAAGAGGAAGCAGTGTGTTTTTCTCTTTTTCTTTAACTTTTGTCTCTACTACATGAAATATAAGGTGCCATGCTGACATACCCTTGAGGCTGCTCTTAAATTACTACTAAAGGTCTCCTCTGATACTGGTGATACTGTTGTTGGAGATCTGTAGTCATGAGGAGAGATTTTGTTGATACCATCCTTCAAGTTAAATTTCCTTTGTAATATTGTGTAGATTAGAAATGTTTGAGTTTGAGTTAAAAGTAAGTGAAAGGCACCACCATAGGTGTACAGGTTTTAAATTGGTGCACATTCTCCATTTTTTGCGAGGGTTTGTCTTCTAGCACCAAAAATGCTAAATCATTCTGAGAAAACCTCGCACAATACAACTTTCTCTACCTCATTTATAAAAAACCTCAGTAAAATTTACACTTACCTCAAATGTACCCCAGTTAATCAGCCAAGATGTCTCCTGAATCTTAATTTTGCTTCTTCAGTTTAGCACCTGAGCTACTGTCATTGCTAGCAAAGGCATCAATACTTGTCCAGATATTTTTGCCACATATAAATCCCTAAAACTTATTTCTGCTCACTCAAACTGTATCCCACTCTTGATTGAAATGATTAAGTCAGTGTGGTTTAAGACACTGTAGGACTTCATGGGAGCCATAAAAATAAATGTTTTTATGACAAACATGGTTATAAATGCAGCTGACTCAGATACATACAACTAATTTTTATTTACCTTGATGTTTTCTGAAATGTCTGCCTGTAGTGGTGAAATTTTAATGATTATAGTAACTCACAGTGAGTCATACTGTGTCCTAATGAAGAGCTGAATGTGGTTTAAGTCTTCTCGTGTTAGCAACACTTTGTTGCTCCAGTACAAATCAAAATCTGTCACAGCTGATCAGCTACATCTATTGTAGGTGTAAAATTGTGTAAATATGATTTTAGCTACACCACTTGTGTATTAAGCCATTAATGAGAAACCTGCATATGTATTGTGTAATTTTTAGCATAGTGAAGTTACTCTGTGTCTCTTGGTCTATTATCTTGGAATGCAGATAGCATTGTCTTGAGAAACAGTAACTACATAGATGTAAGTGTGTTTTAGCTAAAAGATACTTCTCAAATTTAATAGGTAAATCATTCATCTTAAGCATTTGAGCAATCCCTTTTTTATTGGTGACCTCTCACCTCCTCAAACCAAGGCCAAGCCTTTTATAAAATATAAAATACTCTTTACTACTATAATTAAACACTGCAAATTCTGGATTTTAATTACAGCATTGCATTCCTAGTGAAGTTTAATCCAGCAGTCATGAGAGGTTTTTTTTTTCTTTTCTTTTCTTTTCTTTTCACAGCGGTAGACACAGGGCTGTGTTTGAAGTGTGTTGAAGAGAGCGGAGGGGTGAAAGTCACTGAGAGCAGAACCTGCTGAAGCTCTAGAGGGATACACAGGGCTGCCCTTTCTATAAACAATCCCCAAAAAACAACTTCAACTACAGAGGCTCTGAGTTAGTGTCCTGAGAAAAAGTGTCTCTCATTCTCATGTTATCCTCCCTACCCAAATAATTTACTTCCAAATCCGCTGGGGGAAAAAAGAGACATTTCGTGTAGTCATAGTAACAGCCCCGTCTGTGCATGGGTTTGTGGGATTGCTGGATAGGCTGTTATGGGGCATTCAGAGGAGAAAGAGAGGGGAGAGAGAATGGCAGAGGAGCTGTTGTTTCTCAGAACGGCATTTGAATCACTTATAGATGTGAGTAACAGATCACAGTGTAAGCTCTAATTAGGTTGATGAAAAACTTGCGGCATGATCAAAACGATTTTTCACTCATTCTCTGTCGCTTTCTCTCACACTCACACTCACGCACAGACATGCACACCCTCCCGAACATCACAAAGGCACACACACTCAGTCTTCTTATTAGATTTGAGCCCCTCTTTTCTCTCTGTTTCTGCATTGTTTTGTCTCTGTTATTCTAGCATGTTTTGCCAGGTGCCTGCATTCTCATTATTCTATGGGTCTTCTCTCTCTCTCTCTGCTTGTTCGTTCTTTCCTGTCTCTTCTCTTAACGGTCCTAAACAAAGCACCGGTGCCCACACTGTTGGAAAAAAAAACTACAATAAGTCTTGATTCGTGCTGCAATTGTAGTTATAGCCTGTGGTTAGCCATTAGCCAAAGACCACAAGGAAGGCATTTCATTTACTACTATACAATCAAACATCGCACATCAAATCAGTATCATTTACAAAAGTATTTATATTTCTTTTATTTCATCCAACATCTCTGGTCACCGTTTTAATGTTTGGGTGCATGGTGACTGCATATATGATTTTTCTTTTTAGTTGCAGATTTTTTCGTATAATTTCAGTGTCGGTATTTTCTCCATCATTATCCCCCTCTTTTGTCAGCTATTCTGTGCCTTTTGCTATATCTTCTGTCTTCTCAGACATCCAATTAAACCACAGAGACGTGTACGTTTTTGCTCCTGATGTATATTTGATATGGTATTTTTGACGGCTAAATGTTAATTGAATGGAGTTTTGCTGATCTCACACCCAAATGTAGTTGGTAATTGTCCAGCACTGAGTCTGTTTTTGTTTTTCTTCACAGGACCGGGTGTATTGGACTGACCTGGAAGATGAAGCCATCTACAGCGTCAACCGACTGACAGGGCACGACGTGGCCACGTTGGCACAGCACCTCAACAGCCCACTAGATGTAGTGGTGTTTCACGAACTCCGGCAGCCCAAAGGTCTGACTCTTTTTCTTCTTGTAGCAGCTCACTGGCTCCTGGCATAGACAGACAGGTGTCAACTCAGGAAATGATTGAGAATGTCATGAGAACGTTTGAACCCTGGGAAATGAACTCTCTGTTTTCATTCTGGGTGTATTTCCAGTGTTTTTACTGTTGATATTCCATATAAAAAAGGTAAAAGCACTCTGCAGACAGGTGTGTGAGCCATAGTGACACAACAAAAAAGGGAAAGCCTCTTTTAATCTTTTTATTTTATGAATAGTTTCAGTCATAAATAAGCACTGGATAATAAAGAAAATATGCAATATTCTTATAGTTTTAACAGTAGCAGGAAAGACGTGAACAAATGAGAATGAAATTCAGCTGTCTTGTCTCTGAGTATTTCCTAATATATCAGGGTGTAATATTTATGCACTTCTGCAAATTCACAGCCCTTGTGACATGAGGAGAAGAGTCGATGTGAAATATAACTCACTAAGATCACGTGCAGTGCCCAGTTCAAAGGGAATTTCCTTTCTCCTTTTGAGGATATAGGTATTTTTGGTGTGTGTGTGTGTGTGTGTGTGTGTGTGTGTGTGTGTGTGTGTGTGTGTGTGTGTGTGTGTGTGTGTGT
>JBBMFX010000101.1:12280600-12294970 GCA_037832545.1 Rhabdalestes septentrionalis
GGGGGGGGGTTGTATATAGAGTTTGTTCTCTGATTGCAGTGAGGTGTTTGTTCTGCTGTAGTCTATGGTCTCTGCTGATCATGCTGGCATATGCCCCAATCTGTTCCTCATTTTGCAGCTTTCCATCTTCGTAGATGGCAGTGCTGTGATAAATGTGATCTGTCAGGCTGATCTGAAACTGACAGATTTTTGTAGGAATCGGTCACTGTTTGTCCTCAGTGATGTTTCATCTGGTCCTGTTTCAAAACACAGTGTAGAACGCATCTTATTGCTGTCGTATCAAAACCATGTAACTCATAACTAAACAGGCCATGATAAATGAGCTAATGGTAGTAATCCACATTTATTTAAAGCTCCAGAGAAAATCTATTTCCTTTCTAAGTGAGTTCATTTTCCTCTCGTGGGCACTTCATGTATATGTACAAGTACATCCTGTGAATAACCAATGCAAGATTTCTCTTCTTTCATTGTAAACGGGTGGTAATCTGGGGTTATGCATACACCATCAGTCCTCTCAGCAATATTCAATTTCTGTAGTTAGGACACAGTATATCTTACAATATAGCTGAATGAACAAAACTTCACTGCTACAGGCAGCTATTTCAGACAACAGCAGGCCTGGTACTCACAAAGTGTTGTACAGAGGGCTGTCAGTTGTTCATCAGAATATTAGGACCACTCCATTTCTCAGATACATCTGATCAGTGATTTTGCTGTATTGTATCTTCATTCAGAATATACAACACTCAATTTTAGTATCACACAGACATTTTAAATGTTCCACACTGTATGTATCCTGGTATATTGACATAAAAATAAGTTAATTCTACTGTTAATGAGTTGATGTTCTGATACGACAGTGATAATCTGAAAGATTCCTACATTTAGATTATAAAAAATATATATTTTGTAAAGAGAAGCTGATAGACTACTGTTTTTTCATGTTCTGATGTAATGAAACTTATAGTTCAAATACTTCTTTGAAGCCAGGTCTAATAATGTGAACCACACAGGTCTCAGATTCTTACGAATCTCAGACAAGCAATACAGGGTAATAATACTTGTTTTTAACCAGACTTCGTCTGGGTATTTGTGTGTATTTTTGTATGTGTACATATGCATATAGTGTTTCTGCTTTTTAGGGATCAGAGATTCTGCACAAACATCGTTTTCTAAGTGACTCCAAGACTTCATTGGTTTTATCAGGTCCTGCACTGGAGTTCACTCATCTTCAAATTAAAGGACTCTATGATGCTTTGAGCGCTCTAGGGATCATTTTGTGAATAATATTTGAGTATATGGGATAAGCAGACGCACGTTTCACAAAGTTCCAGTCTTTAGACTTTTGTCAGATGATACTGATCCTCAACCTCTATATAGACGACTACCAGTGCTTTGTCAACCTTTCCACATTCTTACTCTATGCATATCTAATTGTAACCCCTGCTGTCCTATGGTGCAGTGCAGGGTTGCGCCGTGCTGCTTCTTTATCTCTATAACTAACATCAGTTCTTAACCATCTCCAACCATCTCATCATATAGTCATTCAACTCATCCTCCTCATGGCCCCAAAAAGTATGTTGTGTTCAAAAGGGCTAGCTTTCCTCCGCATGGGAAAAAAAAAAACACACGCACACCCACTCCACACACACATTGGACAAATTGGACAAATGAGCCGGACACTCTTCTGGAACTGTACAGTACTCCCTCCTCGGTGTCTTGGACTTCAAGATCAAAGCCCCCTAAAGTGTTCTGAATTGTTAAAAGTATAATCCGTTGACCTACCTGTAAAGCTTGGTCCTTCTCACCCTAGTGACATTCCTCTCAGTTCGCTCTGTGATCTGTGGATTTTATGACCTCCATTTTGATTTCCCTTGTGAGATCGTGTACTACTTGAAGAAATGTCCAAGCTAATTTTTTTTTTATGTCGATGTACAGTGTCAGGAAGCAGGAAGAAGTGGTCTGTTATTGTCATTCGAACAAACATCCATTCCACAGCCGTGTCCGAGACATTTTCTACACTGTTTGTTGCACAAACTTTTTTCGAGAAGCCTTCTGCACTGTGTAAATGATTACATGGGGGGAGGGGTGGGCGACGGGAGCTGTCTGCTGGGTTTGAATCATGATTTGTAAATATGTTTTCATACAGCAAACTTTTGATAATGTTTTGAACATTTCTTTAAAAGGATATGTATATTAGCCTCCTGGAGAAGATGAGTGTAGACTGCATATGAATTTATTTGTACTCAAGAGCACTGGATTTCTTTACTACTTGATTGTAACAAAAAATTAATCTGCCAAAGTGTTTTGTTTTGGGTTTTTTTCTGTCTGTGTTTAATTTAATTAGATTTTTAACAGTAAATCAATGCAGAAATAGGCATTCATGCTGTATTTAATTATTTAATAGATTTGTTAAAGGAGAGGATTATCAGTTTAATTTATTGGTGCCTTTTTTGTGTTTATGTATTTTACTTTTGGTGTGTTTGTCCAGGTAGTCTTTCTTTCTTTTCTTTTTTTTTTCTTCTTCTTTTGGGGGGGGGTGGCTTTTAACTTAGTGACACTGAACTTACATGGGATATCTGTACTGTATGCCAAAATGGTCTCACTCACGTTTGTATGAAAATTGTTGATAAATATCTATATATTGATATATTAAATCGATCAAAATCAGCTTGGGTCTTAAATGGTCTTTTCTGGTTCTGCTGCAATGCAATACACTTGATTTTAAGGAATAGTTTTGTGAAAATTTAAATGTACTTAATTTTTCACTCACCCCAAGTCAGTATTTAGAACTAGAGTCACAAGAATGATTTTGTTAAAATAGAAATCAGTAGTAAACCAAATCTTTCTTTGTTAATCCGCAAAACTTGGGCGCATGCAGTTCTGCATCAAGATGACAATCAGTATAAAAAATCAGAGATATCTGATCAAGCCTCCACACAGTTGGTCCTGTCTTAAGTGGCTGCCAGGAGCGGTGAGGTTTTTTTCATTTTTACAGCTTACACTCCTAAAAAGAAAAGCAAAAATTTTGATTTGAGAACATGTTCATGGAAAACCTTTGGGTGGCTTGATTTATATTGTGTAGGAGCTTAATAGCGCCAGTGCTGAACCGAAGAAGTAAAAACATGTCTTAGCTGATTGACTTTATCTGGGTAAGTGGGAAACTGTAAATTAGATTTTTTTTTCTGAATTATTTAATGTCTAATCTCTTAAATTTTTTAAATAACATGTTTTTATCAGTGAAGCCTGCTTGCTATGCTCGTGGGCTCTTGACTGGTCGTGTGTCTGAATGTGTGTTGTGTCTGCCTCCCTAGAGATGATGATGGTGGCTCTTTGTCTGCTACTGTCAGGAGGAACTCCCCCCAACCGCACAGCACGCTAATTGGCTAATGTCTCTATTCAGTACTAGTGTGTGCTGAATGAAAAAGACAACAGAATAAACCCCAGCGGCCTCTGACAGCAGCCAAGACATTTGATGGATATGATATTCATAAGGTTGCCATGGTATCTCGGAGGAGGCGTGGCTGTTGTTTGAGGATCTTGGTTCTGCTTGACATCACTGTGTGTGCACAATGAGACCGGGTCATTTTATGACATGTAATTTGTCTGCAATCTGATTACACCAGTATTTAGCCGATCACGGCAGACACCATGCCCATTATCATGCATGGGTACAGAAGGGCTTTTTTTCCCGTCAGTCATAACCATGTGTCTGTGACTGCCTCTGCATTCATGTTATGCTTTCTCCCTTTTGTTCCTTTGTCTCTTTGTCCACATATCTGACTACCTTTAAACCGTTTATTTCTTTTAAAGGGACAGTAGTACTAATGAAACAAAGGAATGGCCAGAAGTTAGCATTCTGCAGTTGGATCACACTAACTACGAAGTAATGTGCGCTATTATTGTGAGTCCTGATAGCAATTTCAAGTGCACTGCCCCTTTAAACACAATCAATAACGGAGGCAGAATGTTTCTCCATTACAACCCATACACAGATGCTTTGCACACTAGCCCCACACCTTTTTTTCTGCCACCGGGGGATTTACTCCACCCATCGTACCAAGCACAACAGCAGGCCATCTTTTTCCACAGCGAAATGTTAATTTTCTTTTGTTTTCACCCTCTTGTCCATGCCATGTTTCAGAGCCTTTTTGGGCTGCTGTGCCCCTTTTTTGTGATCCCTTCATTTCAGCATGCTGGGTGACATTTCACCCTGCCTTCCACCTGGGGTATTCCACTGATTATCATGCAGGAGTGGCTGGATGTGGCAGGAAGGGGTAGAATGGGGCAGAATGAGAGTGTGTCCACGTGAGCAGCAAGTAAAGCTATTAAGAGTTAATTGCTGTTAAAAATTCTGTGACAGCAGGGAGAGCTGTTTTCAGACAGCTGTGGGGGATGGAGATGCGGGGACACAGACAGGGCAGAGGAAGTGTACTGAGCCCTGATTTGTCAGAGATTGGGGAAGAAGAGGAAGGTAGACTATCATGCTTTTCTGAATTTGCATCCCCTGATCTCACTGAGTTTTAATTAGTCTAGTGCCAAAAGTAATAATGTGAACCATTTTGCTGGAGAGTTCCAGTCTTCTAGCACGGCCACCAACTATTTTCATTCTAGTTCGGTAAGAGCAGCGTGTTCCGCCTTTGGCCCCGTTTCCCCCCCAGGCAGTGAATTCATACAGTCTTTCCTGCTCTGTCTCTCATTGATTACATGTTATACATATTTGCTGGGAGCATGCATGGCACACAGTTGTGCGCGTGTGTGGGGGTGAGGTCTACAGTGCCAGGGCCCAACAGGAGTCTTTGACAGACACCTCTGTATAGTGGATCTGTAATGTTTTTTGGGTTTATTTATTTATTTATTTTCTTGAAGCTCAGAAGCAAAGATTTTATTGTTGGACTGAGTGCTATCCATCCCTGTAGCACACTGCTTCTGTTTAGATCTTAACAGTTCATCTGGAGATTGATGAACATCTGAGCCTTGGCAGCTTGACATCACCTTCAAACCAACCAGCTTCAGATGTTCTGTGAACTCTGGGCATGAACAAAGGCTTTTGTACCTCTAGGACCCTTAATAGGGAAAGAATGATTACTAATTAGCTGCTCAAGTGTTCCTCAAGTGAAACATGCACTCATGCATTCAGCAGCGTTTTGGGCCACTAGTTCTGTTTGACTGGGGATCCTAATTTCAGCAGTGTGGAGAGTAACACCGCCACCTGCTGGCAGGTCACTCGTTTAACCACACATCAAACGAAGGTTGCAATCAACAGTTCAGGGTTACTCACTTATTCAATCGATTACTTATTCAACTAATTAATCTTTTTATAACAATTACACAAATATAAGCCACACGTTATCTGTGTGTGGAGCTGATACCCACAAAGCTGTGTGATTCAGCAGCTTCTAGTTCCAGGCTCCACATCTGGACCTAGAATGGTAAATAAAACAGGAATACTCACTCATAGAACAACTCAATTGAATTTTTGAGCAAAAATGTTTTCAGTTAGCAACAAAAAATATTTGCACAAACACAATGAGGAAGAATGTGTTGGATCTGCTGCCTTTGCATTACTTAGTGGGGTTTCCAGATGTTATCGCAGCACTGAACACATTTGGGGTCTCATGAGTAAAGATTCAGGAACAGTTAGGTTATGCCTTTGTTTCTGTAACAGTGAAAGGTCCTGAAATTACTGCAAATGGAAATCATATTGTTTACATGTCTACACCAAGTACTTTGAAGTACAGTTGGTGTGAAGTGTAGTTTGAATCAAAAACATGGTTTAATAAAACAATATAGGCAACATAACTGGAATTAAGGACTTTATTTACCTTACAATGTTCACAAATGAAACGTGGAACACAGACGAAAGTAATTATTGAGCAACAGTAAAAGACTGGAGAGGAAAATAAAAAATAGGAATATTTCAGGATACAACTTACTACCAGTACTAAGGTAAAGGCTTTTACAACAACAAAAAAAAGAAATCCTTCAAATAACATGGAAACCATCTACAAACATTAGAAAATAAACAGCTAAAGCAATAGTGCTGAGACAGAGTCACAAGAAATAAATAGCACCATTGCCCTCCTACAGAAAACAGATACATCTTCTGCAGCAAACTCATGCTTGGCCATTGTCGTATAAAAAATATAAATAGCTATCAAATACAAAAATATGAACATATTTCCTTACAAAACCTTTTTTGACAGTAATAGTGTTAAAATTACATTTCTAAAATAACTCTCCACAGGGTCAATTATAAATTCCAAAACCGAAAACAAGGACGGGTGGTCAAAAGTAAAGCTGATATGTTTCATTATGCTGATACAAAAACAATTTAAAACCATAATGAGTAATACAGATAAAATGGGTAACGAGGTCTTGTTTTCTCACTACATTATCAAACTCAATGAGGTCTGAAAAAGAATTAAATTCTGAACATTTTACTAAAGCTGCCACTTTTCCTTTACTTTAAGAGTTACAAACAAATCTGGTATGCATCCAAAGATGGTGCTATACAGTTGGCTGATAAACTGAATTTAGGGCTTTACTGGCCTTACATAAAACAAGAACTACAAAGAGTTCTCACAAGAAACTTTGGGTTGCTAAATTATGTCACTTGAATTACACTGGAGAGCCACAGATAGCTTGTTTTTTTTCTCTCTGAAAAAAAAAATCCCTGAAAATCTGCCAAATCTGTACTTTCTGTATCTTCTTGGAGAGGTGCTGCTGGTGTTAAACGGCCTCCATTCTGCTGCCTGCGACAGCAGCAGTCAAGAGGAGGTCCACCTCTGTCTTTGGCCTTTTCAAGGGGTTCTCAGAAATCTCCTCATCCTCCCTCTGTCTGACCAAACGACTCACAGGTTCTCTGCTTGGGCTGCTGGTGTCAAGCCTGGAGCTGGAATGTAAGTTTGTGTCTGTTGTGGGAAGATCTAAACCATGTGAGGAGCCATTGCTGTGGCCACCTCTGTGGTCACTAACACAGACAAGGAACTGTTCAGTAGAAGAGGAACTGCCATCTGTGGTATGAACAGAAATAGAGAAAAAAACTGTATGGTAAAGGAGGTTGATGTTAAATTCTGCCACACAATATTTTCAATACCAAAAGATTTTGCTTCCTATTACTGTTTGTTAATTATCTACGGATCAGAGATTCAACTATGTGATGTGAAGCAAAAACCACCCACCCTACCCATGGGGACCTACTTTTCTATAGTTTGGTTCCAAATTGTGTCTAGCCTATCACAGGCTTCTAAGACGATAATCAGTTGGAACAGGCCATGGTAGATCTCCAGGTCCTGGGTTTGTCACCACTGCTGTAATGGAACCTAATCAAGCAGTACTGACAGACATAACACAGTCATCCTAACCTTTGTGTGTGGTGATGCTCTTTTCATTTTCCAACTGGCTACTGCTGGTGGAGCTCTCTTTATTTGTGACCACCTTAGTGCTGTCCACCTCGCTCAACATACGACCACTGAATAAAAACATAATTAATATACAATTTCCTGATTAACACAAAGAAGACAGTAGAGCATGGAGAGAGAGGAGAGCATGGAGCTGCAGAAAGTATTTTAATAACTTAAAATGACACATAATATCCCTGATTTACTTTATAGTTTCCAAAAGATGTACTACTGAAAAATGAAACAACAAATCACAAGAGCGCCAGCTAAGAACAGAAAGGAAAGATAAGTGGTATTCTGTTTCAAATACACATTGATTACTAAATGATGGCTTACGTGGTTCCAGGATGAAGGCTGGATGTTCTCCTCCAGAGTTTGATTTGCTGTGCAAAAACATATACTTGTCATCTTCCATCAATGTTTAATAACCAGAAAAAAAGCATTAATCTACAAAACTGCTTGTCTGTTTTTATGGTTAACAATTTATGTAAACAAAAGTATGCCTGTTTGACTCATAAGTCCATTTTTGTGTCAAAATATGTGAAAGCTTTTTGACTCACCATGAAACGTTCTTCTGAATTATTAACTCTTTCACATGTTTCATTGCCTTGCTCACAATCTTGGTGTTCCTCTTCAGTCCAAAATGGCAGCTCTTCTGAAGGCGATATTTCAGCAAAGGAAAATAATAGAATTACTGTAGAATTTTCCAGTGGATCAAAAGATACTTTCTTGCCCTTTTGTTTTTGTTCAAAGTTGTTTAAGCTTTAGCTTAATCTGTTGAGTTTAGTAACAAGTTTAGCTAAAGTTTTGAGTAACGTTTAGCTTCAGGTTTCTATTCATCCAGCCACTCCGGGTCGGGGGGTGAGGGGCTGCAGCCAATCCCAGCTGCAATGGGTGAAGGCAGGGTACACCCTGGACAGTCATCAGCATGTTGCAGAGCCACATACAGAGACAGACTACCATTCACGCTCACAGTCACTCCTAGGGGCAATTTGGTGTACTCAACTGACCTATTCCCTAATGCATGCATGTTTTTGGTCGCGAGAGGAAACCGGATCTCCCGGAGGAAACCCACAGGGTCACAGTGAGTACATGCAAACTTCACACAGAGAGACCCTGTATCCAACCCAGGAGTCAGCAACAGCGCTAACCCCCTGCACCACCACGACACACCAGGTTTCATATGATTTCAGTCTTCTCTTAAAACTGTGCACATGTATTAAAGAAACACGAGACACTTACCTTTAGCAGGTTTAGTTTCGAACTTCAGTCTACTTAAAGCTTCTTCCTTGTTAAAATTGCATTTTATTAACTCATAGAGAGCCTGTAATGTGAACAATAGAGGGCATCAAAGTTCAGCAAGATACCGTGTCAGAAAGCAGCCTTTAAATAATACAAGGTTTAATATTTAGTTACCTGCTCATTGTCTTTGATAAGAGGCCTCGCTGGGCTTTCCTCTACACTAGTCTCCTCTCCTGTGTGTTTAGAAGCTTCAGATAAATATTCCACCACCTCATTCTCCGGCAGCAACTCCGGTCTCCACAGAAGCTGATCTTCATTTTCATAAGCTGCAATGATTACATTTTTTTTAAAGAACGACTGATAATGAGGGCTTCAAATTCAGTGCTACTTATTGTGCATTGGGCATATCTGACCTCTTTCATCGTCTTCGTATTTGCACAGCCCAGCAGGTGTCTCAGCCTGGTACATCGGTCCAACTTTAACTTCCTGGAAGTCCAAAATCATGTGACAACATTTAATGAAATGTACGCTTATTCAAATATTTACATTAAGAATTTGTAAAGCACATATTAAACCTTACCTTCTTCCAGTCCTCAGATGGAACATAATCCTCATCCTCAGACTCATCACCATTGTTACCTGTGAGTCATTCAAATAGACAAATTAGTGTTTGACACATTCCCTGCTTTCAAAAAAGAGTACCAAATTGGGGACAGTGAGAGATTAAAGCAAAGCACCTTTTGCAAAAATAATTCTAAAAACTGCTCACAAAATAGTGCATCAAAACAAACACTAACCAAAGTGCCTGTGTGGCCAAATCAGCCACTCTAAACCTGTTTGTGACCACTAAAGAGAGACCAGTATATACCATCAAAATAGCTGCATGACTCAGAGTAGATAAGTTGAGCTGTGCTGTGTGTCCTACTGCAGGGTGCAGCCTCATCACTGGACGAATCAGTGCCCTCCTGATCACAAGACTCAATCTCCTACTTACACAAACAAGCATATATAGAGAGAGTGGGAAATTAGTGGAAAAATGTAACAAAATTACAGTCAACACTTCACTTTTGTTATTAAAATAACAATGATTAGAATTCTTTACAGAGTTCCTAAACTAGACATACACATATATACAGGGTTCCCATGGGTTAGGGGATTTCAGTAAAGGCATTTCCAGACAGGGAAAATTTGGTAATTTGATCATTTGGATGCCAAGTCAGGGAATTGGCAGATCTTTTTTTTTATAGTGCAGTTGCCAAAACCTGATGTGATTTTACGCATCTTTGTTCCCAGTGAGTGTTTTTGTTTTGCTCAAACCCCTCCCTCTCTAAAAGTGTGCAACATTCTAGAACGCAAAACCTTTGCCAGTCTGTGTCGACTTACACTTTGTCCTTAAAATTGCTAACTTATCAAACATGCCAGGCAAATGTACATTTCAAGATATTTACTTGAAAATGAAGAATTTAAGGACTGGCTCATCCAAAAGTGATGATGACAGAAGAGCAAAATCCAAAGTATGTAAATCAGTCACACATCTCTCCAATATGGGAGAGCAACTGGGAAAAAACTTTGTGAAGACGAAGACGCTGAAAAGATCCACCTCGTCTCAACTCCAGTCACTGCGCTTCTCCAGTCGTCCACATCGAGCAGCGTTATAGCATATAGGGCTGCTTTGTTCAGAATGGCCCATTTTACCGTGGCCATTTCAAGATAAAACATGCATGTAGAAGATGTCAGAGATGGAGTTGAGGTTTTGCTCCATTTAACACGCAGAGCTGCCTATAGATCAACAATAATGTCGTAAATGCAGTTTTGATTTCTATAACCCCTTTAAATGACATTTCTTTAAATGGGGAAATTCTGCTTTTTGCTCAGGGAAAGTCATGGAATTCAGGGAATTTTAGGGCTGACTTAGAGTGGGAACCCTGTATATAAAACAATGTGGACGGTCAATTGTTCAATGATTATGCAAGGAAAGTTATACATAAGAAAGATACATAGGCGAAACCTAAAGAAATTTCTTCCAATAACTAACCGGTTTTACTTTAGCTTTTTCTTGAACTGTGCTCCTTTGGTTGGTTTCTGAGACTTCCTGCTCTTCTGCTCCTTCATCCTCCTCTTCTGCTGATTCTCCCCCACCATATCCGTACATTCTGAGTAGCTCATGGATCGGTATCTCTCCTTCCTGTAGCAAACCCAGAACATACATGAGATAGCATTTAAATGACAATCTGTTTAATTCCATTACATGTTAAATGGCCTCTACATCACATTTCCATTGTGAACCAAATAATGTCACATTTCATTTGTAGAGGACCATATTCCAGCCTCTAGCTATCCCATGCAATAATTTTTTTTTTAATTACTGTGCCTTTAAAACATATATTAAAAAGAAATTATGATGTGCAGGTTTATAAAGCAAATCTCAATATGTGAAAATTGTAGAAGAGACAGACTGTCCAGCAAAAGAAAAAACAGGAATAATTTCAGAGGCTGAATTGGCCAAGACATTCAATGTAAAATAAAAGGTTTGTATTTTTCAGCATCTGGATGCAAGATTTTAAGAGTGTTATTAGTAGCTGTAACTCACCCGTGTGAGGTCATCTATCTCTGCATTAAAGTTGGTCTCTCCCTGCAGCTTCTCCTCCTCCTCCAGCGTCTGCTCATCATCAAAGTCATGAACAAGCATGTCTGCAGTCGGCTCAAAATCACCGTCCGCATCCTGGACAGTTGTTTTGTCTATTGAATAATATCACAATATTACTGATTATATCTTGTTGTAATTGTTTAAGCTTTATGATTTTAAAACTTCACTTTTCCCTTCTCCTTAAACAGAAGGCACTTTTAAAATCATGTCTAATTTACGAGTGATGTGTACAGTAGTTACAATAGTTAAGGCATTAGCACTATTATTAGTAGGGGTGCACCGAAAATTCGGACCACCGACATTTTCGGGCCGAAAATGGCAACAAAGGCACTTTCAGTTTTGACCAATTTTTATTTAGATATCGTACCGAAACTGTGATGACACAATCACGATGCAGATGACGCAACCACAGCCTCCCTGTGCCAGACTGGACTAGAGTCAGGGTGTCTGCTGTGCCCGCGCATTTCTATATTTCTAAGAAACACAATTGGAAAGCCGTTTGTCTCAACATCGGGTGAATTTATCAGATAAAACCTCCTGATCGCCTCGTCTCTCCTATCGTTGTTGGTGGGCTATTGGTTAGGTGCTCGCCTTGTGATCAATATCGATATCACAGAATCGAATCTAGCTTGATGGATGAGTTTAAATGCAAAGGTATAATTTTGAGCTGTTCACACTATGTGCTCTGATGTATAACAGAATGATCATGTTTTGTCTGTGATTAGTTAATATATTTCAGTCTTTGTTTTCATGCACTATTTTGTTGTAAGTCTACAGGGAATGTAGTTTATCTTTCACCAGCACTTGTTCTGAATGCAATTTGGTCAAGTGCTTCACTCAGAATATTTAAATTGCATTCACTAGTTCTATGAGAGAAGAGATCATGCTTTTAGGTTATTCATGAGTGGGGCCAAGGGGATCAATATCAAATAACATTTTATTTCAAATGTTATTTGATATTGCACATTGTCTGAATGCTAAATAAATATTTTATTATTATTTAACAATAATATTTTTTTTTCCGGTTTTCCGTTTCGGTTTTCGGCCAGGGTGTTTCCCCATTTTCGGTTTTGGCCCAAAAAAAACCTTTCGGTGCACCCCTAATTATTAGGCATGCCGAGTGTACTGACACCTTTAATATTTATACAGTATCATACAAGTTCATGTTAAAGTAATGATTTGATAAACATGCAGTATTGTGAATTACCTTGTGAGCTCGCACCTCTTAAGGAAAGCTGCAAAGAGTGAACACAAACAGCATTCTGTGGAATTACATTTTTCTGCTTGAACACATCTTTTATTTTAATAACAGCGGAGACAAACAAAAATGCAGGACTTAAAGAATTAAACAGTTTTCACTGCGCTGAGTTCATGTTTTAATAGCTTGTTACTCTTTAGTAACTCTTTAAACTTAAGCTTAGGTGTATCAAAATCTCAATTACAAAGATATTTTAAAGTGAACAAAATATAAAAAGTGTTAATACACTATATAAATTTGACTGTCTATACATTTAAAATCAATATATCTCAGTTTCACATTTGGCACAATACTGTATCTTTAAATTAGTCCATTCTTCAGAGAGGTCTTACTGAGAATTGCAAAGGAAAGACATAAAAACGAGTAAGGGCTTGACCTGTATGGAGAGTCCTGACTGAAATTAGTGGCTACTTTATGCAGCTCATCTACAAGCCAGAGTCAGCAGCACCATTAACACATTTCCGTCAGTCACTGAACAAGAGTTTTAGCCAAGTTTAGCCAGAAGTATGTGTTGATACTACATCAAATAAAATTTTAATTAATATTTTCTAATTTTGTTTATTGATTAGTTTCAAAGTGATTGATAATGCCCCTCTTAATTTGTCACAATGTCAACTGAGAGTAGTGTTCATTCCAAACACACTGCGCTTCTGACTCAGTACTTTAACTGTACTGAACAACTGTGTTCACAGTGTGTTCTGTAGTGTGTTCATTTATGTATTTAAATATTGGAAAGCCTGAACCATTACACCGAAAGGGACTTTATTGATGTTCAATTAAAATCCATATTTAATATAGAGTTAGTCTGCCATTGCAGCTATAACAGCTTCCACAATATTTTGTATAGTTTGAGGGAAGTTGTACTCATTCAATCTGTAGAGCATTTATGAGGCCAGGACAAGAAGGTCTGGTCAGGTAATACCAAAGGTGTTTGGTGGGGCTGAGGTCAGGGCTCTGTACGGTCCAGTCAAATTCCTCACCTCCCTAACTTACTTTGTGCACCGGTGCACAGTCAGGCCGGAATAGAAAACTGTGTCCATAATATTGGAAATATGGCGTTGTCCAAAATTTCTTGGTATGCTGAAGCATTAATGTTATACTTCACTGTAAGTAATGGGCCTAATCCAATACATAAATGGAGGTGTGTCGCAATATTTTTGTCCTTATTGTACATATCAGCCCAGCACTAACAATGACAAGAGCACAATCAACAACAGATCCGCCCACCCCGCGGAATATCAATCATAGCACAGCTTCAAATAACAAAATAAATAGATCTACAATTATCTGCCAATACCACTTAACTGGGGTTTGCGGTTTTAATCCTGTAGAAAGTGTAAATATGGTTCTAAATGTGAAAAAACTGTTCTTTTCGTAAAGTTGTTTAAAGTTGTGATTAACAAGTAGCGAAGTCGCTAGCGGGGCTTTCTTTGGTTCCCTGGGTTTATGTATTAATTAAACAACGACAACGGAGAGTTCACTAATACACGATAATTAAAAAATAATAATAACCAAATGTTTTTGGCTAAACAAAGTGAGGAAAAAGTTTAAAATGCCAAACTGAGACCAGGCTAGCTGAGTTAGCTAACGTTAGCACGTTGTGCATTAGGGGTGAAGTTAGCCCATTAACTGGAAAACACTGTCTTCACAAACACAAAAACAACACATTCTTGCAATAAAATTTAGAGAAATGACAGCCTCTCGTATTTTCTTTCATTTTCTCTCCCAGTTTCTCATCTTTGTTTCTTACCTCCTCCATTATTGATTATGATGCAAAGTGTGAAGCTGGAGCGTAGTTACAATAACGGAGAGTTCAATAT
>JBBMFX010000101.1:12305144-12315956 GCA_037832545.1 Rhabdalestes septentrionalis
ATTCATTTTGTTTGGTAGCCTTAGAGCCTTTTAAAAAGTGCTGTAAAAATATTAAGACTTAGAGATACCGTAGTCATTTTTAGAATCTACAAGAAAATAAACCTGACACACTTAAGATCCCACAAATCTTAAATTATGACAAAAAGTTTAAGGACAGGTCAAATGGCAACCATAAAATGTCTGAGTTTTCAAAGGTAGTGAGCTACATTTCAGTGCTGATCTTACCTTAGAGTCTAGCTTCTGCTTTACAAAGGCCCCATTAGCAGCAGTTAAGACATCGTTCAGTAAGATAAACACATATCCTTGCAGGTCAAAGGACAGGTCAGCACTGGACACAAAGTGAACAATAAGGAATTCATTCAAGTCAGAACAGCAAAGAAGAGCTTACACTAATGGAGAAACCACTGACAGAATTTGGGGTCCCAAGTGTATTTATTTTTTTGCAGCACAAGACTGTAAATAATCTAAGCAATCTGAATTTAAATCGTCATACTTGACACTTGATGTTGGACTTGGTGAACATAGGCCCATGTTGGGCTCATCCCGAGTGTCTCATTCTATTGCCAATGCTTTTCAACAGATATTACTGCAACACGGTGCCATGACTGAAGGGATAATGGGCTCTGAAGCGGGTACTGAAATATTGTAAAATAGCCCAAGAATTACCTTTAAAAATCTACAGTTTAGCGAGACTGCCCAATACTTTGCAATATTGAGGCATGTCCCAATTACTTCCCCTTGTGGAGAATCTTCAGACTACAGAGCACAGCTTTGCAATGACCTTCAGATCCACTGTAACTGATAATATATCTAATTAAATATATAATGAGTGACTGTCAGTAATCAGTCTATATTAGAGTTACAGCTGGGAAATGAGAATTTCATTTTTGTGATAAATTATTTTAACTTAATGCTTTTCTGAGCAGATGTTCTGAATGTATGAAACAATAGAAGTGTTTGGAATAAGAAGCTTGAGGATTTTTTTTAAATCTGGTACTGCAGATTCTGTTCCAATTTTTCAAATAACTTCATATTGTGGCAAACTACATACCGTGAAAATGTCATTATGTATTGTGACATCATGTTTCTGTTGTATTACCCATCTCTAATTATTTACTCATTAAGTATTTAAAGTATTTCTGAACTAGCTGACTGCCCATGGCACATCTTGTGGAAATGTTCTTGCTTTTTACATATGAATGAGTGTGAACTATAAGGAATTTCCTTAGGGCATTTGCTTCTAAAACTTTTTAAATGCATCCTGCATTGTCATGAGTTGACTTTACCTTGCAGCTACAAAAGCCCCGAGGATCATTGTAAATACAGTGAGCTGAACTGGCCGGGAGAATTTCTTCCTGCAAAAAAGAAACCAAAGTGTGATTATGACACTCATTGGGTGGATTGCTGTTAGGAAAGACTGAAACGGCACTGCTACAGTTAACTCACTGCTGTTCACTTACTTTAACAAGAAGCCCTCTGCAAGCATTGTGAAAAGAATGGAAAACCTCCTCAAGACTGTAAACATGGGCAGACTGGATTGAAAACATATAAAAATTTGTTAAACACAATTTGCAATATGGTACTTAAACTTTACAAAATGTGTGACCCAAAAAATACATTTAGATCCAGACAGCAAGATGAATGTGTATCTTTAAACAACAGTGTTTTTGTAGGGTAAGTTTATACTTTAGCCTTTTTGTTCCAAACAGTCCAGTTACTTGATTCCCTACATACAGAAGAGGTAGAGGAAACATCTGAAAATGAAAAGAGAAAATCAAGAGAAATACCAGAAAAACCATCAATTGCTTTTAAACTGAGCGATTTATAAATATTATTACATAGCCACAATAATAACAATGAAAGTGGCAGTGAAAGACTCGTGTCTGAGTCAACAGATCTAATGTCCAAGCTCAGTAGATATAATACAATGAGCTTATTTGAAGTTTGACAAGTTAAAATTCACACTTAACCACAATTTGCAGAATAAGGTCATTGGTTGAAAACATTGACACTCAGCCTCGGTTCTGGAAATGTACATTTTAGTTTACTCTGCTCCAGCATGCTCACAAAAACAAATATTGTGTAGCAAAGCAACGAAGTGCACAGGGCAGGGAGTCTCAAGGACCAGGACAGATTTTAATGCCTTTTGCAGCATTTCCCTGTAATAACACACTACCAAAGAGCAGACTGTTTTGACGGCACCCTAAACATCATAAATAAAGACATACTGTACTCTAGTAAACATACAAAGCTCTTTATTTAAGCAGTCACAAGCCCAGCATAGTTTAGTTTAGTTTGCATGTATTAGTAAAAGTAGTTGAATCTGTTTCACCTAGCTCTGCAGTGCAACAACCAACTGAATCACACCAATTTTTTGTGGCGAGAGGCAGTGGCGAAACTACTGCCAGCACATGCAAGGCAGTAGCATTTGGCCCTGCAGCGACGTGGGGGAAGGGGTGGCAACAGGGCCTCCCAGTGTCTCTGTCGAACGTCTTACGCCAGCACTTACGCAATTCCCACCAATGAACCAAGGACAGATATGACTGTAACAAACAATTGCCCTGCTTTAATGCACCAACTATTTGATACAAATAGTACACAAAGTATTTTTTATTTATTTCAGGTAATAAGTAAAATGTCAAAGTGACCATAATACCATATTCACACTGTTCAAAGAGGGCCTGTCTTGGATGGTTTATTAAATCCATCCATCCATGCAACCTCTACCCCTGGTCGGGGAGGGGAGGGTGGTCTGGAGCCTATCCCAGCTCCCAGCTTTGCAATGGGCAAAGGTGAGGTACACCCTGGACATTCAAGTATTAAATTTCGATTAATTAAAGTACTACACAGCCTTTCCCTGTGTGCTGCAGTTGAACACAGGCCTTTTTCTTTTATTTTCATCAGCAATGCAAATTATTTGCAAATTGACCCCTTATAGTCACTCATGAACACAGCACAACTCAGAGTGTGAACAGTGTGAAATTCTTTCTCTGTATTTAACCCATTCACCAAGTGAAGCATTGGGCCGCAAGCCACGCAGCCCTGAGGAAGCGGTGTGTGGGGACAGTACTTTGCTCAAGGGTACCTCAGTGGTGCCACTGGCAGTCCTGGGATTTAAAGCCCTATCCTATCACATGGGCAACTCCCTGACCACCAGCTGCTCCAGCAGGAAAAGGAAGACTTATTCTCAAGAACGCAATTACACCAAAACTTCCTTTGAGTTTCCTCACCTTCCTGGGTATGCTGAGGTCCCACTCTGGGAAGGTGATCACCCGCACAGCCTTTCCCACCCATAACACCAGCACTGTGGCCAGCATCTGCAGAGAGGAGCAATGGTGAAACTTCAAGTGGGTAACAAGACTTTAGAAAGTTTTAATACATGCACGTTCTCCTACCTGTCCAATACCAAGACATATTGAGGAAGGAAACCTGGAAAAAAGGAAACAAATTTCAGTAAATCAGAGCCAGACTATTTTCCAAGGATCTAAATCAATGATACTGATGCTGTCTTAGAGGTCTGCAGGTCTTAAGTAGCAGAGAAATTAGTGTTTCCTGCCTCAATCTCATCTCGTGTGCCTGGGATCGTTCAGAAATGAAGATCTCCACTTCGCACGTGGCCGAATTGATTTCAAGAAGTATAGCACATGTAAAACACCCTGGTTCCCCCCTTTATCTGACTGTAATCCCTGCTCTGATCTCCAGGCAGGAGGAAACAGCTCTTATTCCTATTCTTACCTGTAGTTTGTCAGGACGCTCTTGTTCACCACAACTATAAGAAAAGAGCTGATGCCATAGAAAGCTGCGGCCAGGAGCTTGATCAGGAGTGTTAATGTTTCGTCCGCCATGCCGGAGCGTCCCTTCCCCTCCTCCCTTTCTCTGCCTCCGTTTTACATTCCTCTACTCCTCTCGCCCCTCTCCTCTCCTGAGTCTCTCCCATTCCGCCATGTTCATCCGAGGCGTGTCGTCACCCTCCTCCCCGCCTGCACGACGCGCTCTTTAGCGCCCTCTCTCGGACACACTGCGCAAGAAACAGCCGTGCAGGGCCGCACGCTATAAGGAAGACCAGTTAAATAAACTCAAGACTGTGCAAAGGTTTTTGGACATTTTTAATTAAGGTCATTTCCCCAGTGTGTGATCTTTGACGTGTCTTTCTGCTAATAAATTTACATCGAACTAAAAGTAAACAAATAATAAAGCAGTAAAACGTATCACTGTTTAAAAGCCTTGGATGCCTACAATGCAAATTGTGTTTGCATAGGAGCCCAAGACTTTTGAACAGTGACTTTTCACTGCGTTCTTGTGTTTGTATTTATGATGTTAACTTTAGAATCAGAAACAAACAAATAAGCAAGCACGAAAGCAGAAGTTTAGGCACCCATGCAAATGATTAAAAGCCATTTCCTCGGCCTGTGATATTGTGTCTTTCTGCAAGTAAAGTTAACATCAGAATAACTGCAAAAGTCTCAAAAGTCTATGGCATAGATGCCTGAGATATTTGCAGTTATTCTAACTTTCACAGTAATTTGCAAATAATTCACAGAAGTGTCAGATATCAATGCAAATTGCAAAAACAATTTTTCTCAGCATGTGGTAATTGATGTACACTTCCACCACATATAACATTAGGAATAATGCAAACAAACAAGAAAGCAGTAAAAAATGCATGCAAATGTCTTGAGTGTTTGCAGAAGTCTAAGATTTTTGCAGAAGGACTGAGACAAACCAGGTAACATTGGACTTCCACAAGGTTACACATTGATACATTGTACATAAAAATTACTTTTTACTGTATAACATTATTTGTATTTCATATTTTTGGTTTTACTTGGTATATTTATTAATATGAATGTGGGAAAACACCTGCTGCTCATGTAAACAATTTTGAAATAATATTGTCCCAGACCTGCACAATACTGTAGTATACAGTACATCTAGTTCATGCATTTGGAATCTTCATGCTTCTCTGTTTACTCTCTAGGGGTCTGGTGGTGAATTTCTCTTAAGTTGTTTTGTGATGATAACAAAACTAAAATGAAATCGAATTTATTTCAGCAATTACACAGGATTCCTTATATAACAGAGTACTATTTAGTGAAGCAATTTTTAAGCTGCTTTAATTTTCACTTTCAGCAGTTGGAATGTTTATTGGCTGAGGACGGTGCAATGAATAACTGAGCTTGCTGGTGTCCTCAGTGTCAGCGGGATCAGTTCTCTTCACTGAAGTCGTGGTTTTGTGGATCATGCGGTCTACGCGTGTTGGTGTGGAAAAGCTCATTCCTTGAGTTCCAAAAGTGTCACTGCTCCCAACTTGTGACAAGACTTTTCCACACAGCTCTGGTGTTTCCTTGGACCAATCTTCCTTAAAAGTCTGCCGCTTGGTGATAATGCCTTTCACACCCCTTTCACTGCACTTGAATGGATTTGAGATTAGCAGGAAGTTGGGCTTGTTTTTAGGATGGCTGGCTGTGCTTTGCTGGGTCTGCAGGGCTGAGGTATAACACCTGCTGCCTAACTTTCTCCTAGCAGGGCTCTGTCGTGGTTTAGAATAGGCTGAGGTGTTTTCTCCAGGATTGCTGGTTAGACTCGGGTTCTTGCCGTTAATCACAGGGCCAACAGAAGTAAATGAAAATCCTTTCCTTTTAGGCATGACCAGAGGAATCACTGGACCTCTGTTTGTAGATACAGAAAAAGATGCTTCCCTAGGATTGTGAAGAGAATGCAGGCCCAAGTCATGAGATTTTACCACATTTCCATCTGCTGAGAGCAGACGCAGGTTCACACGAGAGGCCCCCTTCCTCTCCACTTCAAGCCCAGATTCTGGATAGTATCTTGAACACTGGAGGCCTTCACCTGTTTGTCTTTCTCTCAGACTGTGCAGCATGTACTCTGCCTGAATGGATTCAGTGTTGAGGATGATGGTTGAGTAGACATTGCTCTTTCTGAGTGTGGAGTCCTGGGTCAGAGGCTCAGGGGAATCCAGAGAGTGAAAGCCTGTGCTGCTGAAGGGCTCATGTTGATGTTGCTGAGGTCTATATACCACAGGGTATGTTTCACTGGCGATCTGTGAAGACATGGACAAACTGACACCAAAGACTGACAGCATTTGTTTGTCATGAAAAAGTTATAGAACACGATTTTTCAATTAATTAGAAATATTTAGAAACATCTGATGCCTATGAGTTAGAGCTTTATGTGCTAAAAGAAAGCACTGGACTAAAAAATGATATGTCTTCCATTTAATGAGTCTTCTTAGCCAAGTAGCCCCTTCATTCTTATGAGGAAGTTTATTATACGGCTTAAAAACAGGACGTGGCTGACATCATTAATTGCCCTCCCAAACTTGTGGAACATGTTTGCCACCTTAAACATGCATGTTTAACAAAGGGTTAGTCATTCATTTAAAAAGACATATATTTACCGGCAAGGCTTTGTAAACAGATGTAGGACAGGATGTGAGTACTTTTGCATTTTTCCTCTCCAGCTCATCTTCCAAACTAAGAGGAACCAACTCAAATGAAGATAACTGCTCTGGGGGAAATGTTTTTTCAGGATTCTCTCCAGTTGTGCTGTAGAAAGAAAAAAATAGACAAAAGAATGAAATATCTATAATATTTTTATATTAATACTGATTTCACTTTACACACATATTACTGACATAAACATACTTTTTTTGAGATACACCGGTGCAGACCTTAGTGAGATTTTCTTGCTGAAGATCCTGGGTAACCATGATTTCACAGGACCCCGGTACTTTAAATGTTCCATGCACTTTTGAAATACACACATATATGCAGACACAAGTTAAGACATAGACATGGCTTAAATGAAAATGAGCATAAGAAGCTAATCGATTAGGTAAGCTATTCCTCAGCTAGGAGTGTCATACCATTATTACTGTTATTAACTGAGCTGGAGCGCCAGTGAGAGGTGTCCGTGTATCCAAGGCTGCTACCCACCATGGCCTTGCTATTTTCCTTATTTAGTGCATACAAGGAGGGTACATTCTCTACCTGAAAAGCAAAACAATAATTTTATTCACCAGGTGCTGGTAACTACTGGTACTAAAATGTCCTAAAAATCAATACAAACATTCAAAAACTGAACATGAATCACTTTATCATACATATGTGTTACAATGTATGCAAGAAATTGCAGATAATACCTCACACATTCAGAGATCGGCCAATAAAAACCCAACATAAATCACAAAGCAGAAGATTGTGGACATGCATTGGACATTAAATATGCATACACAAAAGTGGTACAGAATAAGTCTTCTAAGAGGGTAATGCATAGAGCAGAAGGGAGGAGACTGCATTATTACATTTCTTAGCAAGATATCACACCTCGCTTGACCATTTCACTCTGCGTGGGGAATGCCTGCAGGGTGGAAGAGATTGTGGTTTCCTCAAAGACATGATCGTAAAACCCATATCCTCTTCTTCTTTATCTATGCAAAAGATTGCACAATGTGTGTAATAATGCATTGCAAATCGAAATTTGCTGGATTTGTTTAACTCACTCAGACAGATGAGTCTGAGCTCTGGAAACTGATACCTTTTGTATATGCTGTATTTAATCTGACAAATTACATAACTAACACTGCTAAAGTCAATCTAACAATTATTGCATAAACAATTATGGTGAAAGTAATGAATTAGATTTTACACTCAGCTCTTCAACTGAAGATTCCATTTAAATTTGTCCTTTATATTTGAGCAAAATATCTTAATACATCTTACCTTGGGCCATAGAGCTTCGTGTCAAAGATTTAACATTAGTCGAACTTGTCCAGCAAACAGAGTTGTCATTGCTAGTAAATGGACATAAATTGATTTTGCTACAGAAAACCTCAACTGATTTGACACTGGAACTGCCATTCATGCTGGTTGCAGGGGCTGAAGACTTTGAAATCCTAAACATAGAGGATTATTATACACATTAGCCTGAGCAAAGAGTGGCTGCTTGTACTCTTACAAGACTGCTGGGTCTAGATGCACAGACATCTCAGGTATTACTTAGTAGAACACCATGAGAACAGCTATTAATGCAACATGATTAAAGTGGGACTGATCCCAAAGTCTGATCAAATAGGTGGGATTATGTTCTGATTACAAATTTATGTCACAATTATCTAGATCAACAAACACCACAGAACCAACATCATGAAAACATTCTAGTTTTTCACTGTTATCCAGCCTGATCTTTACCTTAATCTTTTAGGAACACTGTCTCTTTCTTCACCAAAATATTCAGTATTGCATTTGGGTTTACAAACTGATGTTTGAGGATTGAGAAAGTCCAAGTCGTAATCCAGCTCCAGTGCCATGTTACCCTTATCATAAGCAGATAGAGGCCCGCTTATTTGACAATTCTTCTGCAAAGAATAACAGGGTTTTAACACAAATCTCTATTTAAATGTTTTCACTGATGAGCTAATTTACTCATTCAGGTATAAAGACCTTTTACAAGCAGATTCAAGAAAACAGAGAAGACTACCTTTGCATGTTTTTCAAACACTCTCTTAGAGTAACTGTCCAAAGTTTTGAAGGACTCAAGTAATCTAGTTGTCATTTTTCAGCTTGCCTTTACCTGATGAAAAAGAAGAAGACAGAAGGAACATGGGCCGTCATAGTTTACCATTTGGAGGTAAGTTGTGGGGACTAATGATAACTGAAGCACTCTTTGACAAACCTGCCACGTTTCCTACACATTAACTTGATTAGGTATTTTACTAATAAGCTTCAAGCTAATTGCTTAATGGCAAGGTACCCAAATATCCTCTTTAATTATTTAATGTGTTCATGGGTGTTGAATCTTTCCTAAAAGAATCCACTCCACTTAATCGTTAGAAGAACACACACTGTCTGAATGGTGACGATGCCCATGCACCACAGCACAAAGTAGTTTTCTGCATTTAACTCATTAATCAAGTGAAGCAGTGGTGCCACTAGCAGTCCTGGGATTCAAACCCTCGACCTTCTGAATGTAGGGGTAACTGCTTAACCACCAGGCTACCGGCTGTGCCGCTATTCAATGCTGATCGATATTCCACTGTGCCAATGTTGAAAATATGGTCACTAAACTTTTTTGTCATATATTCACAGTGTTGGGCAAGTTACTTCAAAATGTGTTATATATTACTTGTTACTGTCATTTCAAAGTAATTTGTTACATTACAATATTACTGTATTTATAATGTAAGGCATTACACTACTATTGCATTACTTTTAAGTTGCTCTCGCCAAAATAATTGGAAATATGGATTTGGCCATGCAAATATAGCTCATGATGCTCAATTGGCTCATAACACATCCAGTGGAAGGTGACAGTACTATCCGATGTCAGATCAGTTGCAAGTTCATTCATTTCTAGGGTGATCAGATTTGGGATTGTGAAGAAGAGGACGCCTTAGCGCGAACATTCTTTACCAGTTCGGCCTGTCTGGGGGGTGTTAGATGTTTAATGCGCATCTCGGCCGCATGCATTCTGGACTTTTAGGTTCTGAGAGAACCTACTCTTCCCTCTGTCTGACTACAAGAAGTGAAACATTTTGCGCGGACGTTTCTCCTCTGCTGATCTTATAAGAAGGAGAATTTATAAGAAGGAGGGAAAACAAAGGATTTCTGGTTTAAAAAGGCATTGTAACGCTCGTTACTGACATTTGTACTGAGTAAAATATTACCAATTTTTGTTCTGTAATACTTTACATTACAGAGTTACAGCAAAAAGCTATGCATTACAGTAATTAGTTACTTTTGTAACGCGTACTCCCAACATTGTATATTCATCACTAGTAGTGCAATGGATTAAAAAACTCACGGTTCGAATCGGATCATGGTTGTAAGTCACGGATCGGATCAATTTTCGGATCAGCAAAAAACGAAAAAAGACAAGTCAAATTTAACTCTCCATTTATTTAAGTACTTTTGCCCATTAAAACCTTCAACTCAAGACTCATTCTACATAATTATATAAAAACTAATTAGGTGGCAATATAGGGCATGATAATTATTTACTTTGATGTGGACACAATAAAAAACACTTAAAATGCAATTTAAGGGATCAATGCTTCTTACTTTGAACATGGAGAATTAAATAAAAACCACATCACATTACATCCACATCATCAACAAAGAAGAACGAAAGCAAAGCAGACGTGCGCTTATAACTTCAGTTTTTTCCAAACTGACGAGGATGTCTACATTTTCTGGGGCGATTCTCACAAAGGGGGCGTGTCTGCAGTACAGGGCTTCGTATCTCCCAGTTCCCTGTTAAGTCATGAGCGGTCCCGGTCACGTACCTTTCCGTTGTCCTCGACGTCCACTGTGGTGCATTTGTCCACCATTTATCCACCACCTTTTTCCATCAAAATGTATAAGGGGGAAGCCAAAATGCTCCCACACATGAGATCTACGTGATGCTGGAGGTTTCTCGAGCTCATCTGCTCCTCCACTTGGACCGCTAACGCTTGACACACTGACACGTGCACCATACAGTGAAATAAAGCTGGGCGATATGGCAAAAAAAATTATCACGATCATTTTTCCTGTGTTGACCGATATCGATAATTATCAATATTATAGTTCCTGTAATAATAACAATAATGTAATAAAAAAAGTATAAATATAATTATATTCCGGCAAACAGAATGAAAACAGTAAAATAAACAATATTAGTAAACAAATATTTTTCCCAACAAATGACTATTTACATACAAAATTCCCATAAAATTGTATTTAAAGAAACAAATACCAAAGATCAAATTAACAAAACCAAATAATAATGTACCAATGTGCACAAAAGTACAAT
>JBBMFX010000101.1:12316056-12328996 GCA_037832545.1 Rhabdalestes septentrionalis
GTAATTATCTCCCTTTTTACTTTATTTGACAGTGTTATATTACCTAATAAAAATGTTAGGCTACCTTACGTTAAAACGTGATCCAGGCGGCACGTCTTGAAAATCCAAGACAAAAAATGTGTTGGACATTTTCTTTACTTTATTCAAACTTTATTAATGTTTTAGATAACACGTTTAAAAAGACCTCATAACGTATGATAAAGTTGTCCCGTTGCAGGATTGCTGTCTGACAAGCTGCCAAGTGCCAATGCACTGCCAACAGTCAGGGTGGAGGCTGGTCGCGAGACTGCTTCTCAAGAGAGTTTTACATCACGCAGCTCTGTGCAGGGGCACTGATCTAAAAGGCACCTGGATGAAGTGTGTAGCCAACTCCACAACACTGAAGAGTATATTGTAGAGATCAATGCCCCAGTGCAGCGCCGCGTTCGCCCACCTTTCATCTTGCCTTGCATACAAATCAACATTCAATGAGCTTTGCCACTAAAGTGGACTAGAATGCAGGAAATTGCATCTAAGAAATCCAAAATTTTATGGGGGAGGGCCCCCAGAACTGGCCTAAATCCCAGTTGCTCACTATGTCTGGCTCCGCCTCTGCAGTTACTGCTGAAAGTACCTACCATCAGATGTGATCTGTTGGGGCCCCAAGCAAAAATTCACTGGGGGGCCCCCCCTCTAAAATTTTAGACCGTAGTTTAGTCAGCTTTCGTTCGCCATCTAGTGGTGGGGGCCCCAAGCAGCTGCCTGCCCTGCCTGCTGGCAAGATTCACCTCTGCCTACCATGGGCAAATAAATGTCCGATCTGGACCAGAGCATAGGAAGGTGGGTGGTCTGGATAGTCTAATCATTTCATCTACATGATGCATCACTTCACTAGGAAAGAGATGGCACCAGGGTGCACTGTGGGAAGAAGGCAGTTTGGCAGAGGAATATCCCCAGGCCTCAATTTCAGGTGATCATAAGCAGGATGTGTACGTCTAACCAGTCTGATGCACAGGGCCCTACCTTAAAACTTACAGGACATACAGTATCACTGGCAGCCATACATGCCCATTTCCCATTCGTTCTCAAACTTAGTTGTGCACCTACCTCAGGAGTGTTCTTGACCTGGCTAGATGTTGGGGGTTTTTTTTCCCCTCCAAGCGGATCATTTCACACGGCAATCATTCACAGCCCCTCAACTTTGTTGGTGTTGCTGAGCTCAACAGTGCATGCCTTCTTTTTACGAACTTACCAAATTGTAAGTTTTACTCTGATAGGTTTGTTTTCCAAAGCAAATGAGGGCATACTTCATCTACACCACTTTGGACATCATATAGAGCACCAGTGAACAGCTACTGAACGCAAATTCAGTACTTCTATCTACCAAACTCCAGATATACATCATTGCAAATACATTGTGGCAACAGAAAGAAAATTATTTTTTAAAAATGCATCACTGTGGATTTCGATCAAATTTCTAGAGTGAATATTGAGGTTTTTGCTTCAGATCATTTTTGATTATACATTGAAAATCACTACTGGCTTGAAGTTCACACACATTCACTCAATATGAATAGACCATCTTTTAATTATGGACAGAGGTCTGAGTAATAGCAGGGTTAGAATTCACACATTTTCATAGCACTCAGTTGTTCCACACTGAACAACTGGTATTTCTTTCAGGGCAAATATGCAGTAGTGCTGTCCTATAAAGCAATGGGGTAGAAAGAATGAGAAATTAAATTTTAAAACAAGACTGTTGTGCTAAAATAAGCTGGACTGATTTATACTGGTATCAGTAAACAGGAGTGCACAATGTAAACTTGACATTAAAAATAAAACCTAAAGGCTCTGATGAATGAGTGCATTATTACTCTCCGGGCAACCGGCCACTGACGTCAGTGTACATCCTGAATTTTACAATGGTCACAAAAAAAAAAAAATTGTCACATTTTGGGTACATGAAAACATTTCTCAGAGGATTATCAACAGCTATTGAAGATTGAAGGTTTTGGCATGAAGCTATAAATTAAAACTGCTTGTTACTTCATTCAAGAATCAGATTTTAAACTGTTGTTAAAGGCCTGTTGTGTAATGACTGAGAACTTTAACCCAAATGGCAGTAACATTTTTGAACACTAAACGTATTTTGATCAGATACGCTTGAGTAATCCCTACAAAGTGTGTCTAAGGCATAAGAAGAAAGCAAGCCGAGGGCCACCACAAGCTAACCGATGCACTCTTCACACCTATATTTGGAAATGCATATTTTCAAGCAGCAGTACAAAAAGTATTCATGGAGAATGCATTACCTCTGAAAAAAATACTGTATGAAAACATCCCTGCTACCTTACACTGAGTACAAAACCTCTACCAATAATTTGCTTCTGAGTAGCAAGAAGTCCTTTTTTTTTCAAGATTTTTTCCTTTTTTTTTTTCTAAAACAAGTAAAATTCAGTCCTCAGGGGTGAATGGGATGGATGACAGTCTTCCATCATTTCATCTGCTGAAGGATCCATTAGCATGCAAGCCTCGTAGAGAAGGGCCCATGAGGGGGCTCAGTGGCATGGCTGGTCATAGCTACCATCAGGCAGCTTAAGCCAGGGCCGGGAAAGCCTCCGGGTCATCCACGTTGGGGGCAGAACCGCCGCTTGACTGAAAATAAAAAGGGGAAATTACATTAATTGACAACAGAAATAAATTACAGCCCCTATGTTTCACCAAATACTGTAGTCATCTGAGAAGGTTTTGATAAGGCACAAAACTGGATAACAAGAAAGCATTTAAAATTGTGCGTTATTGTTGATGTATTTGTTATAATCTCCTCACATTGTTTTTGGGACAATAGGAGATTGGCATAAGCCTACAACCAGAATGGATGTCAAAAAAACAAGAGCCACCCCAAAAAATGCAATCTACAAAACAGATTCTGGTTTGACAGTGATTCTATGACGAAACTTGGTCTTGCAATTATTAAATTACAACGTTAGAAGAGGTTCGAAATATTGTCATATGTTCTTTAGACACCAGAAAACTGCCAGGAGAGATAAGGGTTTTTCTTCATGCAGGATTTATTAGTGAAACAGTTTAAATCAGGTATGTTGGATGTAGCAGGAACTTTCCCTCTGCATAAATAAACAAGTGACACCACTGCTTTAAATCAGAAAAACGCATTACAATTGAGTTCCCTAACCTCTGTGCTCACTGCTCTGCACATTTTTGTGTTTTCCCTGCTCCGAACACACCTGACCCAACTAACCAATTCCTCAATAAACCCTTGCTGGGCCTCCATGTGAGTTTTGCGCCACACATTTATACCCCAAATACAGCTTACCTTGTCTGGTCTGCGCTCACGAGGTGGCCTGGCAGCTCCAGCTCCGGCTCCAGCTCCAGCTCCAGCTCCACGGCCTCCTCCTCCACCTCTTCCTCCGCGAGGGCCACCACGTCCACGCCCAGGGCGGCCCAGGTCCCCAAAGTTAATCTCCAGCTGGGATGTAATGTCATTGGCTGGCTTGCGGAAGTGGTGATCACCAGCAGCTTCATCAGCAGGACCCTGGTGGGAAAAAGCAGCTTATTTTAGCTTCTGTTCTAACATACAAACATTAACATTTAAACAAGACTCCCACTCAAGTATGGAATTATTGTATTTTGTTAGACAGGCAAGTCAAATAGATGCAGTAGACATTTACAACATAAAGGAAACTTGAGAGCAGTTTTTTTTTTTGCACAAAAAAAATCCAGGAGTGACATGCACAAAATTTTCAATTTAAACTTCACAGCCACATTGTTAGTGTTTTTCCGGTCTGTGCAAAAATGTTATAATACATCCAGTCTAGAGAGAGATTATTTTCTTTTTTTAGCAACAGAGTAATAGTGTAAACGGATTCATATGGTCATTTGGCTTGTTACTTTTTGTTAGTCAAATTATGTAGTTCTGGTCCAAATGTCACAGCTAAAGAAATATTTTTTTTGCTGGGGGAGTTCACTAGGCACTATTATCAGCAAGAACCTTTTGGTTAGCACATGTCTGGTCAATACTGGAACCTGCATGACCCATTTTGTTCTATAAGAATTGCTCAAGAACTTAATGGACTAAAAGACTTTACAAACACCCTAAAGTAAACCTCAATTTATCCCATTTTTGACATTTTATATACATATACCACTTGTAAGTTAGTAACGCAAAGGGCTCACCAGAATTATGCACTAGAAATACTAAACTTACATCCTTGGCCTTGGACTTGTGCAGCAGGAATCCTTTTTTCCAGTCAGTTCCCTCATTGGCCTTGCGAATGTTGAAATCAACCTTGGTTCTCTCCTTGTCCTGTTGGGCCTTCCATTCGTCTAGAGTCATCTCCTTAGCCCCTTCCTCTTTCGCCTCTTCAACTTCATTTTCCCTGAGACAAAAAGAACAGGTCATACTGTGCAACTAAAAGATCACAAATCAAAAATCTCTTTACACCATAAATCCAGGTATGTAATGATCTACAAAACATCTGATTTAATATATGACTTAACATAATATATATTTTAATTAATAGTAAAAAAATTCAGAATATTCTGGCCACAAACTGCTTTACCAAGACACCACCAGCCATGAACTGACATGGTCACAATTCAGCCATAAAATGTAGTATGTTGTGATAAAACTCAGCAAAGTATATTCTATTATTTAATCCATAACCAACTTATAAACTGCGGTTTTACACACAGAAAGGAATTAAAATCTGTTTACATACATTTAGTAATTGTTCAACAAAGAAATGGTGGGCTCTTTCAGGGTCGATTTTATACCAAATCTCCTTTCCCACCAAACACTGGCTATTCAGAGACTAGTTGAACTAGATGTAAATAACTTCAAACGGCTAGTTTTAATAGAAGTCTTGATCTGGCTAAGATTTAAGCATTACTAAATGGAAAGATTCTGTTTTAAGTGTTGGTAAAGACACGGATCACACAGACAGCAAAAACAGGACAAAAATATGAATGACAAATCAAAATCTTTTCAGAAAAGGCTAATAAAACATCTCTCATATAAAAAGAGCTTTAAAGTAGCTAAATTAGGGGCTATATGGTACATGTTCCTGCAGATTGTAACATACTTGTTTTCAGAGTCAGCGGGTGGATGCTCCTCTCCTTCATGGGGCTCATCTGTGACGTTTGACTGATCAAGCTCACTGTGAGTAGAGAAGACATTAATCAGCTGGAAATCAAACATATCGGTATGGGACCATTCACTTGTTAAAATCCAAAATTATTATCCAAATTTCATTTTTAAACACACACAAAAAAGTCTCAGGATGTACTAATATGAGTGATATTGGTGGGACCATCAGATGTGGCACTGACCTCAGTTCATCCTTGACAGTGCCCCAGTTGTGAGATCCGCTTCCTCCTCGCTTCTCCTCTGCTTTCAGGCTGCTGAAGCAAAAATTCATACTTAACTTTGCAATATTACAGCCACCAGTGCTGAACTGGAATAGGTGGCAATAAACAAAAAACACAAAAACATACACACACAAAACGATACCTAGAGGAACTGGAATAACTTACGATCGATCGCTGCCACTGTGTCTATCAAATTCACGTTTGCCACGCATGTCAAATCCATCGCTTCGGCCAACTCCTCTGCCTCGCCCTCCACGGCCTCCTCTGCCACCTCCGCGGCCACGGAACGGTCTGTCTCCAGCAGATCTGAAGAGGGAGAGGGTTTAAAGAGCAAGTCAGCATGCTAGTACATTGTTTTTTTACAAACATGCAACTCAAATCAGTTTGGACACGAGATTAAAACGGTCACTGGGCAATTAAAATGATGAATAAAGGCTGTTCATGTTTGCTGAGCACCATAAAAATATAATTCATTATATAATGTAAGAAGTTTAGAATGGATCGTTGTGTACGGAAAAATATATATATATATTCACTCACTGCAGTATTTGCAAAGAGTTCTGCACTTACAAAATTTGGTTATCAGAACCACAGATTTCAGATGTTTCACTATTTCATAATCTATTATAAATCATTACTTAAATATTGATTAATAACATTAATAAATATAATAAATATAGATGATGTAGGATTTTAGACTGGTGTTTCTGAAAAGAACTAGTTGTTTATGCATCATATTTAAGCACAATGTGTCTACGTGCTCATTTTGCTGCTAGCTTTAATAGCGAAATATTCATTTGTTCATTCCACATACATCCCTTTTTACAAAGACGCTGTGACATATTACGCTATGTTGAGAGTTAAAGCTCAGATAAGGAAACGCACGAGTCTGACCACTTCTAGCTGACCTAGATAGCAGGGATGATAAAGTAGTGAATTTAAAGAAGACATCTCTCCTGTAATCTTGTGTATGTGACATTTTCTGCTTTACCAAATGAGCTAAATTTCTATTCTGTTGCTTACATAGTGCTCCAGGTTACTACTGTCTTGTTGTAATATTTGTCAGAACATAACACCGTAGGATTTGACTCAGAATCAAATATAACAACATCATCTGATTTATAAAAGTGTGAGTGCAGTAATTCAGGTAGTAAATCTTTAAATTAGCAACATTTCAGACCGTAAAACTAAAAACATTAAACTGTTACTTCAAATAGACCGTCAGCTCTATGACATGACTACTTGCCAGAAAAGTTACCATTAACTAATATAAGTGACTGTTTCAAGTATTAGATACCACCAAATTTGCAACGGCATATACTTTCCTACATCGCATTTAGTCTGTGGTGTATGCTTTCTTTTTACTGTTTATGGAAAAAATGACTTTCTACAGCCTTACAATTAATTATCACTTAACTGAAAAATCCATAAAAAATGACAGACACCAGCCAATTCTTTGTCTTGTCCACCACAAGACAGCATGTTCGTGACATTTAAGTAAACAGCCACTTGGTATGTTATTGCAACATTTCTACATCTGAAATTCTCAAAATTATGTGCAAAGTCTACAAAGAAAAATCAGTGTAGACAATATTTTTAATTTCATGAAGGGGTTTTCCTACATTTTTATGAACTTGAAAATTTTTCACTCACTTTTCCACTGAGAACTCTCCACCCTCAGCTGGTTTGTCTTCGGCAGGTTTGTCTGGCCGGCGCTCGCGTGGAGGCCTCCTGTCAGGTCGCCTTTCTGCCTGGGGCCGACCCTCGCCCTGATTGCCCTGGCCTCCCTGCTGCTGTTGCTGCTGTTGCTGCTGCTGCTGCTGCTGCTGTTGTTGCTGGGAGACCTGATGACCCTGCTGACCTTGCTGCTCCGGTCGGCGGCCCATTCTCCTCATGCCTGAAACAGACAAATAACTCAATCAAACAAAACACATACATTACTATTTTTTTCCTTTTAGAAGGCAATGAAACATCTTATCAGACCACCATATCCAGAAGTGAGTGCCACAGATTTAACTGCATGATTGTACTCCCTCCTGCCGGCCAGCCTTCACAAGATTTTGGAGTGTTTGTGAGAATTTGTGCCCATTTGTTTTTTTTAAGATCAGGCACTGGTGGCTCATAATCTGTTCCAGTTCATCCCAAAGGTGTTGGGTGGGTTTGAGGTCAGGCCTCTATGTGGGCCAGTCAAGCTCTTTCACTTCGAAACATGCCTTTAAGAAGATTTCTTTGTGCACTGGGACACAGTCATGCTGGAATAGAAATGATTCTTCCCCTTACTGTGTTCAAAGTTTGAAGCCTGGGTTTGTCCAAAATATCTTAAGCCCTTCACTGAAAATATGCGGCCAAGCTCAAACCCTGAAAAACCGGCGTGTCTCAATACTTCTGCTCATATAGTGAAGTTGAGCACCAGTGGACGTCCTGAGAGGCGCCGCCTGCTGAACCCGGTTCTTCTTCTCCACCTACCAAAATAGCAGTGCTGTGGTGCTGCACCTGTCTGGCCTCCCTCCTCACCAAATGTGAGTCTGCCAGTGTCAAAAGGCAACTCTAGCACCACTAACAGAGCTGAGAAAGAAAGCTGGGCCAAAATACGCGTATTAAAACTTCAATTCTTCATGAAGCCTGGCCTGAGCAACATTAGACACCTTTAATACTACTTTAGGCCAACGTGTTTACATTTATCACCAAGAAGCAAGGCTGCTAGTTAGCAACCTAGCTCTTAGCCAGGAGCCTCTCGACTCAACTTTGCACGAAATATAAGCAAATAACTGCATTTCTACGTGAAAATGTCTAATTATTCGGGTTTATTTTGCCTCGTGGTAGTCTGATATTGACAATATGATGATAAATCGTATAAATGACGTTCAGGTCTCTGGTTGCTACTCTCCAGCCACGAGGTTTGAGGCCACATCGTGGTTTATCGCTTCAACTCATCCCGCCATCTCAAAAAAAGAACCGAGTGCAGGGTCTCTGCTTAGATATGCTATAAAAATGCACGAAGCATAATTGGGATCAGTTTAGAATTGTAACAGCAGCATTAACAGTTTAATGGAAGGCAGACTAAGCTTCAGTGAAGCTCCAGAAGAATCTAATGCTCGACTGTGGAGCTGCTCCTCAGGGCTGACAGGATTATGGAACAGAGACAAGACACTCAGAACCGAATTCAAGAGCAACAGGTCAACTGGGAGAGCTGAGGATGGAGAGGATGCAGGAGAGAAAGACTTTCTATTGTGCCAGTTCAGGCCACAATACAGCCACGGGTTCTGGATGTGCGACCTCATGGTGCATGCTGGAGAAAAGAAGGTGTTAAGACCAGAGTGCTACAAACACGCTCACCTTCCTTCTTGAGGGACACGGGGGCCTGGGGCTCTTCCTTTTTGTCCGGGAGAGGGGCTCTCCTTTCTTTCTGGGACTCTTTTTTGGGCTGTTTTGCCGCCTGAGCCGCGCTCTTGGCCCCCGGAGCGGGCGCGTCCTTCTTCTTGGTCTCCGCCTGCTTTAACACCTCGAACGGGTCCTCCTCATCATCAAATAGCTGGTCGAACCGATTGGTTACGACACAGCCGAAGCCTTCTTGCAGATGTCCGGGCATGATGGCGCCCCTTCAGCAGGATTTTCCTCCGATTCTACGAGGCTTGGTGCGAGCTACTCGCGGGTAAAGGCCACAAGATGGCTGGGAAAAGACTGTCGCTTCTCTTCCGGCGCTGAAGACATCCGGGACCTTGGAGCCCTGACGGGTGGGAATTGTAGTCCTGGCACACTGAACACAGTCAAACACAGGAGAGGAGAAATAAAAAGTAAAAGTTTAAGGTTATATAGCACATTTTATAAGATCATTCAACATGCTTTACCAAAATATAATATAAAAGAAAACAAAATAGAATAAAAGTAATACAATATTGAAAGAAATAAAAGAATACATAGAAAATGGATAAAGTAAATTCGAAAGTGCAATAGAAGTGCAGATATTCAAAAGTAGATAGAGGAAAATTGAGCAGTTTTAGCAGATTTTCAAAGTTGAAGTTGATGCAGATCTGATACTAATGGGCAGTTTGTTCCAACAGCCAGAAAGGTGAAGTGACCTTTTGTCATATCTGAACACATCACAGCACACAATGTGAACAGGACAAAATTCTTCCTGCATTTAACCCATTCTCCAAGTAAAACAGCAGGCAGCCAGGAACCCAGCGCCCGGGGAGCATTATGAAGGGGACGGTACCTTGCTCAACGTTACCCCAGTGGTGCCATTAGAAGTTTTGTGTTTTGGACCCACAACCTTCTGATCGCACAAATTGAACTCTATAACCAATGGGCCACCCAGCTGAATGTTTATCAGTAAAGGTCTGTCTGGGTGGAGTACATCAAAACAGGCGTTGTACAGCATGCTTCAGTAGTATCAGTAGTACCAGAGGTTACAAACTTATAAAATGTAACATTTATTAATTTAAAAAATGTAACATTTAATCACAAAACACACTTCATGCACTCATTTGAATCTGTAATGTAATTTTTTTAAGTTTTGTTTTTAATCAATGGTTTCTGGGTTCTCCTTTTTAGCAGTAAGAAAGTGCAGAGTGGAAAAATATCCATGTTTCCCCTCTGATGCACACCATTGGTAATTTAACAGCATGTTTGTGTCTTTGCCTTGCTGAGATTACACTCCAGTGAGAGAACTTATAGTACTATGGTAAAATATTCTAAAAGTGAGGAGTAAACCCCCACTTCAACCATGTTTCATTATGAGTCTCTCAAGAGCATTATTCAAAACATTTCCCACAGCTAACAGGTGTGTTATCAGTTAAGCACTGTGGTCTATTGTACAACATATTATAAACCTTAACTTACAAACTGCTTATGTTTGTAAAAAAAAATACATAGCACTCGGTGTTGGTTTGTGTACTCACCCCCAAAAAAGCCCAGACTGAAAGGCAGATATTTTAACATTTTTACAGGAAATACCCGGAAATTCCAAGAATATCCACCGTATTAATTGATAGGGCAATGCAAATGAATTAAAATGTCTTGAAAAATGAAATTCAAATTGTTAGTTATATTAAATCAATCAGTACATATCTTCATGTAGGTAGGAAAATTTTTTTCTGATTTCTGTTGTTATTGACAAAGAACTGCCATCATTGTCATAATTATGTACTTAAAATCATAGGTCTATGCTTGTTATACAACTAGGGTTTGGCAATAATTATAATGCTTGATTGACATCTTTAGTTGAGGAGGGAGTTTAGCAGTATTTGTACTGTTCTGCATAAAATCTCAACAGCCCTAATTTGTCATAAAAATGTATTGTGGTGCTCTAAATGCCCTACCGATACGTTCAAGATAAGGTAATGTGGTGTAATATTAGTGATTATATATTACATGGTTATAACCACAGCTCAGAATATTGGGCTCTTGCCAAGCATAATGAAAAACAAAACAAAATTAAATGAACATTACAAATAAGAAATCTATACTGCCGATGACTGGTTGTGCCAAGTTTTGACCCTATGCTTGATATGAGGTTTTGTACAGATTTTAGCATGTTATTGGGTTGATTTCCTTTACAGATCATAGTTGCAGTGCTGTTTATACTAGGTGTGCTAGCTCGAAGACCAAGGCTTTCTTTCTGACCTGAAATATTTATATTATTATATTACATTGCAAGTCCACTGTCTCCAGAAGAGTGCTGTGCTGTTATACAGTTATACAGTTATATATAACAGTTATACTGTTATTCTGAGCATATTTTTCCAAAGACAAATATCCAAAAAGTATAAACACCAAACATACTGCTACCATTTGCCATGACATTATAGACACAGCATGTACATTCTCCTTCATGTAGTGTGTTTTTAAATACAAAATGTTTGTCATGTGTCGTATGTTGCTCTTGATAAGAGCATCTGCTAAATGCTGTTAACTTAAACATAAATAATATTATGTTAATATCAGTAAGCCTGAAAACTGGTTAGTAACTACAGTGATAATGTTAGTATCAGCAGATGATTAGTCTGGTGAAAGACACCACCATTTTTGTGAGTGCCCAGTTGGGCTCTAACTCAAGGTCCATGCGTTCCTGAGGCTCTGACAGCATTAAGCATGTGCTACCAAAGAGTCAAGCTGTATTAAGGACATTAGTAAAGCTTGGTCTGTGTTCAGTTCATGTGATTCAGATGGTGTGATTTCAAGTCACATTCAGATATACACAAGACTGGGTTGGATTTTGAACTGAGAAAAAAAACATTAATTGCTTGTTCTGATAACTTAAAAAAAGTAATTTAGGAAAATATTTATATTATTTAGCAGACACTTTTTTCCAAAGTGACTTCCCTTCTCTGACTACAGGGAACAGTCTCCCTGGAGTAACTTGGGATTAAGGGTCTCACTCAGCGACCCAGTGGTGTTTTGCTGAAGGTAAGATTCAAACCCATGACCTCTTGGTCCAGAGGAAAGTATCCTACACACTAGTTTATCACCCCAGTCCCCCCACGAATCTCCCATGAGTGTCCCATCTGCAACATAGTCTCATGTCAATGTATCACTGTCCTCATTACTCCCTCCCCCTTAGTCCCTCTGCAGCACAAACACGAATACCTCTCAACAGTGTCTTCTCACTAAAACTGCCTGAAATGTCGCACGCCGTTACAGAGGCCATGATAGAGTCCTATGCGCTGATGATCTTGGTAATGCTGACATTTTTTGTCTACTTCTGTGGAATGGTGTGGGCTTTTTGCAACCCCAAGCTCAGTGGAATCGAGGAAGAGGACACTCAAGAGTGTGTGGACGATGCAGCGGAGCAGTGCGTGCCAACTATGGAGCTGCTGAGGACCAGAGACTGGAGAGAAGCACACATCCCTCACTTCACATGCCCTCACACATGTGGAAGTCCCATGTACCTGGAGCAGTCTTCTCACAGCTGTTACACAAACTCCTCTTATGATGTGGATTAGTTCAAATATTTTTTTTGCTTAAATTGGAAGCACTATCCTGTAGCCAATGTCCTTCTCTGAGGTAAGAAATACCAGTGGCTGAAACCCAATACACGTTTACCACTTGATTTTTTGCATGACTTAATAATTACCTTTTTGTTATCCAGGTAGCAGGCACCTTCATCTTCTAACTCCCGCTTGCCAAGAAAATTGTGATCAGGAGGCACAGAATGGATTACTGCTTTACTTCAGCATCATGCTTTGTGATATTGTAGTGCTGTAAGGGTGCATTAAAAAAGCATTGTGCCAGTATGGTACCTTACTTTAATGCTGCTGCTGCTGCTTCATAATAGAAAGATCAGTTGGGGATGATACTGACTAAAGTGTGTTAGTACCGTCACACATGTCAACTAAAGATATCAATAATGATGCCTTTTCTTTAGTGTTGAAGAAAATCAGTAATGTTGAGGCCATTTTTTAAAGTTACTTTCAGATAGGGGTGGAGCCCAATACGGTATTCGGAAACTGCTCACACACTGCTACCTGGTACCGTCCCCACACACTGCTCCCAGGGTGCTGTGTTCATGGCTGCCCCTGCTTCACTTTTTGAATGGGTTAAATGCAGAGGAGGAGTTTCATGGCTGTTCACA
>JBBMFX010000101.1:12355483-12372487 GCA_037832545.1 Rhabdalestes septentrionalis
ACACACACACACACACACACACACACACACACACACACACACACACACACACACACACACACACACACACAGTTCATCCTCTTTTTGTACACAAACATACTGCCATCCATCACTATTAGACTACTATAAAATGTATTTCTATATCTATCTGTTTGTCTAATTAACTCTGTAGTTAGTGGGATATTAGTTAGTGATAGTATTGCAGTTGCTGTGAGAGGGAATAAAAAAGTGCTCTGCAGCTGAAATTCTATAAAAGACAACAACCATGTATGTCATGTACTGACATATATATATATAAGTTTATATACAGTATTCCATCTGCAGAGAGAGAGAATAAAAAAGAGTAAGTGCTCTATCATTCCAAAGGGAAAATGTGAAAAAGTGCTATGGTATAACAACAGTGCTTGGGAATTTTAAACAGAGGAAAATTGGCACCAGAGCACATCTCTTAGCTCCTAAATTCTGCAAGGCACTTTTCCGGCTGCTGGAAAAAACCTTTCAGTTTAATTTCAGCGGAAATATGGTGTAGCAACTAGAGATTACAGCATATTGGAATCTGCCTCATATCGAAAAAATGTTCAAAAGCAGTAGAGAAATTGTAAAAAAAATAAATAAAATTGCCATCCCAGCAGATGGATGGGTGAAGAATTGAGACCATTTAAAGCACAGACAGCATTACTGTGTCTCAGGCATTAATGACACTGTAGATTCCGCTTTCTTCATCTTCTACCTATCTTCTGCAGCTACAGATGTGAATGTGAGAAACCCTGGGCTCCAGTGGCTCACAAACCTGGCAACAAAAATCTGGGAAACCTAAAGAACCTCTGGAAAAATTAGAGAAAGAGAAACCGATTCAATGTACTTTCCTGTTGTCAGAATGTCTGGTATGCAGTAGCCACAGACTCCAGCCTGATTGCTGAATCCACTGTAAACAGTCATGCTTGCTCTCTTGCTTCATTCAATAATAAACTTGAGGCAAGGTCACAATACTCTAATAGATCCCAGGATTCGAGGTGCAGCCAAACATGGACTTGACGTACTGACTGATGGAGTTTGACCTTTTTACACTTCAACACTGATTGAGCATGTGGCCCTGTTGCTTTAAATGCTAACAGCACTGCAGTCTCTATTCATCCATAAGCTTCCCAACATCAACAGATAAACAGCTCATGGTGTGTTGCTTCCCTGCAGTTACATCTTGCAATGAGGCAAGTTTAACTGGGTGGTAATTCAAGCATAAGTGCACACATTTCACAAGAAAAATTCATGCAGGCACTTTATTTTCTCAAACCCCTTAAGATACGCTGTCTGTCACAGGTTTGGGGACGCTTCCTTTGGAAATCAATCAGAGTAAAGTTTCGCTGTTACTTTTCAAATAATTAAGAACAGATTTTGTTTGCAACACATGCCAACTCTAACATGACATATTTTACTAAATGATAATAAGTTCTCTATAGAGAGCAAACATGTTTGAATAATGTATATATAAAAAAAGTGCTGATATTGATTTCCTCAAAATAACTGTTTACTATATTAACATATTAATTTCTCGCAAACCAATAAGAAATAAACATACACAGTTACTTTCAGAGTATTTTGAAAATGCCAAACTTTTAAGGGGTTTTCAAATGTCTCCCTATAAAAAGAAATTTGGCTGAACTGTAAGTGGCACAACCAGTTAACTACTTAACACTTGAATTCAGTTTTTGTGTCATGAATCACCTTTGCTAACCAACAGGAACATAGTTCAAATAAACAGAAACGGATAGGAATAGTTTTCCGTTTGAATGTTGCAATAATTCCATATAATCTAAACAAGCCTTTATACAAACTAATGTTACATCTGCTGCACATTACATTCATCCATATGATCATCATACATCTCTCTATATTTATATATAAACAGAGTGAGAGGGAGTGCACAAAAGGGACATTTTATTCTCCCTATATACAAATGAATGTACTTTATGCTTTTTTTGGTTGAATTTCAGTTTGGATCATTACAGGTTTATTCCTCCTAAAATGGTCCCACAATATCAACGGCAGCTGTTGTGTTTCAGTAGTGTTGGAAAATAGAAAAGAACAAAAAAAAAGTGAGATGTGTTTTTTTTGGATTGCGATATATGCAAAGCAGCACTAAGATGGCTGTGTCTGGCAGGCCGTGTCCCACGGCTCCTGCAGCGGCCACAGCGGGCTCCAGCAGGAAAGAGGAGTACATTGGGATCCAGGGCCTGCTTTTGCAATACAATTACAGCAAAGCGACTGGAAAGATACGGACCCGAAATGACACGGAGTCATAAAACCGCAGTGGGCCGAGAGCTCATTTCTTTTGTTCTTTTGTTTGAATTCCTTGGACACCTCTGGGATCAGTGAGCAGAAAATCCGAGCAGCGCTCTGAGCTCAGATGTAGATCACCAGCTCTGCCTTTGCGAAATATTTTTAAGCGAGTGTTCTATAAACTCCAGGATTCTCAAACATTCTGTAAAATTCTATGAACCCAAAGTGTTCATTGTACACCATATGTCAATACAAACCCAGCTTGGGAAAATAGCATTCTGCTTCAGAGGAACATCTGTGTATGAGGATTTTCACGAACATGGAAAGCCACAAAGTCATTAAAACAACCTCAACTCTTATGACCGCCACCCATGGGGATTAAATTTCTTCCTCATTTACATTCTCCACCTCGCAATACACCAAACAGCTTCTGGGAGTCAGCCAAACAAGGCAACAATTAAGCCCCCCTGTTAATCTGCATGAAGAACCATTCATTTATCCTCCTTCACATGCCATAAAGCAACATGACACAGCTGTAAAAGCAACTGTTAAACTACACATTCCATATGGATTGGCCTGCCATGCTTCCCACTCCTCAAAAACTTCTCCAATGACAAAAAATAACCCGATATACCTTCGGATAGGATGCTTATACTCATACACTGCAACAGCAGCGTGTGGTTTTCATTCTTGAGGATCCTTCAAACAGCTCAAATTCTCCTGGTCTCCTTCATTTGCCCCTACTGTATCTCTGCCTGCCATGTCCCCAGCTTCTGGTTTCCTTGTAAAATATAATTGAGCTTCACATTGACATCACACTTTCCTCCCCGCAAACCACCCATGCTGGAGAGAAGGAGCCAGAGGAGAAAGGCACAGATCAAAGCTACATAGAAATTTTCATATAATCCAGAATAGATCTTCAGCAGCTTCCAAACCTGATTCAGTGTGTGAGGCCTGCAGCACTACAGCAAATCGGAGAGTTATAGTGAACCATAAACAAGAACAGATACTTGCTTAGTTGTTGGTTTTACTCCAGTTTTTTGAAGGAAAAAAATGGTATATCAGCTTTAGAATATGGCCAAAATCATTCGGGCTCAACCTAACTTCCAGTAGAGGACAAGAGTTCACACTATTTAAGAAAAGTTAGCTACAAATATTCTCTGTCTGGCTGAAATATCATATATCCAAAACGGCTATTTTTCAAGAAACTCTAAATCTATCTATATTCTAAAGAAGTTGAAACTGTGTTATCAAAATTGGTATAACTATTTTCAACATAATTTCTAAATTATACAGACCCACATGGAGACTGACCAATAGTATCAATTTACGAAAAAAAAACAACAATAAGAGTCTCCCGCAAAAAAGGAAGGATATAGAATCATAAAGTGAGTAAAAAGTAAATTACACTCACATGTAGTTTGCAACATTTTTTTTGTTGTTGTTTCTTTTGGTGTGAAGAAACACAAAGATGGAAAGGATGTGTTTTCTTTCCACAAAAACAAGACAGCATGAGCAACCGTAACCACAACAGATATAAATCATAGTGAAAGATATAATATCAGGCCTACAAATACAAACATGGTACAGACTGAAATTTCTGCAGTCTGCATTTCTTACCATGTTATATCCCAAAAATGATTCTATGTACTACCAAAAAAGGTTCCTTGACTTATAGAATATAAGAACACTTCATGACTATACACAGAAACATTTATGGAAGACGTTTCATCATAGAGAAAAAAACATTTAAACAGACAATGAGCCATTGTTTTTTGATTGTTCACAGTTTTGTACAGGATCATTTTTAAAAGGAGGTTTTGAAGAACCATTTTTATAGTATGTGCAAGTTAGAAATTATTTTGAATTAAGGCAGACGATAGGTATGAATGATACAATTTCATGAGAGACATGAATTTGCCCCCACAGTCTATGTTACACACCAATAGGAGTCCCATGTTAACAGTGGGAAAATAAAAAAGACTCTTACTAGGATTTACTTGGGACTTTGCAGTCCCTGTCAGGTACAGGAGGAGTGGAAAGAACATCTTCCAAAGGTGGTTCATTCCCAGTAGAGACCAGACCTTCATTCCTGAAGAAGAAAAGACAGAAAACAGCAAATTTTAGGATATCACCTCAAACTTAACAAAGGAAAGAGACCCCTAAGAAACAATCCCAATCTGCAGTAGCTTTTCAGTATAGTCATATAAAGGCGTGAGATAAATTTCAATCCTTCAACTGAAACCATGGTTTTATTTCGGCCTATAAAGATGCATTAATTGCCTGCAGAGGCTGGTGGAGTTTCCATTCATTCATCACACCACAGCCAAGTGGGCTGCTCTTCTTAGAACAAAATGGTGGGAATGTTTTAATTGTCAGAGCTATGGACCAAACCAATGAATTACCTCAGCCCAGAAAGCCACTTACAAGATGTCTAGATTTACTGCCCTTCATAGATGGACCATCAACAGTCAAAACCCTAATATGGGTTCAAAAAGCTGAGAAGGAGATACACAGTCAACAGTTATACACAGTAATACAATCCATTAAAGCACCATCTAAATACTTCGTGAAGACACTGTTGTAGACATTTTTTATGTTGCATTACAAATATATTGGTTAAGAGTCCTTGGCATTAAACATAAAAACAAACTAAGCAGGGGACATGGAACTAGGCGCCTGACTGTGACTCAGACATTACCTCAACTGGACACTGCTCGCTGTGCCAAAATGAGCAACCATTTTAGCCAGCGCGTCACAGAGAGTCCTACTGCCTCACCAAATTCGGCAACTAATGGATGCACCCCCCAGACACACAAACATACCAATTTGTTGATTTCCTGCAAATAGAAATCTGCTTCATAAAGACAAGCATAGAATGAAAAAACATGACCAATCCAATCGTCTGAAGGCCTGTTTCTTTATGCAGAAACTGCCTAACATCAACAATGTCAGCAACACACTAAGTAAATCCATTTGGTAAGTGTAGAGCTTCTGGACTTTTAGGAAGTTAAGGCAATTTGGACATTTTCAAACAGAAGGTTGAGCACACTTGGGAGCACACTGTTTGTGTTCTGAGTTTCTGTGCATCAAATTTCCAACTTGGAAATTATAAGAGACAGATGCTAAACAGGATTCTAAACAAGTTTGGTGTTGTTTGCTGGTGCAATTTTACATCCTTTTTACATTTGTGGTCTGGACATGATGTTCATAGTGGCTTATGCAAGACTACAAGGCTCAACAAATAGGAAAAATATGCCAGGAAGTTAAATAATTTAGTAAATTTTTTGTACGATATAATTGAATAATTGCATAGTGCATGAGTTCTGCATGGAAATGCAAGTGGCTGCTGTTGATGCCATTGATCTTAATATTTTGACATGGAGCCAATAGCAGCAGCATTTAAAAAGGTGAAAAAAAGCTTTAAAATGGAAATACAAAATTCTATTTTGACAGCAATCTTATAAACAAGCTGACATTTAACTGTAGTCCACAACTAGACAAAACTTAATTCTGCAACAGAATGTGTGCAAAAAGCCCAGCAGTGTGTTTATGAGTGTTATATAAGTCCAGTTTAAAGACTGAGAGGCTGAAGGACAACGCAAACGTGGATCTCTGCTGGATAGCTCAGAAGAGTTTTCCCCCCTAAAAACCATCAGCCAAACACAACTCTCGTCACAAGGCTGTGTAGGAGTGGCCCACATTTCAGCATGTTGGGATCAGATTGTTTTCTGCTTTCTCTGGTCCACTTTAGATTCTTTTCAATGCCTTCTAGCTCTTCAGATCTTTAAAAAGCTTTTTAACTTATTATACTATAGGCATAAAATCGTTTTTTAATATCTTAAAGCTTATTATTCAGTGATAATTACAAACTATTCAGCAAGTTCTATGAAATTTATGTAGAAGTAAGATGAAGATGATTCTTCACTAAACTGCCCTTACCGGTCATTAGCTTAAACAAATCACTGGTTTGTATTCCCAATGATATTCACAAGTCATTAAAAAATACTCCTTATTTCAATGTGGCAAAAACTGGATGCAGAGGCAGAAAGTTAAATCCCATTGCATTAAGTCACTTTGCTTGAGTGATTCAGGAACTTATTTTTTTTCTCTACTATTGATAATTTAATAATACAGTTAATTACATAGCAGACAATTACATTTGCATTCCATTTCTATCCTATATTGACAGTTCTACGTGTGTACCTCTAATTTTTTCCAGAAACTTCAATGTCACAACATGACAAAAGCACTGTAAAATGTGCACTGGATTTGAACACAAAAATCTATGGTGAAACATAAATTTACCCTCTATTCCCTTCCTCTCTCCAGCACCATGACTCCATATAACTCTTTGTAGACTATAATAAACATGCTTTGTGCCTCCAATAACACCAGTGACCCTGAGTTAACTCGCCAGCCGAGGCCATACCACACAGAGAGCAGCAGCCATGACCCGAGTTATGAGGGACCCTCAATTACTCAGAGTGTTGCATGGTGGGGTTACAGCACAGTAGGAAGAAGGTTCTTCACTCTGTTGCTCTATAAGCACTTCCCACAGCCAAACAAAGGCATGCTTACTCTATCTGATTTAACTATTTACACATAAACCTGTAATTCAAAGAGGCGTTCAGACCCCTTAAAATCTCTGATCTCATTTTCTTAATATTTATTGAGTCTAAAACTCATTTTAGTTAACTTTATATGTCAATCAAAATTATTACATACATTGATATGACATTCAAAATGACACATTTTAACGCCCAAATTCTGATCATGGACTGAAATTAACATAAGAAAACAATGAAACATAAAATTCTTCATTCTTAGGCGAGAAGAACTCTCCCGTATGTATCCACAGATCATGTCATTTACCGCCACCAACACCAAATTGAAGCTCATTATAGTGACGTTTGAGCTCATTTGATAATACAAACATTCTCAGTACGAAAACCTTGCAAAAGCTACATAAATCATCGTGTGGGATTTTCGGTAGTGTACCATGCTGTAACACGGAGTAAACGAACTGCTTGGAGTCTCTAAAAAGGTCAAATTCCACTAGAGATCACCATCTCAGTGAATTCATTGCAAAGTTTTTGTGCAATCCCCAAGCAATACCTGCATTTCTGTGGATCTAGTTGCTACGAATGGAATTCCCATTCACCGCCGGTACCGTTGAGGCACAGAACCATCTGTCTTTGCTGTACCTGTTTCCATGGTTACGCTGGCCCAGGACTAACATAAAAAATCTGGTCAGGCTCAGTTTAAAGTTACCAATTACTTCAAGTCCCTCATAGACATGAGCAACATGACCTTAAAAAAGTTGTTTGGACTTTTTTGCAAACAAAACGTTTAGCTACAGTTTGACTACATTAAAGTTAGGAATGCACCCCCCCACTCCCAATTTCCACATGTAATTTATCATGCAGGTTTTTTGCACAACTATGTCTATGTGTTCCTCACCCATACACAGTCAAGTGCAAAAGTGTGTTTACTTCTGATCAATTACATTCTTTGTCAAATGATTACATGAAAATCAATACACCCCATACTACAGAGAATACGCTTATATCGCATTTTCTGGTGCTTTTTTCTGAATTTAGCCTACTTGAAAAAATTTAATATCTGATAATTTACTGTACCATCACATTTGCACCAGCTACATTTTAAGTGTTTTTTCCCCCTCTTTATTCTCAGTTCATCAAACAAACAAGGGTATGTAGATTTTTGCGCCCCGCTGTGCATGACTGTACAGTAAAGCAAACAATACGAAAGTTTCGACACAACAGTGATGATATACACATCTGTCAGGAATGGTTACCATAACATAGGGTCAAATAAGTGTTAAATATGTTTACATTGTACATTGGCCAGTATGATCCCTCCCTCAGTCCCGGACTGGTGTGTATTAGCACCCGAGTCATTCACCATGCTGACAGCTGCTCTGAGATTGCAGAGAGGGTTAAGTACACACTGTGGCATTTCTCACAGGTTTCTCTGAACAGCACAGTCATTCTACAAACAAGCACTTTGTGTAATAAGGCCTAAAATATCGCTACAGAAAATATCATTACTGAAAGGCAAACAGGAAAAGTGTTGGGGCGGAAACAATCAGTGTTGCGAAGAAATGCCTCTTTAACACAACACCTCGGCAAACAGAGGAGCAATGGTGCTGTGCAAGGCCTTTCCCTCTGAGAACCTCTGCAGGCTCAACAGAGGAGGATTTAGCTGATCCCAAAACATAATACTGCCTGCAGAGGGCTGCATGCAGGAGAGAACAAGTACACAGTTCATGCCCTCTGTGCGGCCACTACAGTCAACAGACCTCTCACGCGAGTAGTACATGGATACTTTAATCATGTCTTGATGCAAATTGTGTATTCTGTCAGATCTGCAAACACTCTCCTTCCATCAGATATCCAGAAAAATGTTGTTACCCTAAAACTAAGGAATAATAAAATCTCAATTTCTGATAAAAATACCAAAGGAAAAATCTCCAATCAGTTCTTAAGCATCTTAGGCCTACATACAATGTTGTGCAAATGTTTCTAAAAACCACCATTTGCATTTTAACAATCCATTACAAGTTACAATAAAACCTAATATCAAATTATTCACATGCCCATACTCTTGCTGTTATGCTTCTCACAAGTAATCCTAACTAGATATTTAGACTCCGGTCAATGTGTTAATGCAAATTTAATTTTGATGGTTCCACAGTTGAGTTGTCTCCTCATTCTGGAATAACTGACACTTTATTTATTAGATCTAAAGTGAGAGTGGAGCTTTATTTTCTCTAAGATAAAATTATTAAGTGCTCTTTGCCAGCTTTGGTAGTCTAACAGGTCTTGCGCGGTTGATATTAGTCCCATTTTGTCCCTGTCACCATTTCCTTTGTCACCAATAAATGCTGGTAGGATTCATATCAAAATTAGTATGGATGCATTTGTGTATTTTTTAATTCAACAAACAAATGTATTTTATGTTGATTCTGCAAATGAACAACAGGACTGTTAATAACTGCTAAAACAAGGCCTCTGGACTGTAGGAAGAGTCAATTTGTGAACAATGATCTGCTGCAGGGGAGAGAACTGTTGCACAATCATCATGACTCTTGCAAATAAGGTCTGTACAATTTCACTGGAAATCTGAGAGATGGTTACATTGACAAATCCTGCCCTGTCACATCGCTGTGGTTATTTGTTTAGAAGGATGTTCATGAGTCACTCCTTTGTGGAAGGAGAGGAGGAAGGATCCTGTAATTGATTTCACTTTAAACATGACACAGTAGTCAGGCTTTGCCAAACGTTGCACCAGATGTCAGAAAAAGTCGTAAATGCAACAAACCGGTTTTGCTGTTTGGGACCAAATCATCCCCATGGCCTACCTTTGGTTACTGAAATGTGAAGGCCTGCTGTACTGTTTGAGCAGTACAGCAATTTCTACTTTTCATAAGTCACTGATAAAAATGTCTATGAGGTAACTAAAGAGGATAGGTGTGTTTGGGGTGACTCTCGGGTTTTGTAATATAAAGCGCTTTCAACTGCCCACATGAAAAAGGTGCACTACTTTTAGGGTGGAAAAAGAACACTTCTACTTTCAGACCACACTTGCTACATATTTCCTTGATGGTTTTAAGCAAGGTCAAGGAAAAGTCACAAGAAATGGAAATAAGATTAATTTAGTTATTCAGCTGCCAACTTTGGGCTCCTATGCACTTTCAGAGTTATCTTAAAATCATTGAGCAAACATACATAAATGAGGATGCTCAAATAACCTCCAAGCAGAAGAACACTCTGTTGCTTTTCCAAGAAAAATATAGCACAAAATGCACCTTGAATTTAGTCCAGGTTTTCATGAAACAGTTTGACAAAATGATGCTCTTGGGTCATTCTTTACCTGTGGCTAGGATCCTGGCTGTTCTAGCTTTAAATTTCTATTTTTACACCTGGAATTGGGTGAAATAGAAAATGATTCACAATTTTTCGAGTAGTGTTGTTCATAACTATGCATGTATAAAACTGTATCCATTACAGTATTTAGTATTTATCCAAAGCAAATTCCATTCCCTAACTACAGGGTACAGTCTCCCTGGAGCAACCTGGGGTTAAGGGTCTTGCTCAGGAACCCAGTGGGGGTGTGCTAAAGGTAGGATTCAATCCTTTTTGTCCAGAGGCAAGTATCAGACCCACTAGGCCACCACCACCCCTACTAAATAACGTTTCATATCACATATCACTACTAATTAACTAATGCTACTAATTAACTTATATGAAATAATGCAGAGCAGCAAAACAGACCTGGGTAAGTTGTAGGAATAAATGTGTTCTACTCTGGGTTTGGGTCTTTCCATAAAATAATAGCATGGATATGAAGAGTATTGGGAGCAATAATTTGCCACACACTAGAGTTTCACTCAATGCCCTTTAGAGCCCTGTTATTTACACCCAAACTGCTTTTTAAAAATCTAAAGAAAATATTTATTTGTGGAAAATATTGGGCAATAGGGGCACCAATCTTTTGTTATCTAGTTATAATTATCTTACTTTTTGATAAAATAAATCAAATTTTAGTTTGGGGTGAACACATGAGTACATAAATAAATTCTATATTGAAGGGAGGGGTGTCTATGTGATAAATAATGCATTCATGACAGCATTAATATTCTGTGAGTGTAAAGCTTTCAAAAACTTCTGTTTTTCTCCACACAGGCATTATCTAAAGCCTTCAATTAACTCCCAGCACAGTTCAGTGTAAAAGTCTGTTTGCAATTACTGGCCCTGGCTTGGAGTGCTGGGGTGCGAGGACTTTGAACACTGTAATTGTAATAATTGAGCTGAAAATGACAGTGAGGGCCCTTCATACACCACCTCTTCGGGCATTTTTCTAATTTGCAACAGAGACTTCCACAGCTCATTTAAGCGCATTACAGATGACAAATCAATAACTCCTCCAAACTGTAAGAGTACTTGTAATGTCCAAATGAACACTGGAATTACCGTGGTGGCTGTAGAAACCAGTAGTTTCAGGCTAAACACATGGACAGTAGATGAGGGAGAAACAACAAGCTGGAGACCGGGCTGGATGCCAGATGCTTGGACTGATAGTCCTCATGCTACGTGTGCATGCACAAAATCACTTCTGAATACATTTACACAAGCACTCTAGCTATCTAGAGCCAGTCTAGGGCCCCAGTCAGTGCACTGTTTAAAGCTGCTATGCCAGCTGAGCTGTCTGCTTCTGCTGAACATGGTGGTGCCTTGAAACATTCCTGTGCCACACAAACTATTCTCCTTGTGATAATAGCGTATTAAAAAGGCAGCACTCTAGTTAGAACAGCCCAGAACAATGCACTTTATTGGGGCTGCTAAATAGTGTTGGAGTGAACGCCTCATACTTGAGCTGACATTCACACACCCCTAGACTTAAGCGTGAAAGGGAACATGTGCTTTTCATTTGAAACCTCTTTCATTTCCCCCCTAAGGCACTGGACATAGTATTGTAGATATTTTGTTTTTATGGGAATGCATGACGGTCAAATCAAATGGCAGTTGCAGCTAAAGTGGATCCAGGTGATGGCAAGAAAGAAAAAAGCCAGTCACATAACACGGCTGATGTAAACTGATGGACTCTCCGAAAGATTTCATTAATGCATAAATTTTTTTTTTGAGAAGCATGTAGATACTGTAGTTGAATGTGCCCCAGCTGTCTGCTGTGTGTCATATACTGTGCACCAGGGGTGTCTGCCAGGAGTGTCCAGTCTCGTCTGCAAAGGAACTGCAGGTGGGACTGCAGGTTCATTTAAACCAGAAGCACCTAACTGGCAACAACTGATTAAACATGTGGAATGGTTTGTGAGCCTGCTTGTTTTGTATTAAAGCTACTCATAACTCTACACGATTCCTTTGCAGATATGTTTGGATAGCCCTGCTGCAGATTTAATAATAAAAAAAAGTGTGTTTCTCCAACTTCTAGTTGTAAGTTAACAGACCAATACATGGTGTTCCAACTTATTTTCTGAACTAAAATCAAACTTCACAGTCGAAATGTGGATCCATATCGTCAGGAGGTCCTAAATTTGAACCCAAATGATACCACAGCCATCTACGGCTGGGGCTCCAAGAGGGCAGGGAAAGAGAACCCCCCCCCACACACACACTCACCACATCATTAGCTGATATAACAGAATTAGCAGTTAATGTTCTCCACCACTAATGTTGTGTCATATACTTTGTTAGCGACAGTTTGGTGTCTCTTGCCTTGGAGGACGGATGTGCAAGTCTTCACCCTCTTAGTTTGATAGTATTGTGTGATTAAGTGGAGATCTAGCCAGGGGGTTGGCATCAACTGTGACTCAACTGGGAAAATGTTTTTAAGGCAGTCATGTTAACTTGTTGGTTTTGGATGATCTAATTGGATAAGTAATTTGCTAATAATCAGTCCTAATCAGCTGGACTGCCAAAATCCAGAGGCAAAAATTTACTGCAGGGAACTTTATACATAAGTCTAAGTTTAATGAAAAACTGATTTCAAATCCCAACTCTGACACAGGAGGTCCAGCTCTTTGGGAAAAATATATACTTGAGTTAAGACCCTGTGAGTTGCGGCTAGGCCCTAAAGGGAGTGTTAGTGGTTCTGCCTTTGCACCTGCAGAAATCAGAGCTTAAGGCACAATCAATTTTCCCTGGAGCTTTTAGAGCTACATTAAACCCAGTCACCTTGCCCTGTGGAAAAAGTCGCCCAGGCCAAGAAATCCTGTTCATTTCCTTTCATAAAAGCAACACTCACTTCACACAGTACTGCCTGAATGATGTGTGACTGAGACTTGGTGAAAGCTGTCAATGCCTTTTAATTACACCTTCAATACTCATTTCACCAGAACAGCAGGTGTTCACAGCCTCACCAGGACTCTGGACTCACTTTGATAACATTTATTTCAGAAAAGTATATTAATAAACGGATTCAGTCTTGGACGCACCAAACATCAACATACAATTACGCATAAATAAACTGCAATTCTGCAATCCCCATTATTCATTTTAATGCATGATTTATACATAACACAGTCTTGATAATAAACCTGATCTGGTTTTATAAAAGTAAAATGAAGGTATAAATCATTTTTATTCCCTGAAGGACCATGCAATGAATGGATTGTGTAAAGGAGATGTATAAGTGTGAAGAACCATTTCAAAGTCTACAGAAACTCTGCATACAGCTTCAAGGCCAAAGAATATCTCTATTTTGTTAAGGCTTTATGTATAATATCTCTTTTACATGGCTGTTTAGTGTAAGTTGCCATTTTTTTGTCTGCTGACTATTCAGTAGTGTTTTTTTTACTTATTCATAAATAAAAATAAGTGAGAAAGAGAACTTTAGGAATGTGAATTAATCTTGCATACTGACTGCGAAACTGAATGTGAACTAAAATGGAAATTTGAACATAACTCTGGAAGCTCAGTTCATTTGTAAATTATCTTGACTCACATGCAGGTTTGTCCATTGGAATTAAGTATTCCCCCCAATCATCAAGCAGAAACTTGCTTCCCAGATTAATCTTGTAGACCTAACCTTGCATTTAGGTCACATCAGATCTAAACATGGCAGCAACAGCATCAGGCACTCAGACAAGGCCATCTAATATATTGAGAAAAATAATAACCATACACAATCCGACATGTTTAATGCAAGCTCATTTAGTGGCATACTGATGCTTCTTAAATCTGGGTGGAAGATATAGGCCATGTGTAGGCAATGCATTCAACTTGTTGCTATTTATGCACACAAACAAGTTGTTGTTAAGGTAGGGAATATTTTCTGCTGTCCACGTTCAGCTGCATTTAAATTAAATGGATTTGTCAGATGGTGAGCAGCAGTAGAGCTGTGTGCAGAGCTGGGTGCCTCAGCTGTTTTGAATCTCAACTCCAAATTACACACCAAACTGGAATATATCATTATGCCGGATATTACTGGCGTCTTCCCAGTCGTTCGTAAATGAGTCCTTGCCAAATAAGTCTGCATCACTAATCTAAATGGCAAGTCTGTAATTCCAACCGATAATAGCTTGGGCAGTTGTTGCCACCCTTTGATAAGCTTGAGGAGTTTTCATGCTTTAAGCTTTGAGGCTCGTGATGTGAAAAAATGACAAAAAATAAACAAATATAATCAGTGGAAGAAAATCAATGATGAATAGCATGGGAGGTATAAGTCAAGAGTGCTGTGTGGGTCTTCAATTCTTAACTGCTTAATTCATCAGGGTCAGACGATTCTCTTTCTCATGGTCCGATTCAGTACTCGGTTTCAGAGCCACGGTTCAGTTTGGAACAACTTTAACCAACTTAAAACTTACAACCCCACCAATGTGAAATGAAAATGTAATCATAAGCGCTGTCTTCTTGCAAAATCATAAAATAGATTGACAGCCTCGATCATCACTATTGACTTTAACAATTGGTTTGTTGTCAGTATCAGGAGTAAGCTCTTACTGTAACAAATCTCTCTGTTGCTCGAAAAGTTCAAGCAGATCATCCTTACCCAGTTCTTCACAGTTTTCCATTTTTTTTTCCATTCCATTTTTTTTGTACTAAAAGGCATTCTGCCTGGAACTTCATACCATGATTTGCACACATGTAACCTTAATACGAATCTTGAGGCTTGTGAATATTTAAACTAGAGTGAAATCCACTTAATATAAAATATAAAAGGGTAAATGAGAATAATTGGAGGTTATAAAAAATTATAAGAAAGAAAATCCGAGAATTCAAAGGCTTAGCTATCCTTGCTGTGCTAAAATGTTCAATAAAACTGAACTGCTGAATCTGTACTGTCTGAATGTTAATGAATCCCCTCATCACTTGTTTCATTTTATTTCATTTGATTATATTGCATTTTATTTCATTTTATTGCATTCATCATGTGGCATGAACACTAAGACTCTTTCATAAACCATTTGCACTACTGATCTGTTATTTTATCTTTTATAGTTTGATATTCTTTTGCAGTACTGTTATTGTCTTTTGTAAATCTGTACTGTTGTCTCTTTTTTCTGCTTGTTGTGCTGAGCATGTTCATGACAAAATGATATCACTCAGGATAAATAAATATATTTTTTTATATTACTTTATTTTAAAATCAGGTTCTTGGAACAAATACTGTAAATACTGTATCTGAAAGTATAAAGCACCTCAGTACACAGAGCGTATTGGAATTTAAGGTCTAGACAAACCTATTATGCATAGCTTTGATAACTTAAAACATGTGTAAAGTGCATAGAGAGGGTGTCAGTGCCTTTTCCCAGCTGCAAGGTCGTGACCCACGTCAAACACAAACTAGAGGCATGCCATGACACACTGGTGCACTTTACGCAAACCTCTAGGTCAACTACACCTTGACAAAGGCCTCTTTATAAAAATGATCCCTGAATGAGGCCATCATTATAATAAACTAATAAACCCTTTAATTTGATATTATACTGCTGAGGATTTGTACAAGCACCCCTTGTCCTCAACTACTGTTGAATTAAATATTATGTTAATAAAAAAAATAATTCTAAATCTATTTCTAAAATTTGGTCTGACCTTAATTTCAATTCAACACATAATCCTGAATTTAATACTTACCAATGTTGTTGACAAAGTTTTGTCAGATAGATTGTGCATCAGTAGGGAATGATCAATTATAAAATTTTTATTGATCTTCACCCTGTTCTAAAGTGCCCCTCCAACACCTAAATTTTCATTTTAGACAAAGTGTATAATTTATTAGTCATTATCTGTAAGTAACTGATATGGATTTGTTTTGCTAAAATTGATAAATGATCTCATTACTGACCGTAATGCATCATCCCAGTACAAAGCCTGGTTCCCAATTATTTTTATTGTTACGATATTATATAATTTTTCCAACCACATATAACCAAAACATACCACTTTCACTCACACCAACTATACTGAAACGCGGGATGATCTGAGAAATGCACCGAGAATGAAAAGAAGGAAAAAACTGATAGAAAAGTGAGAATGCGAGTGAGAAATGGCATTTCGTCTGTGTTCAGGTTCACTGATAGATCTTTAGAAAATATGAAAAACCTTTTTGCAGATGACATCCAAATAGGTAAAGCAGATTTGCATCGGTTCAAAACAGCTGGATTTGCATCGGTTCACAGTGAAGTGATCAAGTATAAGTTTGCTCTGGCATCCACTATTTTAGCCTGCCATGCAAACACTAACTCTTCCAAAGACACTTTGCAGCACAAAGAAGAAAAAGAAGGCCAAAGCAGTGCACAAGTCATGCATAACTCTTGTAAAAGTTCATACACAATTCAACAAAGACGTATCTTTTCTATTCTCCTACATTATATGCAAGTGTTAAGCTTGGTTTTCAGCAATTATAAGGAAATAGAAATATTTCAACTTCTCTGTAAAATGGGAGAAAACTTACTGTTGGAATGTTGCTTTTCTCAAACCATTTGTCCTGTAATTTCTTAATTCCAGCCAGTGAACACGAGAACAAAGGTAAAATCCAGGCCGTTTCTTTCTATGGTCTCTCAGTCCTCATATCCAAGCGCACTGAGCTGATGTAAGACAACTCTGGAGGAAAAAAGAAAAAAAAACTGGAGAAGAGGGAGGGAGAGAAAGAGAGCGAGAAAGAAAGAGAGAGAAAGGGAGGGAGAGAGAGAGAGAGAGAGAGAGAGAGAGAGAGAGAGAGAGAGAGAGAGAGAGAGAGAGA
>JBBMFX010000101.1:12383183-12393589 GCA_037832545.1 Rhabdalestes septentrionalis
AAAATATATGAAAGGTAGAAGAGGGACACAAATAAAACCATGCTATACTAAGTATCCAGCCTCATGTAATGTGGTGTGTGATGACTGACTCACTCGACAACGTCTTTGAGGAAGGAAAGGGAGAAGAAATGATTAGCAACATTGCCGGCGTTAAACATTAGCCGACCGTCGGGACCCCGCCTCTCAGCTGTGGGTAGGGTGATTTCGCTGTATTCAACCACCTGGTAACGCCCATCTACCTTACAGACCACGCCCACCGCCTCAGTCGGGTTGGTTTTCTCCACCACCTATAAATGAAGCCACAGAATGACCTGATCTTAATTTCTCATGAGCCTATATGAGTTTTGTTGCAAATAATATAGGAAAAATATATTAACGTTTTAAATCACAAAAAAGTTTATTAGCTCACTTGATTTATAAAGCATTAATCTGAATCAGATTTAGCCACAGTCTGTTATAAGCAGTTTAAACAAGAGAATTCCAATGTTATTGTAAAATCCTAACTTTATTTTCTGCTTATATGAATTTTACTGAAATAATAAATATGCGAAAACTGTTTTTTTTACAAGCACCAAGTAGCCTCGTAGCTTTTTAACCACTGTTTAGTACTCAAATAAAAAGTAAACCAATGTGTTTCCCATGCAACGTTACACCTAAGACATTTTCAATATTTCAGACTTGAGTAAAGGAGACCACACTGGTTTTCTTCAGGTCTGAAGTCTGCATTAAATTAAAGCAATGGCAGTAGGGGAAAAAACCTCCATCCATCTGCAAGTAACAAATTACAAAGTTCTAAGTTGATGATGGGTTAGGATGGGGGAGGAGGCAAAGAGCAAAAGCCACATTAACTGCATGCTTCACAATTTACGAGGGGTGGGTGGGTTCAACTTTTCTTACAATCGTGCCTCTGACATGAAGGCAGTGTTTAATTACAAGTGGAATCCAGGGCCTTGGAGTGATCTGGATTTTAAACTCAACTGAGGACCATCTGAATCTGTGCATATTACCGAAACCAAATGTTTCCAGACATCATTCATTCTAAACTGAATGTCAGCGATAATGTCAAAAACTGTTTGTTGTCCAAGTCTGTTTGCTGGGCCACTGCACTGAAAACAATGGACTCCGAAGGATGGGACACCCTGGAGATTTCTCTTTTTCCAGTCTGATCAGTAACTGCAGGTTTTGCCCTCGATTCACTTTACTTGTAGAAAAAAAATCCACTGGAAATGTTGGCAGGTTGAAGAGAACAGATTCTTATGCATCTAACAGGGTAAAGGAGATCATAAGATGACTGACATTTTTAAACCAATGGGGGCATTTTCCTCGCCTGCCTCTCTGCTCCAATAAAACCAATATGCAAGAATGACCTAAAAACAGCTGTGTGGACCACAAAGAAATCAAATAGGGAATGTACTGTTTCTCTTTAAGCCAAAGATTTGCCAAGAGTCTTGAAAAACCATAAAATGATGTGGCGACTGCACTTTCAAAGTGAGGACCAAGGACAAATGCAGAGAGACATGGTTCAAGGGAATGTGCGAGGATGAGGAAGATATAGAAACTAATGACTGCTAAGTATGTATAATCACATCAGTTCCTGCTAGAGCAGTCAAGCTGAAGCTTAATTTCTTCCTCACTGACTCTAACTAAGAGAGACACTCCTTATCTTTATGGGCAATTAGAGAAACATTTTAATCACCTCAAAAAACCACAGCAATCAAAACTCTGGTTTGTTTGTTGAGAAGTCTAGTCTCTGTTTTGTCATTTACCATGTAACAACACAGATAATGGGCAATTTGTGGAGCGTCAGAGGCTAAGCTCCACTTCTGCTCACAGATATCTATTACAGAGAGCCAAGATGTCTGGAACATGTCTGATTTTTTACATGTCCAGTGTGTCAGCACTGACGTAATGCTCAAACTCCTTGGGATAAAAAAGGTCAAGGACAATGAAGGATTGGGAATTTTTATTAGCTTGCGTGGGTCAATCTTGAGTTTCATTCTAGATAGTAAAATATCTATCAAGAAAACTTTTATTACTCAATCACTGCAGCAGTGTAAAACAGAATAAATGTCAAATATATGAGAAAAAAACACTGTAAAGTCCATTAAGCTCCTAAGTTGGAAGCTTTGCTTTGTTTTCTATACAACCACAGCACCCTGTAAAGTAGTTTTCGTTCAATAGCCTTGGAACACAAACTCACAATCCTTTGTTAATACAACCACAAGCAAACTTATTTCTAAAGGATCAAAATTTGCTAGTTGTTGCAACTGAACTGTTCTCCAGTTGTACTGGTTAATACATTTCATCAGTCATAAGCAACAGTTCAGATATGAAAGAACCCTTATTCCAGTTCTTCTGGACTCTGAAAAAGAAAAACGCATTAAGAGAGAAACTACCCCACCTAGTGACACTTGAAAGACAGTGTGGGTTTCTTTCCCTACATCTGAAAATGGGCTGTTTAATTCTCACCAGGCTCATGAGACAACATTCAGCACACAGGGATTAAACGTTAATTTAAAAAGTCATTTTTTTAAAGAAACAAGAATAATGAAAAAAGCACATTGTTAATCAGGAATAATGTGGTGTGATGCATCAAAAAGGCATGGTCAAGAGAAGAGAGGGGAACAACTGAATACCAGCATTTGCTCCACCCTGTGAAAACCATAGGTAAATAATTCAATTTACCAAACCCTACCCATTTCCTTATACAACCAAAAGCTTAATAGTCACTTATCCGACAGAAAAAAAGGCTGGTAGCTTCCATGGCCACCCCCTCATACCACACAAGAGGAGGCATATCGGCAAAATCTCCCACTCCACCATCCAGCAATCCCCTGCTACTAGGAAAAGTACCTTTAAGGTCAAAGAGGAGTGAAAAAAAAAGACAGCCTACAAACCATTTAATCTGGCTCAATCAGGGCGGGAGACATGGTGTTGGCCAGCGCACCGCCTTCACTCCAGATATGCCTTATCTTCAGGCTGTAAAAACAGTGCCTACCACATTAAACGCTGCCTGGGCCTTTACAGAGTGCAAAAGGGTGAGGGGAGCGTGGCCCAAATAGGCCACCACCAGAAACACACCCCCACCCACATACACATCAAAGTACTGGAGGGTCCAAATGAGTGCCAGTGTCTCCTTCTCTACAGTAAAATAATTCACCTGATGTTTATTACATATGCGAGAGAGGAAAGACGCAGTTCGATCTAACCCTAGGTCATCCCTCTGTGAACTAGTGGTACCTGATGCAGATCAGAAATTTGCCATCGGCAGAACATGAATCTAGGAAGCTAGTTGCAACATCTGATGTGTGATGAGGCAATGCTGGCCCTTTCACGTCAGAGAGAGAGGACAATGTCAACATTAATCTGTTGACCAGTTTTCATATTACTTAGTGCTTTAGTCTTAGTGCTTTAGTTTAATAGATCTTGAAGCTATTAAACTACCCACACACAAATACTCAGAATTTTATTAACTGTGTAAATATGCATCTATTTATTACACATTTCCTTTCGTGTTGCTGCTGTATGTGCACAATATATTTACTGGTGTTTTACTCTGTTCTGCATTGCTGCACACACACCTTTGGCTGCTAGAATATAGTACCTGTCAAAATACTGCATCCAGATTTTAGCTATCGTTTATTGTAATTAATGTCTTGTATTGTCTTGTGTAATTGTTTTATGCTGCGCTAGTTTTTCTTGCACAATTTTGCATCCTGTCTGCGCTGTTCTTGTGTTGCACCGAGGTCCTGCAGGCATGATATCTCATTTTACTGCGTACTGTGTGTGTGTGTGTATGGTCAAAATGTCAATAAAACCTACTTGATTTGACTTGACTTGAAGTGATCCAATATTTTACAAAGCTTTGTGTAAACTCTACTAGCTCCCTAGCAGGACAGGCTAAATGTGTCAACAGCATCCATACTAACAAGGCTACAACCTGCTGGGAATCATGAAATAAACACAGCTGAGGTCTTGAACAACAAGTGTCATGGGACTGCTTATTTAATTAATTCAACAACTCATTTAACAGTATCCTTCTATTATAACATTACATTGTCTGATAAAAAGAAGAAATCCTTTCAAATCAGGAGCTTCCCTCATCTCTATCTTATACCTGTTCATGCTAAATAAATTATGACCCCGGAATAGCCCCCATACATTACACCCTCAACGCTCATTTGGGGAGGCAATATCAAGGGAGACCATGCGTGGATACCATTTAAATACTTCATTACTTTACTGAAGTAAATAAGATGAAAATTGTGAAAATAATGAAATGAAAAACTTTCAAGAGATGTAAAAAACAAAAGTGTATTGTTAATCATGATGAGGTAGTGTAATGCATTAAAAAAAAAAAAAAAACAATATTAAACAGCCCCTTTGTAGCTCTTTGGGACAATTAGGCTACAAACAACTGCACACAGACCCCACCCTGCGAACCAGAAGACAACAGAAACAGGCCCCAACACCACCACAGACAGGCCCGTAACTGCGGTTATAGCGTTTGTAATTGAAAACATATCCTCTCTACAACTGGCGGCTAACTGGACAACGAAAAGTCATTTTTATTGACAAAGACAAATTTGGTTGTGCAAGAGATCTAGCCATGGTCCAAACCAGTGTTTTTATTCAGAGACTGGCAATAACATGGTTTCCCACAAAAAAGACAAAAGCTACTCTCCAAAGAGCAACATTTTAAATACTGTGGCAAAAAAAATCTCTTTGCACAAAAGCACAGACATTTTTATGGCTCTGCTGTACTTTCGTCTAATTGGATCCAGTTACAAAGATGTTGCAGTCAACACTCTTGGTGCTCAAAATGGCCCTGATACATGCTAATGAGAATGATCACCCTGTCAATCATTTAATTACATGTAAGTGTTATTTTTTGTATTCTGCCTACAGTAAAAAAAAAAAAAGTTCATAAAAAAACATTGCTGATGTCATATCAGGAAACTACACCTCGGAAGTGGGAGAATAAATGTACATACATAATGACCGTGAAGGCAGGTGTGCAAGTGTGAAATCACTTTATGGAAAGACTAAAATCTGTGCAATACAATATCCACTATGTCCTTGGTGGAAACTTGAATGTATCAATTTATTTACATATTAATTTCTATTAACCGGCCGAATTAGAAGACACGTTTTGTGAAGACTTGATATGGGCACTGACCTTCGCACCACAGTCGGCTCCTTTGCACACACAAAAACCAATAAAGGCAGGGTCTGCCACTTTCACCAGGATGTTATCCACGCAGTACACGTGGATATAGGCGATTCCTCTCCTCTCCATGTCCTCCACAATCTTATTTGCTCCCAGTGCTCTGTAAAGGCCTCCATTGCCATCTGAGTCAAATGAAAAAGTTTTGGTTACACAGTGGCTCACAATTCACATTACTCAATCCTTTAAATCCCTGTAGTCTTTCGTGTATGCACACCTGTAAATGAAACGTATACACAAAGCACTTCATTTGAAGGTGAGTGGAACAGTCTGTAGGAACTGAAGCTTAATACATCTGCAGGTTAAGCAATATCATACACTCATTATGCGATGTCAAGGACAGTCATTTCTTGAACCCCACATTATGTATGTACCTGAACTGTGGGATGAATGTATTGTTGCACCTCGAGTGACGACCCAGCAGAGCTTAACCCCACCCTGATATATCCACATCAATTTAAAATATTTGGTACTCATCTAATTAGATCCATTAGGTGGATTACAGATTTGAACAGATCTTCTGCAGTGCAGTCTGGCTCTCTAATCTAAATCCTCTTGACTCGAAACAGAATGCTTTTATATAACTTTACCTGGTGCCATGGCTAGTTGGCCTTTTCTTTCAAGTATAATCTTTCCATTGTGGTCCAGGGCTGGTAGCATGCCTTGCTGGAAGAATATGACATTCTCTTTTTTAAGGCCAAAGTACTTATGATCTGAGAAGAATTCCTCAGTGGATTCCATTGTTCTGCCACTTGTCATGATGTACCTAACATGGAACCGAACACAGTTATGATAAGACTCCTAACAACACATATGCAACAACATGCCAGTGTTGGGTGTTTTAAATGCCATTCAATGAATTACTTTACCACAAATATTTTCCATCATGTGAAGTTTTCCACTTACACCAATTCTGAATTATGACTAACAGAAAGGAATGCACAGATAATAAATATGCAATGTTTAGCAAAATCATTTCCTCTTCTGAAGCAGATGTGAATTGCTAATAGATAGAAGGGAGTTTCTGAGGAACGTGTTACATTTAATCTACTTCCTTTTGGGAATAATCGCAAGAAGAATGAGCTGGTAAGACCGTAAAGACATATCTTGTGATAAGGATGAGCAGAGTTGACTAGCAATCATTTAGTGAAGCTGGCACGCACTTCTGCACACGAGTTTTCTCTCACATCAGTCCAATTTTAGATCACCTGCGCTGATTCAAAATCTCACTAAGGAGGAATGTTCAGAATATTATTATAAGAGAGAATGAACTTCATTCATAATAAACACATTTGATTTACATAGCCAAACTGCTAATTTGGCAAACAAAATTGCTCCGAATCTGCCACCAGCCACAACAGATTTTGTTTGCCCAAACTACCAAAAAACGCAGAGTTCTGTATGTTTTTCTAATGTTAATACTTTCTTACAAATAAAAATAGTTTCAGCTTCCCTTACTTAAGTTGGAGTATTTTTTTTTTGCTGTATCACACCTTCACCTTCACGCTTAGGGGGTTAAGTTGTTCTGAATGTTTGTCTCACCATGGAATACTGCACTTTGCTCCATGCTGCTGTTCAGCGAGCTGCTCCAGTTTCAGGATGCGCTCAGCCTGGATCTGAAAGAGGGTTTTGTGGGATGGCAGGCCTACGTCGTACATGCCTTTGGGATATGGCACTCCTAGCCGGGTTCCCTGACCACCAGCTAACAGCAGAACTGCTACCTTGTTCTCAGAAATACAGTGCAGGCCTATACAGACGAATGAGAAGTTAAGCCATTAAAAACTTCAGTTTGAGAACATTGTTTCTGCTACAAGATGTTCATATACGGAAATAAATGAAAGAGAACACAAACAAGTCACTGGGATTATGTATATGGAAAAGTCAAGACAGGGGGAATAAGATATGATCATAAGGAGAACCACAAAATGTAAGTATGTTTGTTATGTCACATCTACAATGTTTTTGTTTGTTTTGAATCTTTTCCAACAAAACTTTAGACTAGTCATAACAAATCTTAACAAATTTTCACCAACAAATAAATTGCACATGATACATGTATCTATATATTGCCATAAGCTACACAATACACAAATATATAAACTCATGCATATAAAACACTAATATTCTAGAGGTCCTCTCAACTTAGATGTTATTAATTAAGAATAACAGGGCAAATAATTATAAAGAAGGCTATGGAGAGACATCTTAAGACACAAGCATAAAGAGTCCTAATTCATTGAAATCATAAACCATTATGTGATTAAATAAACCCTAAACCATGTATAACTGAACTTTAGAAATATATGGGTTGACACACCTTGTGTCAACTTATATGGCACATTCTTATCTTACATAAACTGCAGTTCAGTTTATCATCACCTAGTCCTACTCAAACTCAAGCACGGATCATAGCTTTCCCTGTCTTTTAAGGACACACACAAAAACTAAATTAGTGTTTTGGATGGAAAACTAATTCTATGAGTCCTTTGCTAAACTTTGGGTGTCTTCATAAAACAAGCAGTGATTAAGGCTTGACACATGGCTAAATGACCTCATATTCGCACACACAGGAACCCATTTACGTCAGTCCTAAAAAGAACCAGATGTCTCCAGCCCCCATTGTGAGTCCAGGCCCAAGGGTGGGCTGCTGGGACAAAACCCAGAGGAGACTTTTGGTGCAGATTCCTATCATTGACTTCAGTTCCACTATTTCAAAGCCCCCACAGCCCCCCAGTCTATTGAAGTGAGGCTCTTGGGAGAAGCCAGTTCTGAGTGACATACTAGTCTGATTAGATATGGATTCTGACATAGCACTAATCATAAGCTGTTTTTTTTTATTACACTCATACAGAATGACTAAGAGTAAAAAACAAGCTTTACTGTGAGCAATATCATGCCCATTTGGGTTCTCGTCTTATCGACCAGCAAAGCCTGAAATGATCTTACCTTTCTCCTCCCAGTCTCTAAGGGAGTCTCGGTCTCGGGATACACTGCCCAGGACCTCCTGTGGCACCGGCTCCATCCTGGCGTCCACCTTTTCTTGTTTGCCCTGTCCAGAGGTCGCCATGGCATTCTTAAAGAAGCAGTTGATCTCTTTAAAGTCCATGTTCTTTAGCTCCAAAGACAGGTCAGCTTGCTCCTCAGGGCTTAGCTGGTCCCAGAACTGCAGAAGGTGGGACTGGCCAGCTTCGGCCAGTTTCTGTGCCAGTTCTTTAAGGTCCATGCCTGCAAGGTATGATCTAGGAGAAGTATAGAAGAAAAACAAAAGAACTGATCCAGATGCCGGGTGTTTAAGTGTCTCCCTCACTCAGTAATGAACCTCCAGGATACGTTTCATTCAAAAAGACAAACAGCACAGAATCCTAGTTCTGATGGTTCTGACTGATAATGACAACCAGAAAACGCTATCAAGTATGTAAGCATGGGGATCTCTTTGATTACATTTAGATCTTTTCCCTACATCCTCTCTAGATGCATGTCTTTACGGCTGGTGGTTGCCTATACGCCTATAATGATATTTCTCCGCTGAACTCAGTTAGTTGTTGTACATTTCAGCACCCAAATGACAGTTCTGATTCTAGTCCGAAATCACAACTTAGATAGTAACATATTGATGCTGATACTACTGATCCCTAAACCTGAACAACTAAACTGGTAGCAGATTAGTTTTGCTGGGCATGACTTTTCTTTCTCAGCACAAGGGTCTCTCACAGCACACAGATCTTACAGCAGCTAAAGTAGTGGCTTGATAATGATGTTCTTACCTTCAGCGTAGTTGTCAGCCTCCTTCTCTTTCCTTTTCACTGAAACACACACTCATCACATACTCACTGTAAATCCGCCTCCTGTTTCCGTCATTTGACGTGGCACCGAAAGCGTGTGGAAGTGGAAACGCCCTGGCAACGTTTCAGTATGGTACGCTCCATTACACACATCGGCACTCTGGTTAGAAACCTAAATAGTTGCAGCATCCAGCGCGCAGTCGCGGAACTGACCCACTAGCTAGGTGTCCTACTAAGGAGATTTAAACTCACCCAAAAGATCATCAAATGGCGCGTTTAACACTTGTGGTCCTCGCAAAATGTTTATTTATCTCCCCAAGCTTTCAAAATTAATTTAGTAAGGACATTTAAATACATAAAAAGCTAGAGTGTGTATTGTGATGTTACAGATATTTCACTTTAGCTTGTAAAGGTGATCGCTTTGAGCAGTTTGTACTTCCTTCTATAGACGGCGATCATTACTGCATAAGTACCACTTAAAGGAGCCACTTAAATTCAAAATTCCTTGTTTAATTAATTTAAAAAAGACTAAAGTATTTTCATGTGAAATGCTGCATTGCAGGAAATGATGCATTTCTGAACTTCTTTACAACCATGGGTGAAATACACTGCAAATATAATTATTTCTAATCCAAAATGCCAAGTGAATCTATGGGTGTCTTTCAAATGTTTATATGTAAAGCTGGTAATTGTAAAATGTCGGCAAATCTAATGAATGAATAAATGAACAAATAAATACATAAGTGGTTTTCATGCCCACTACCTTGCCTTATAATGTCCAGCATGTGTGTTAATTTTTTTCTTTAAAAAATGTGCAAAACACAATGACAAGCTAAAATAACCTTTTCTCTTTACGTGTACAATTCTACAGTTATTACTATTATTCATGTTATAGTATTAACGGAGTATTTAATAATTGCTTCTGGCCATACATAAATATACTAAATAAACTAAATACGTAGAATATCTGACTCGAGGGGAAGGTGTTTTCTCCAGTCTGTGACTTCATTTCCTGTGTAATGGCGACCAAAACAAAGTCTGGACTGAATTTCACAGCAAGTGAGTGCATGTTTATTCTGCAGCTCTCATTTCAGTATTAACTCCAGAACTGCTCTCAGGTTCAGGATATGTTCTGCAGTGCTGGACCCTGGACATGTCGTGAGGAGAGGATCTGAATGCTGACCGGACAGTGGTGTTTAACTCTTAACAGTTGTGTCTGATTCTGGACCGTTATCTTCTCTAGTGTCAGTACAGGAGTGTCTTATCTTTTATTTTAACCTTCCAAATGAAATAAGCCGTTTCCACATTCACATATCGAGCTGCTGGTGGTGTGGTCGAGCCGGTTCTGATGCAGTAAGAAGCACCGGGGCCTTGTCTCTCCTCTCCGGAGCTGAAAT
>JBBMFX010000101.1:12408544-12420797 GCA_037832545.1 Rhabdalestes septentrionalis
AGTCTTGGTTCCTCCCGAGGTTTCTTCCTCCATTTGAGGGAGTTTTTCCTCGCCTCTGTCGCCTTCGGCTTACTCACCAGGGGCTCGGACCTGGACTCTGTAAAGCTACTTTGTGGCAACCTGGTTGTAAAAAGCGCTATATAAATAAAATTGAATTGAATGGTAGTGGTCAAATCCTGCACCCAAAATACCACACCACAGCAAATACCTCTAGACTCATCTCTCCATTTTAATGAACACAAATCTCATAATAGTAATAATAAAAAAATGTAATCTCTGTAAAAAAAAAATTGCCTCCTGTTTCTGGCACTTTCTTAGCTTGAGGGCATCATTAGGCCTGTTGTACTTGTGCATTGATGTTTTCCCAGTTGATTACAAAACATTTCATGAGGTTACCCTGGATAAAAGCACCTGCTAAATGCAAATCTAAGAAAAATACAACTACAGCTTTTGTTGTCCTTCATCCCTGCAGAGGCATGCTGGAACATAAGTATTCACGTTGGTGAACAGTTATCAGCAGTGCAGCAAACTGCTGTTCCTCCAAAATCCTATCCTGCATTATGTGTGGGGCCTCTGAAAAGATTGCTAGAGGAGTGATGGGGGTCTTATTGAGGTCTATGGGAAGATGGACTGAGAATGACTTTGCATAAACATACTGCTCGTGTCTCCAAAACAGCCGCTTTTCTGACGAGAACCACGCTTCTGGGTTTTGACCCGTTCATCATAAAACCTTTTTGAGTTTTGAGTCCGACAGCAGTGTGAAATGGAAGTGCAGAGTGTCAATCCATGTGAGAAAATCAAATCGGACAGAAACAAAGTGCTCTGGGACTGTGACAACTTGAAGAAGAATAGCAGCCCGTATTATGCTCTGACCCACAGGACAGGGAGAGGGGTGAGAATGTACTGAGAAGTGGTTTGTGGAGCAGGTGCTGTTTCCATAATAAAGTACAGATATCACTTAGAACTTTCCTAACTGATTGTGAAAGAGGATTTTCAGGTAGTAGAAAATGAGAACATGCGTGGCTGCCCTCTGGTCATAAACCTCATGTATGTGAAAGAGAATAAAGTTATATTTAATGAAGACACATGTCGGTGCCCTTCTAATCAGGACAAGGAGAGTAACACAAATGATGCAGGCCACTGGCATGTGAACCAGATGGAGCAGCACTAAAATGCACGAAAAGTCGTTATCTAGCTTTCTCTGAAAAGATGACTAACGAGGCGCTCATCCTCTTTCCAATGTATGACGTGCAACCCAATAAGAGTCTTGCTGTTCTGGAGTGCAGAACACTTTTATCTGCTCTGTGCTTCCTGAGTGCATGGGATATTCATCACAGCTTACCTAGATAGCAACACCCAGGAGATATGTAGTTTGGAATGAGCGTTGTTTCAGTTTCAGTCTGAATACAGAAAAGCATAGAAATACAAATGTAGCGTATCCCTTAACACCTGTATGCACTTCAGTATGCAAAAAGTAATTTTATTGAGCGGAGAATCGTCTATGTTGGAGAAGGTCAGGGAGAAATATAATGCAGACATCTCACACTCCCCAGTCAGATGTTTCAGTCTGTACAGTAGTGTAGTTCTGAATCTGTATACCCTCCCATAGTGCTCACACCACATGCCAAAGGATATTAGATACGCAACACTGGCGACCGTTGTGTGGACTGAATGCTTGATGCGTCAGTGGGACTCATATTAGTCGGTTATAGATCACTAGCTCTTTGGCAGTGGCTCAGATGTACTATACTTCAGAGGACCCAAATCATTGTTCAGAGGAAGAAAACCCTACCATACATTCTCACAGTGTCACCAACATCCTCCGCAGCTCTTGAAGAGACATACAGGACCAAAATTTCAAAGGGAATTAATCAGCTAGAATCATGTCAAATACATATTTGAACCATAACTAAAGGTAGGGCGTTTTTTTAATGGAATATAAATAGGAATGTTAGACAGTAATCATATAGGCTACTGGAGAGCAGCAAAAGGTCAGTTGTAAAGGAAGAAATGTCAGTCAATGCATTCTATGGAAGCCTATATTTATCGACATGATCTAGTATGTCTAAAGATGGTCCCAAACACATTTAGACATTCCACTAATGAAACCTTGACGAAGAACGCCTGTTAATTAAATGGCATTCCAGGTCGATTCCTCATGAATATGATTGAAAAAATGCCAAGAGTTTGCAAAGCTGTTATCAGAGCAATGGGGATTTTTTAAATATTAATTTACAAGTTAGTCAATAATAAAAAACAAAGGAAATAATTGAATGAGAAGGCGTGTCCAAAATCTTTGACTGGTAGTGTATTTGTATTATATATATATTACACGAAATGAGTAATAAAGTGTTAATCGAATGAAATTCTGTCGTTAAAAATTATTTTGGCATAGATACCAAATCCTTATTTTCGCATAGTAAGTCATTCTTTTCAGAAACTGTTATTATTGCAGAATATTTAAGTCAAAAACTCACCAGTTTTGACATACTGGTCTCAAAAAACAGAGGGAAAAAGACTTCCAGGCTGCTGATTGTAAGGGGGTTCCATACATTGTATGCTAATGTTCACACCATCGCCTACCTATTAAAAGTTATTTTTTCCACAGTTTGCCCTGCTTTGTAAATGGAAGTGTTTCCTGCAGTTTTGATTAGTACAGTTTCCAGGACGGGGGTTGTAGGTAAACTTCTTATCTCTCCCTTTTCTTGACTGTGCAGGAGGAAAACTCTCCCTCATGAATCTGTTCAGTCTAAACAGGATATCTGTTTGGCAGTGATTAATAGGACGCAAGCTGCCATGGTCGCTGTGCATGAGGGAGAGACACAGTAAAACACAGGATATGCCTGAAATAGGCCGAGAGTCTGCCAGTTACTGAAGAGAGCCGAGCAAGACGAATGTAAGGCTAACTCCAGTTTCATCAAAATGCATTTTCAAAAAAAATTAAAATAAACACTTGTGCTATTGTGGTATGTTATGCAGGCATATAAGATCTTAATGAGTGTGTCTCTAAGACAGTATTGTCTGGAAATGCTGATACACACCTTTTCCAAACATCCATTACAGATGATATTCTAGAGCCTGTTTTTACTGCTCTTCAGATTCACATTTACTCAGTTCAGCAACGGCCATCCTCCATTTAAAGCTCTTGTGAAGAACGTCTGTGTGAAATTCCCTCAAACCTGCATTAATTACACACAATTCTTCGGTCACTGGATTTTCTGCTCTTGCTTTCCATTATACAGCGTTTTAGTGTTTCAGGGCTAAGGTAGTTCAACCCAGATCCATTACAAATCATTACAACTGACCGGTTACACGCTCAGTTTCTCACAAATAGACACAAATAAACCCTCACTAATGAGCGATAGTAAGCAATGAAATTGGACAGTAAATGTTTTGAACATTGTCATATTTAAGCGTCTCCTCTGTGGGCATATTCTATCTTGACAAACCAACAAAACATCATTTTTTTGCATGCAACTCAACATGAGTGAGTGGTATTGTGTCTCCACAAGTGACTAAAACCCTCCACATACTGTAAAACAACTTACAGTATTCAAACTGACTTCCAAATATTTTTTGCCTAAGTTGAAATGTTTGATATAATTCTAGTAATTTACTAGGGAACTACTAGTTCAAAAAAGTCGTAGTGCATAGTGCATCCCAGTCAAAAAAATTGGAAAATAATGTACCTAACAGTAGAAATACATTTTGAAACCTTATGATTCTTGATTTAATGCATATGGTAAAATATATGTAATTTTATAGCTGCTAACAATATCTGAGCGAAACGGAACTACTTCAAGCCTGTTGGGGAAGCAGCCCATGTATTTTCATGAAGCTGCTTGAGAGAAAACCAAGGGGGTGGGGGGGTGTACTTGAAATAATTTTAAAAAGATTCAGATTATTTGATGTCTTCAGGGTTATTTTAGAATGTGAAAAAGTTGAAAACCTTCTCAGAGCAGCAGGTGTTGAAAAGTATTGCTGACTAGTATAGCCTTAAATGATCCTGTGTGTCAAGACACTGTATGTGATGGAAGAGTTTCAACTGGGTCTGACTGTTTGAAATGACAACACGGTTTCAAACCTTTCTGAATGAATTTATCATTGGATGCCTCCAGAGATGACTGGGTAACTCACCCTGACAAACAGAAGAAAAAAGTAAAAAAACCCCACACAAACAGACTTGTTTTTAAAATGCTTTATGCTGTGTGACCAAGCATGACAGTGATTGTGAAATGAAGGAGTATTTTTTAACATTTATGAATATTGTCACAGTCGCCTGTTTCAAAGTGAAAGTCAATTTGAGTGTTGCGTTCCTTGGAAAACGTCTGCGGATTGAGATGACAAGACATACAAGACATGTGCACCCAGAAAGAACAGAGATTCTAGCAGACAAGCCCAGAACTCTGAGACACTTCACACATCCCCTGAACACATTTAGTAAAATTGCATCATGAACATATATCTCTTAAAAAAAGCATTTAATACAAATACTTGAACACTCGAGGTCCTCTTACTACATTTTAGTGCGCTCACAAAACCTTCATAAACCAGAGTCTTTCCTTCAGCATTTTACCCTTCATTTCAGAGCATGGTGAAAATGATTAGCCCACTCAGAACGGGCAGTTTACAAACACTGAACAATCAGCAAACTATGTAAATCACTATTAAAAAGAATAATTATTTGTTTTGAATAAGTTTTTTCATTACAGCTCAGTATAAAAATCATCTTCAAAACTATGACTAAAATAGAAATCTCACTGATTTTTTTCCTCACCAAATATACATAGAAAACATTAAGGCATCATAAAACTTTCCATTAAAAAACGTACTTCACATTTTATGACACGATACTACATACTAGGAATGGCCAGCATTAGTACAGCCATTATCTACCGATTACAATCCCTTCCCTGACAGCTCCATCCACTCCAAGCCCTTATTGTAAGTCTAATAAAAATAAAAAAGCCATATACGTAAAACAAAAATAAAAAAAATCTGAAATGTACGACAAGATCCTTATGTTTAAGTTACATTTATGGAACAGTTCCATCTTCATCATATACTAAAAATGAGTAATAATACATCACACTCAAGCATTACATGAGTACATAATGCTTTTCATCAATCTTGCACTCAGCTGACATTCTGGTTACCCACTTTTTACTTGCTGCAATTGCACAACTCCTATTCATTTACAGAAACCTGATAAAGATAAGTGTACGCAGTGTATCCAGATATTGTTATTAATAATTGTTGCATCTCTCCTAAACTGTTGTTGCTTTTTGTGATTAGACACAGTATATTGTAATGTTATAATGTCCTACTTGTTGGGACTCTAGATGCTGTTTTTAGTCTGCTTTGAAGAAAAGATTTGTCCAACACTGAAAACATCTCTTCAGAGGGTCAGGGGATGTCGGAGGCTACCTACACATGCGAAAGGTCAGCTGTGATTTGTGACATTCCACAGATTCCGATACCTTTCCGCTGGCAGACGCCTCATTAGTGCCATTCCGCAGACCAGCCATCACTTTGACGATCATTGCCATGACAAACCCGCAGCCACTGTAAGACCCCATGAGCTGTCATGCAGTTCCGACCGCCTCTAAAACCTGCTCTGAGCTTTCTTGTCCAACACTGACAACCTAGCGTGTCTTTCTGTCCCACTTTATTTTTCATCCTGGATCGTCAGAGGAACCAGGCTTGCTGCTACTGGACCCTGCTTTGGTAATACATTAACTTTAGAGGAGAAAAATGATATATTCCCCAACAGACATGGCTACAGGGACAGTATAAATACATAATGCATTCAGAATATTATAAATTAGTTTGGGTACATGTATATATTCTGTAGTGGTATATCCATCAGTTTATTCAAGATTTTTAGGATTTAAGACCTCAACAAAGGCTCTTCTGTTCTTTCGGAATTCGGCCCCTACATTCCTCATCTGTCCTTCTTATTCCTCCAGCATGATCTGCCTGACTGCAAAAACACAGGTCCCTGTCAAATTAAATAGTCAAAACACAAAACAGAGCACTGCCACCAGCTATTTTATGCTTAGCCAGGTATTGCAGGCTTGTATTGTTGATGGAAGCAAACTGAAATGACTTTGGAGTGAAACGAGGCATCACAAAACATAAAAAGCTGCCCATACATAATTAAGGGTGCAGGAACCGCTTTAGAGGTATTATAGCCTGTTAAATGTACTCACTTTGGTTTCTACTGATGAGCATGCCATTATAATCTATTAGTACAAAATGCATAAAGCTATTTCAATCTCTGAAAAGACCACAAAAAAAAAACAAATCTAAATTAATGTTTTTTTTCCTCTTAAAAATTAGAGCCCTAAAAATATAATCAGACTATCTCTCTGGTGATATGCTATAACATCAGGCATAATAAATGCATTATAGTGCACTAATTGAAAATACAATGTGGTTCACAGAAAGATTACAAGGAAAAGGCCACTTTGCTTGGTTCCCCCAAAGCAAACAAAGAGGACTCAAAGGTGAGCTTTACAGTTAGAACATCTGGGGTAAAGACTGGGTTGTTTTTTTTAAATGCCATCAATACAAGTGGGAACTACTCAAATGAAAGCAGGTCTGGGTGGGGTTCCTCAATCTCCATGCTGGAACTTTTCTTGAAGTTTTTGTAGTCTACAGAACCGTTCTCCTGGAGCTCTCCCTCGCTCAGGCTGATGCGGCAGCCCCCTTTCCCTGGGCATGGTGTAGAGGCCATTCTTATCTCCACGCTGGTCAGTTTTTGCTTAAGCTCCAGGTTGTCCTTGTGAATGAGGTCAGGAACGGTGCCGAGCAACTGAGACTGGTCTTCAGTTGACATCTTCTCGGCATCCATATCAACGGGTTGCACGTTGACCTCTGATCTGCTCTCATCCTTTTTCTGCGACTCCAAAGGGGTGCTAGACCCTGATGGTCTCTGGGTCTCTGGACCAGGTTCTTCAGGGCAGGCCTGGGGTTGTTTCTGGGCTTTGACTGTGGATATTTGGCAGCTCTTATCTGGGGAGGACAGAAGGGAGGAGTCAGAGACTTCTGGGGAGGCTACCACAGGGTCAGAGGATATCATCATATCCTGAGTGGTCTTCAAAGCCCGAGGAAGGCGCTTCTTGCTGGTTGGGGGTGGCGGGTCAAGACGAGGGAATGAATCCGAGGAAATGTGACTGAGAAAGCAACAGAAGAAACATTGTAAATGAACACACTGAACTCATTTTCTCACTTTCATTGCTGAAAGAAAGGCTGCACCTAAACAACTGCTCTGTATCCTGCCTTGTTTAGTAATTGAGATTAAGAAGCTGAAATTATAATGTGGGACTTAATTCACAGCTTTATATTAACTTTTAATCAGGAGCACTGCCCAAAGAGAAAGCAAGATATTCTCATAAAGTTCTTTGTGCATATTGATGTGTTTGTTTGAGGTGATTTTGCTCTGTGTAAGCCCTGTATGAAATTTGCCTACATATTACACAAATATAGTGGTGTGTGGTTGGCTATGTCACCACAAAAAGCACAAGATTACTCTTTGCTTTGAGAGTCTGTGTGCTTTACTGCTTCGTGGCTGTCATTGCTCTTAGACCCTTCCATTTCACAGTAATAACACTTACAGTTGATGGGACAATTATAGGAACTGTATGAACTGTGAACTCAAAGGTGGTACCTTGTTTTAAGTGTCAGGTTTAAAGTAGAGGTCTTAAAGATGACAGCCAGTGTTTGTCTATGGAGACTGCCTGGCTATTCTTGATTATATACACAAGTTTACAAAGAGTATACATAAACTCCTGAACTCAATAATTACTTTTGACTGTATGGTATATTGTTCAGGTATCGTCTATAGACAGATGATTCCTAAATGGCTAAGACCTCATTGAATTAATTTAATTGGTTTTAAATCTTAAACGACATTTTTGAGAAAAGGAAGGGAAAAGGATCAGCTGGTTTGTAGTTTGCCATAACCTTCTGTTAAAAGGAAAAGTGTTGGTCCTGATCTGCATGTAAACCACTGCTAAGGGGCCTGTCTTGTTGGATAAATAGTTGAAAAGACAAGCCAGAGCTATTTTGACTACACAATTATTCCGTAGATGGAATAATTGGATTTAAATGAAAAACTAACCAACAATTTCAAGGTCTTTTAAAAAATCACTATAATAATGACCTTTTTCAGAGGTTGTGATGAGTTCTATTATTCTAAATACAGCATTTCATTTTTGGTTTTAGTCGTGACCCGATGTGGACATACAATTTAATAACATCCATGAACCAGCTTGCTGTTAGTATGGTCAACTTCTCATTTGTAATCGGTATGCAAAGACACAAACAATAACTATACTCAGAAACCTATGGGCTTTTGAGACCCCATTCATTCAATATTCTAATTAAAAATCACCATGCACTTTAACAAGCAGACGTTGAGCACACAAATGATAGTTGCATCCCCATTACACAGCACACATGTACAGTTGTTTGCCTGCCAATTAAGTCAGTATCGTCAAAGTTTGCAAGCCAGACAGAAAACCTCACCACACACACCCACACACTCTCTTGTGGGGCATTTATAATGATAGCAAGACACTGTTTCACTCAGGGATATTGCAAATGCCTGCTGAAAAAAAATCTGACTGAGAGGCTTTTTCCACTGAAAGAGATGTCAATCACATCCCCAGTGATGCAAGACTTGCTCACATCACACGTTCCGCATTCCTGCTTTCGCATTTACTCCACAAACAGACGATGTGATGCACCAGTAAGAAATAAAACTAGGCAAAAAGAATGACCCTCTATGGGACACTACCAGGCCGATCAATGTAGCACTGCAAAGATTAAAGTGCCAACATGAAGAGATAGAAGTTGAGTATACACAATAAGCTTCAGAAAGACTTTCATTCTTATTTGCCACTGACTTATTCATTCACTGTATCTGGGGGTGGGGAGAGATTGTCATGAAATTTAAGCCTCACGTTATTCTGTTTAAATTATACATTACTTGCCAAAATTTCATGATACTGCTTCTCTAAAATAGTTATAATGTTCATCACAATAATTAAATTTTAGCTGACTAATTAGGCTTAATGTGGTAACATTGGAGGCTCTTTAGCTCTTACTTCCTAGCTGTCATTACTTAAATAACACAATGCTGTGCAAACACAAAATGATGTACTGCAATGCAAACCCAAAAAAATGTGTAGTTACACTGAATCATGTACAATATAGTAACTGAACATAGCTTACACATTTTTTTTATGTTGCACTAGCTACTTAGCAAACAAATAAATGATACTTGCTGCAACTCTGAGCCAGAGTAACCGACCAAATGCACTTAATTTACACTCTGCTTGTTGTGACAACATATTTGTAATATCAAATAATTAGTAAAAGAAACTACAATCATCTCAAAAAAATTTCACTGGGCCTTTTGGTATGATCGACTCAATGATCTCTCAAGTTAAGATTACACTTGTTTTCCCAAATAATTGTGTCTTCTGAGCAGGGCTGAACTGGGCTGGAGCACATCCCAACACAGTCCTGGTACTATAATTTTATGTAAATGTATACAGTATACAGTCTTTGTGAAATCCATTTATCTATTTGAAGTGATAAACCAATCTGACAGACAGCCCCTAGCCCTGTGCCTTATCTTCCTGCTTCCTGCTGTTTCTCTGAGTTTCAGCTTGCTACATGAGGTTCATTATGGCTCAAGAAAGTCTAGATAATTGTTGTTTTTTTCCTTTTGTTGATACATTTCATCTGAAGCTATTTCAAAGCAGTCTGGGGCAAGTTGCTAGTATAGTTTGCAAAGTCAGATAAAACTGTCACTATGGTGGTGGCTAAATCAAACATGTGCTCATACAGTTTGCCTAGTTCATGTGAATCGATTTCTAATTAGTTATTTGAGTGTTAAGTTCTATCTTTTGTCATGCAGCTGTTGCTAAATGCACGCAAAGGTACGCCTGCAAAAATCAAGATGAAGATATAACTAGGAATATCAAAAACAACATTAAATCACATTGAAAGCCACCTTAATGCCAACTAAACCTCTGGTCTCCAGGGTGCGTGAGCATTATTACCTGTTAGCAGTTGTGCCATGGCCCATCTCAGCCAAGCTGGCCCACACAGCCTCTACATTCTTGTTCACTTCTGTGACCCCAACGTCTCCCAGGCTGCTGGGATCTTTTCGGCGCAGCAGGTCATTCACCTTGGCTCCCACAGCCTTGCCTAGGTTCTTCAGATGCTGGCTGCTGCTGCCGCTCTTTTGTCCTGCTGGGCTGGAGGAGACACTGCCGAGTCTCAAGCTTTGCTTCGGCTGCTCAGCGGCATTGGAATTCTCAAACATGCTTTGGTCAACTGTGGACAGAAAGCAGGAAACACAGGTCAACACATGTGATTGTTCAGAAAGTGCTAAATAATACAATGAATCTGCAACATAAACTAGTTATCCAGTAAGTAATTTTAGAGCAGAAGAAGCATATTTACAGGTTTTACAGCATCGCTACTTTGAATGATAATGGGAAGAAATAATTATATCAAGCATGAAAAAGGAAATTCCACAAGTGACATTCATACAAATACCATGATACGATGAGCAGTACTTTTTTGAGCACAGCAAAATCAAAAAAGCACCAACACATGCAAATTAAAAGTCACAACAATGCCCAATCACAATGATACTGTGAAGAGGTAATGAACAAGTGATATAGATATCTTCTGGTATTCTTACCTCTGTGTTATTTCTCAGAAAGCATTTGAGTGAGACATAGAGGACATGTCTTAAAATTGCGAGTATAGATGAAATATGCTGAAATATATTTAACCATGCATTCACAATGCACACAAAGCACTTACCCATATAGAACAAGGTCATTCACAATGAAAAACCGTTACCTGGCGCCTCGCACATGGCCATATATTGGGAGCAGAAAATAAAAGAAAACAAATGTGCCTAACATCACTATGTGAATAGCTGAAGAAAACGAACCTGACATCCAATTTCAACTACAATTCAACATGTTAGGAGCCATTTAGGAAGCCAAGCAGCAGATATTAGTATGGCCCTTGTATACACAGACTACATTTTCAGCTTGTTACCCTTATTGGCTTTCTGTGCATTTTCTTGAAGGATGAAAAAAGGAGCTGTATTGCCATTATCTTAACTCAGTCTATGACCAATAACATAATGTTCAAATGTTTTGACGTCATTTTGTCAGCAGGAATGCACACTAGTGCCACAGCCCATTAGGCTGTGCAGATAATTGCCAATTGAGCCACTGAATTGCTCGAAAAATATTTGTATTATTAAAAGCCTCCGAATGGATATTTTCCTAACAGCAAACCATCCTTATAACTCTTTGCATGACAAGCAGGTAGTGATGGAGGAATTAAAGTATCCTCCCAGCCCTGACGTTATTGATGACAACAAAAATGTACAGAAAACATAACATATAAACATATAAATAAATCAGGCAAATCCAAACATTTCAAAACGAGCTGCCAACCACAGATGTGAATCAGAAAACTGAGCGTTCAACAAAAAACAATCACAATGTTGCAAAGGTTGTACTTTATCTAACTTTGCTCACAATTCTGATGCGCTGATATTTTGAACAATAGTGCAAGCCAGAGAGAGAGGGTCTACCACACCAAAACACAAGCCAGGGTCTACAATCTCCTTCAATAACTTGTCATGATGTCATGCTAAAGCACTGATCTGAATGCTGATTTAGAAAATTAATCCCACACTTCTTTTGACTTTCATGGTACTTTTTGTCTAATTTATTAATTGGGTGTTATTGGCAAGTTAAGGAACTACCATTTTGTCTAGTACTAATTTCTTATGAAGACTGACTTCTGAGAGCATTAGAAGTCTCGACTGTTGTGTGGGATGGAAGAAGGTTGGGGGACACTTCCCCCTCCGCTATAATTGTTCCACCCCCCATGCTGTGGAATCTGAGGTTAACTTGTTTTTCTGTAACAAACTAGATAAAGCGTTTGCAGTCCTAATGTCATTGCATTTTTGTTCATATAGCAGTAAAAGTGTGCAACACACTACTTTTGACTTAATTATTGAATTTTGCATGTAACAATTTGATTAATCTGAATTAATTGCCAAAAATCATGTTTTTCAATTTCCCAGCATTAATTAACATTAATACAATTCCACTTCTTGAGCCTTTTGTCACATGTAAGACACGTGGCACGTCAAGGTCAAAGGGAAATGAACGTGTCACTCCATAAATAGAGGAAGTGG
>JBBMFX010000101.1:12423923-12436919 GCA_037832545.1 Rhabdalestes septentrionalis
AGATAGAAAGAGAGAGAGAGAGAGAGAAAAAAAAAGAAAGACTGGCTGAGAATGTATGTGTATCATGTTGTCAAGCTCCAATTATAGAAGCAGAGCAATGATCAGCAATGCCAGTCCTCCTCCACAGGGCTCACTGGCATCATAACAAACATGCAGCTCTGGGCTACGGTTCAAAATATCAGGCAGAGGCTCCAACACAGTAGTCAAGGCCAGTAGTATGTCTGACAGGGCCTGTTTCAGGCTTATTTACAAGCTGCTGGCTGTTCCTGATGTCTCCCGGTGGGTGGGAAACGTCTGGAACAAACTGCAGCTGGACTGGGTATACTTTACTCTCACAGGGTCACTGCTTATGACAGATGCCTGGTCAGTGAAGGGAAGGCACAAGATGAACATTAAGAAAATAAACCTTTAACCCATCCTGGCAGCATATGGGTGTATTACAAATGCCCAACTGCTCCAGTCACTACTGCCATTTTTACAATGTGTGCAATCAAATAGAGTGTTATTCTGCATACTAGCTTCAGATTAACACAATCTGTGATTGTGAAAAACTTGAGAAGAGAGAAATAAGAAGACACAGAAAGAAAAAACATTTTATTGAGACAAAACAAGGTCAGAGACAATTGACAGAGTAAGTGCACTTACAATCCCAAAAACATTTATTGTTTTTTTTCCCTCTTTACACTGATGAGCAATGTAAAAGTTAGGAGTTTCTGAATCATACTTTGCAGAGACAGGAGATGTGATTATACATATGAAATGCTGTCGCAGGCAAGGAATTGGGATAATCTCAGAGTTCATGGCTTCGAAACACCACGGAATATGCAAGCACAATCAGACACGGTCCACTGACCTCTTAGTCAAACCAATTAAACAAAAGGGTCAGTGATTTTAGAGTACCGAACACACCGTTCCTCTGATTTACATAATGGCCAAATTTTCCACTGACCAAAATCTGGTCCTTTGAACAATCCATATTAGACAACACATGTTTGTGAACCCAGTAAGGTTTACTAAAAAACAAACAAAAAATAAACTAAAGGGCCATATAAGGTGGCAGAGAAGAGAACAAGAGATTGAACTCGGAACAAAATAGTCTCAACATGAGCTAAAAAAAATCCTCTAACCTGCGAATAACCACCACACATAGGGCAGTTTATACTAATATCTCCATAGTTGTGGCTTCCATTTCCTGGTTATGCAATGATGAGACCCAGGTTGGCCATCAATCTAAAAGACTGACAACGAATATTCAGATATATTTAGGACCAAAGTGAATTGGCATAAATAAATAATCTACATGGAACAGGCCCCCAACACTGGTCCTGGACTGCCCCCTCACCCCTGCACATTACTGCTATATACCAAGTTCACCCCAGGACAAGACAATTAATTGGCTGGATTAGGTGTGCATGGAAAACAACAAAATATGTAAAGCTAGGTCCAATATTCTTAAATCTAAAAATAATGAAACAAATTCCTCCATGTTGCACTAAATGATTTCCAAAGAATTAAACAGAACCAATGCATAGTCAGGCATTTACATACATAATATCTGTTTAACCATATAACTCTGATCATTACACCCCTGTGTTTTAGGGAAACAAAGCTTAGACTACTAAGGTAGCTATGTTCTTACGAGGGCTGCAAATGTGTCTGTCTCATGAACCAGAAAGCTGAACAAAAGCTGAACCTATTTTCCCTGTCATAGATAGTCTAATGTATGCTCAGGTTGGGTGAAGCTGGGTCATATATCAATATTTTACTTTGACCTTCTTTCTGGATATGAATCTTTAACTTGCATGTCCTCAGGGTGGGGGATGGGGGATGGGGGATGGGGCCTGAAATTGCATTATGACATTTGATGCAGCCAGCTCTGGACCCTAGGTGTTGAAAGGTCAGTGTAGGAAGTCCATCTGCAGCTTATAACTAGATTACGGAGGAAAGGGCTTGCCCAAGCCTCTCTTACAGTGCAATCTGGAATATATGCTCATTAGTGAAAGGACACAGAGAAATACCTTTGACAAATAGGATGACTATGAAAAACATCAAGGAAAAATCGCAGCCATCTCTCAGCACATGCCAGGGGTTAGACCTTTCCCTGTGTTTTTTTTTAATCTCAAGGTTTAAACACATAGCAATATGCTGGTATGCAGGATAGAATGTAGGCACACTCTGGCCAAGTACAGAGACACTGAGAATCAGCACTACATTAGCCAAGCAAGACAGAGCTCTGGCAAAAACCACAGGGGACAGCAGCTCGCCATGCATACCAGACAAACACCTCAAATTTCTTCTGACTTCAAATCAATAATTCATTAAATGATCTCCATCTATGTCACTCTGTGCCACTTATCATGCACTGAGAGGGATTTTCTGTGTGTTTATTTCATGTTAGTTGAGGATGACATTTTTTCTCTATTATACACTGGTGGCCAACAGCTGAGTGCAGTACACTATGTAGAAGAAACGCAGCTGCGCTAGAACACAATGGCATATTCATTCAGTATTTCAGTTCCAATCTGCCAGTTCAGAGATCGCAGAATTTTACCCCTGTGGAAACGCTGTGGATGAAACCATGATTCTACAGTTCATCCTTGACAGTAAACCTTTAGACCCTCTAGGCGTATCCATTGTCATTTCTTCTGCATTGGTGCTTGCTTGCCTTTATGGTACAGTGCTGCTCACAGTAGAGAACACAGCCCCTGATGTAACTAGATGTTCTCTGCAGGGATTCTCTCAAGTACAGTATGACTAAGGTGAATACTAATGAGAGAAAGTCCGTGCTTCCATTAATTGCTTCCAAACCTGCTTACTCTATCTTCTAAATGCCCCCAAGTAACCCACAAGACATTAGTCTTTTACAGCATTTGTAACGTAAAATGTATGGCTTTTCAATTGGAATCTCAACTCAAAGGTTCTAACACAGGTTACAGGTAATCAAGAGTCGTCAGTCAAATATTTTTTCTTATTCTCTTTTCATGCTGATATTTCCTTCTCTCCCACACACTCTCTGATTAGCTTTCAAACAGCACAGGCTAATAAAGAATATGAAAAACAACCTTCCCATTAAGCTTAAAAAACAAAAAAGGCCACCAGAACTCTCTCAAGCAGAAAAGTAGTGCAAGAACATCTAAAAATATTACTTAGGCTACATATTATCTGAGATCACAATTATGGACATTGCAATTCAATATTTGTGAGAAAAAAAAACAATGAATGAATTCTATTAAACAGAATGCCTGCTGCATTACAATGATTTCTTTCCACAGAGAGCATTATACTTCAATAGAGCAACTTAATGAATCACACGACTCTTTACTGTATGCACTGAGCAACCACAGATGTTCTGCTTAACAGCCTGTGTACATCATGACACACTGAAGGTTGCTCTGCACTATAAACAGTGATATACTATGTATAAGTCACAATTAATAATCATGAACACTATCATTCAAATGTCTTATCATCGTTCAGTTGTCATGACTACACAGTCCTACTAGTAATCACAACCTGTATGGGAATGGCTGGAAAGACACAGCGTGTGAAGCAGAGACATGGTGTGACAGAAAATACAGTAGTAGATCAGAAAATAACAGATGGCTAAGATATCCTTTACACTTTCCCTGAAGGCCAATAAAGATGCACAGCTGTCGGCCCTTAGTCACAGAGCAGCTTGCTCACCTTGGCCAGCGACAGCTTTATAAGCTCACATTAAAGTAAATCACTGCCTATCTGCCAGCCAAAAAAAAAGCTTGTAGTTAATTTAACAAAAATTTGTATTGTTTAGAGGCTTTCACTGACCTTCTCAAGCCCAAATAGAACTGTCACTATCTGGAAAATCAGGCGCATAAAGACTGATAATGTTTTTAATTACTTCACATCAGAATAAAATCAGCAGCTTCAGTGAAGCGCACTTAACTTGCTGGCTTGCTGAGTTCAAACGGATATTTTTTTTTTTTACTACCGATCTACTTCAAAGGCAAATATTAAATTGCCTTAATCAGATTCTCGCTGATTTTCATTTTATCAAAAGATACAATTAAATAAGTAAAATTTCAACCAGAAGTGTCATGCTTTAAAGTGGGGGTGAGCCCAGTTTATATGTGGTCAGATATTAAAAGTTGGATGAGCTTCATCACTTTCAAAGAGCCTTGATCTGTTCATTCAAAGTGCCGCCTGCCTCTCTGGAGTCCCACACTGCACAACACGCCTGCCTCTCAGGACCACAACACGCATCTCATCGCCGCTGCTCCTTCCATTTAACAGCCAGCCACGGTTCAAATTAGGAAAATGCCATGGCAATCTTTAGTAAGTGAGGCATTTTTGTGAGAGGAGTAACAGACATGTATTGCTCTCAGTGAAACACAGGTGTATTAGAGCTACAAGGGCTACACATAAAATTTCCTACAATAACCTGTGAAATAAAACCTTGACAGAGATCCTTTGGAACTTATGCTTACTAATGGTACCAGAGCAGATGAAGGGGAGGAGGGATAATAAAGCTTTCACACAGCCAGCTAATCTGAATCCCTGATGTGAAGAGTTTTGACGCCTTGTTACCCTCAGGGCTTAATTAGCTGAATATGCTTCTGTTCTGCAATTAAACTTCCATTTTCAAATACAAACCAAAACCACCATGGAAGGTACAAATGGGTCATGCGCAATTAAAGAAAGATCATTTTTTCTACATATCTGACTTATCCAAGTATATGTATTCTGGATGCTTAAAAGTGACCAAATGACCACAGTAACAGGAGAGGGGTGTTTGCCGGTAAACATGCATTATTCTATGCTGTAACAAAACTACAGGAGTTGTAAAACTAACATAATACAGTTTCAGACAAGCATGAAAAATGCCTTTTTTGGTCCTGTACATATACTGTAGATTCTTCTATGCAAAATATAATCGTATGAGAATATTTTATAACTCGACTAATTCTTACAGCTTGTGAGAGATCAGAGAGTAACAAGTGTATTATGGATAGACACAAATTGCTCTCATGTTTCTATTGTTCACACATCTATCACCACCTTGATTGGTCAACATAGCGAGAGAGCACTGCTTTGGGACAGAGTGGTTTATGAAGTTATGATGCATAATGTAATGCACAAAAACTCCACAAAATTTGAAACACCTGCCTCCCTATGAGTTTTTGCCTTTCTCGTGTTTTACAATACTGATGATCATTCATCACAGCTATATTTAAACCATTAGTGTGTTCTCACACTAAACCGCTATTTCATCTTCCAGGCAGTCAGAGGGGCCATGCTTGTTGAGCACGTTTAGAAGGCGCAGGGTGCTCTCGTCTTGCAATCCCCAGCTGTCACGTTCATCACTCTCGTCTGTGTTGGACTCGTATTCAGAGGCAATACCTGATTCGCGGAACTTCAGCAGCTCCAGGCTGCCCAGAATCTCATCCCGGGATGAAGGTGACTCCTCCTGTGAGGATGTGTCGGGACTCTGCTCTTGCTGCGGAGGTCCCGGAAGAAAGCGAAAACACTCAAATTTAGCCAAGGCCTGGTTCCTACCTAAAGGACTGCCCAGGGGCAGAGACAGGTGTGTCCCGTCGTTCATCGATGGCAGGACGGCATCATCAGGCCGCGGGGTGGTGGGATCGCAGATGACCGGGGGTACATTAGCTCGGAATGTTATCTCCAACAGGCTGTCCTGAGATCCCACTATAGAGACACAGAATAGTACAAGAAAACCATTCAATTTAAAGGAGAAGAATAGACAATTTTTAGTAGAACATATAACATTTGGTAAACAATATTACATTTGGTAATGCAACAATGACATTTTGAAAAAACAACTGATTGCACTGATTTATACTGATGCTCAATAGCACACAGAGGTGAGCCCAAATTTGACCGAATAACCCTTTCCAATTACAATTCCCAAAACACTTTACTGAGCAAAGAAATCAATCAATTCCAGAAGCTCACACTTCACTGGGCGAGAAGCAAGTATTGTTCTGGGACACCAGGAAATGAATGCATTTTATTGTGTATTTGGTCTGATGTGCAGGACATTGCATCACAAGGCGGTGGCTAGCCCCAGTGAGGCCACGCTCTGTTGGATGGCCTTTAAAGGTGTTAAATGGAGCATGATGGGTCATGATGGATAGGAAATGAGGAAAGTGAAAAGAAAATGAGAAGAGGGGATGAGATGGGGACCATAAAAAGAAAGATACTGTACTGGTCAATGAGGAGAAGAAAGAGACGTACATCCTGAAAGGCATTTATCATGCTTGTTTCCAGACGTTGATCATTATTTATGCCTGCACTTTAATGGTCTGACATTTTAATATCTTTAAAATATTAATGAATACTAAATAGGACTAAACTGTTGACCTGAATAAATGACTACTCTGATTTGACTGGACAAAAGCAATGTGTCTGGTATAAAGACACACTCCCTTTAAAGGAAATGAAATGGAACGGAGTGTAAGCAGTCTCAGACAGGCAGAACGGACATGCTGGAGATATCTGGACAGGAGAGAATATGGCAGAGATGGATGAGGCAGATAATGAAAAGAGAGAATCCCTGACAGACGGAATGATGGAATGAGGAATAGCTGAGAGAGCAGAAAAGCTGAAAGCAAACTCACTCGAGCCGTGACCAGCCAGCTTGAGCTCCAGCTCTTGGACTTGCTTGACCAACAGGGAGATATGCTGGAGAAGGTCCTTGTTCTGCAGTAGCAGTTGGTGCACACGTGCCTGGGCTTCAATTCTGGCTGCAGCTTCTGCTGAGAGCTGATCCTTCAGCAAGTGAACCTGAAAGAACAGAGAGACGTGTTATGCCTCAGTTACAATTTCTATTAAAAGTTTTGTTCGTTTTTAAAAAATAATAGAACTGAGCATGATGTCTTTGTGGTTTTGCAGTAATTTATAGCAAATAGTTACTACAAAAAACTATTAAGCAAAACCTAGTTGGATTTTTTAAGGATGAAATTTGGACAAATATGAAGATAAGCATAGCAAATTTTACCTAAGGTAATAGAACAGCAGTCCTTTTCAAACTCAAATGACATGACAGGGACACTTTGATCAAGAGTCTTGATATTTTTCTGCATATTTTACTAGGCTTGGCAGCCTGTATATTGTACAACCAACTGTCTTGGCCACCCCACTCAATCAAACTCACATGTTGCCCCAGCTTGGATATGGCACAAATGTTTGAATGACAGCTTAGGCTTGCGTCCAAGCTGTGATGTGTGTAGCACAGAGGACTGTTGGCACATGTGGGTGCAGATGTGCCCTTACTTAAGCATGAAACAAAACACTAGGGCTGGGTTTTGTTGCCGAATTTCCTGAATCGATCCGATTCCGATTCACAAGGTCATGATCCGATTCAATTCTCGATCCGATTCGATATCGATTTATTTTCAGATTTCTTTGTGTTATTACTAGTTTGGCTTGGTTATAAATTGACTTGAGTGGAGGATATCCCTATTTTGACTGACTGTACTGCAGTATTACCTGTGGACAGTAAATTGCCAATAAGTGATTATTTTAAAATTCATCCATTCCAACATTTTAATATTGTCTGTTTAAAGTAAAACAACTTCTGCAAATGAATAACATGAATAATTGTAACTGTTGACAGGAACAGTGTGGGTGTGTGTATGAGGAACAGAGAGAGAGGGAGAGTCAAGAATTAAAAGAATTTAAGAAGAAAATAACTTTCAGGTTTTATTTAAATTCTTAAGTTCATAACAATGACAAAGTTAGTCACCCTGTTTTGAAAATGTCAATTTGACAATGAAATGATAACCACGAAATTGTAGCCATAAAATTGGTTGAAAAAACAAAAAAACTCCAACAATGACCACAACTGGTTAAAGACATAATAAACACTAGCTCAGCAACCACGGCAAATACAGTCTAGGAAATTATGCTTGACTGATAAGATTATCTTACTCTTCAGGTATTAAGAGATTTTCTGGAGGAAGAGTGAAAGTGATCATACATGAACACATTCACCAAGTAAACTCAGCCCGGGGAGCAGTGTGTGGGGACAGAACCTTGCTCAGAGGTGCCCAGCGGTCTTGGGGATTGAACCCATGATTTTCTGATCACAGGGCGAGTGCCCTAACCACTGGGCCACCAGCAGATCTATGTGTTGTGAAGTGAGGCATCATGTTTTATTTGGCTTTCCTTTTACAGTCGCAGAGGTAGTGTTGACAGAAAAAAAAGATAGATCTGCAAAATTGAACGAGAATCAATATTGATCGGTGAATGGATTTTTTAAACCCAGCCCTACAAAACACGGTTGAAATAAACATGAACTAAAAACAGAACACGAACCAACAAAACGACAAAGCACAAACAGCTAAAAGGGGCAGACACATGTAGAAACACTGTCAAAAACACTGGTACCAATACGGTAAATACCACATCTGAATGAAAAATACCAAGCTCAAACACACTGGTATAAATACCTGTAGGTAAATTAAAGACAGATGAGACAGGACATGCGTACAAATCAGAGGAGAGGTCAACAAGACCAAGGGTGGAGCCAGAGAACCTAAACCATGTGGAGTGGAACAGGGAAAATATGAACAAACCTGGGGAGTGACAGATGGAAGCAAGTAAAGACGGAGCAAGACTTTCACACTAGCATACAGTTTTAATTTAAAATAAAAAGTACCACTTAATTCCTAAGTCTGGCTTGGATAACTGGTTAATAATGATAACAATGCCTGAGGTTAAACCACATTAGCGGAAACAAGCCTTTTTTATATTATTTACATAAACTTTTATGCTTAGGAAGCATCATCCTAAAACTGCACCTGAGATTGTAGTGATGCACTTCACAGTCCTTTTCCCAGAACATTATAGGGATACTTTGACCAGGAGCTCTAAATCATAATATCCAAATGATTTTAAATAATAATAACCACTAAATTTAGATCATAGTTCGGGAACGGGCAAGCTCATTAAAAAGTTACCAGTTAATAATAATAATAATAATAAACAATGCCGGTGTTTAAGCATTCAGATGTTTAATAGTATTTGTGCAAAACCTACTTTTAAATAAAAAGAACCACTTAATTCAGACCCTACGTCTGGCATGGGCCAATTCATTATTATCTCTGTGTATTATAACACTGTGTTGTATAGACAAGCTGGGCTTTAGTCACAGGAATTCACTGTAAAGAAAAGGTTTTTCAGGAGTGGTTCTACTGAAATTTGGAGCTTGCTTTGCTGGTAAATGGCCTTCACTGGGAATTAGACTCCTTATGTCTGTGGTATTCATTCCCTTCTTATTTCATTACTGTTCCATGTGTTAAAGGATATAAATCAAACATTTTAAAGACTGCAACATGGTCAGTGTACCTTCTGTTCAAGGAGAGAAAATGTGTATGCATACAAACTTGAACAAAGCATAATACTAAAAGTACATTATCACTATATTTGCAAGACAAATCCTGTATATCTTGATATTTTATGTGCTTTTACGAAATGGCTAGAAATGATTGAACAGGCACTATTCAACCCCTCAGCTCATAATTGCTTTAAGTGAAAAAGGAAATACAATAAAAGACAAGTCTGGGATACCAACCAATACCACCTAAAACATTCATATCTGAATATTTTATGCAAGATATCCATCTCCTATGAAGTACATGAAGTTTCATGCTGAATGCAAAAACATCTCACCATTTGCAATATTCAAACTTATCCAAGTTCAATGTTTCATTAAATTTAATCCCAAAGTTAACCAGACCTTCAAAGTTATAAATAAATGTTATAAATAACTACATGCAAAGAATTTTCAAGCAATGCTTATGCAATGCACTTCACCCCTTTTAAAGGAATCTGAAACAAGGCAAGAGTGAAGATTGTGTTCTGTTAGTGATACATTACATTAATGTAAACTGAAGAGCTTTATGGAAATTTTATGTAGGATTAAAAGGAAAGAAAGTTCAGATTTCCATTAGAGACAACCTGCAGAGCCATCAGTCAATAAATCATTCAAAACAGAGACAGAAAGACTGTGCAGAAGAAATTAAAGGTTCAAAATATCAGGACTACATGGGTGAAGGAGTTTCGTTGTGTGTGACAGAAGAATACATGTATAAATAAATAAACAAATAGTATATACCCACTAGGTATGTTGAAATTAATCACATAATCGATGCATTGCATACGATTCTGCACTGATGCAGAAGCACAACATAATTGATTGTGTCATAATGATATTGCTTGACATTCTGGTGGCTGCTTTAAAAATCTAGTTAAAATGTAGCATTGGTAGTGACTAATGCTGCCTGATCTGAGTACAGTGCTGCTCCAGGCAGCGGTAACTCTCAACTCACTGTCAAAAGTGGTGGAGGGATGCAGAGAGATTACAAATGCTCCAAACATTTTAAAATCTGATATTTAGACACATTTTGGATTTTCTTAACAGATTGGGAAGAATAAATTGGAAGAGGCACATGCGGTGTGTAAAGCATGTCAAACAAAACACAAAAATGTCACTGCAGAAAGCTCCACTCTCAAACCAGAGCAGGTTTTTCACCTGGTGTTCATGGTCAAAAGTCCCAAATTCACATTTTGATAAGACAAGTCTCTGTTCTTTAATTTAATTAATACACTATTTAGTGTAACGGTCTCTATTTTTGTTTTTACATTTTCCGGATTTGTTGAATAGGAATGGGAGCTTACACCTCACTTCTTGTATTTAAAAACATAATGTGAAGTTATGAAGAAAATTGATGGGAACTGACTTCTATATTTTTATATTATTATAATGTACACTTTTATATATTATACTTTTATTATATTGGTTATGCTGCTTTCTCCACTTGTTCTACTTAGCAGCTGTAATGATACTAATTTTCCACCTGTGGGACTAATAAAGTGAAATAAATCATTTTCTTTTCTTAAAGACTTCCCTTCCACAATAACCAAATTATTTTGTTTTGAATCTGAAAATGTTACATATAGTTGTTACATATATGTTACATATATGTTTATTTGCATTCAAAATGTATAAAGTGTAGTCATCACATTTGGCACTTTAGGAAAAGCAATTATCAGATCTTAATTCAGTACTAACAGGCAAATGTGAAATTCATAAATTGCCATTTTTTCCACTGCTGGTGGATCCATTTATCCAACTGTCACTCAGCTTTTGTAAAACAGTGAAAAAAACAGACAGTGTGACACTCATGCTATATCTTCATTACAGACATAGGACATGTCCAAACAAAAAAAAGTATAAAATCAAACATCAGCTGTTCTGACAGGCATCACTGTGTGAAAATGCACTGCTGCACTGTAAATCTGTAATGGCTTATACCTCACCAGTCCTGCCTGATTATGCAGCTGTGCTGTGTCCTTCAGGCGTCCTAAGATGCAACAAACTGATAGGTGGGAGAATCCATTTCCTGTCATGCCTTATCCCAAGCACTCCGAGTGTCATGATCTGTTAAAGTGGCATGATGGTCTCATCCTAACACACAGGGCTCCTAGGTGATTTATGACAGCTTATAGAGCGTGCGTGCTCTGCGCCACTGGCCTTTAAGAACAATATGTTCTCCAGCCAAAGCAGACATGCTGCCAGAAATCGGAATACGAGGAAGAGAAAGAGAGCAAAGCAAAAAATAATGGCTACATTCTAAATGCAGTTAAACAGCTTAGTGCAGCACCAGTGGCCTCAGAGCAAATCTTTCAAATACAACAAAATATTTGGGTGTGTTATGCATGGTGAACAGTTGGAGCTGCACAGTGATCAAAGATGCTGTTATTTAGGAGGCTACATGATGAACGTCCATACCGGTCTCATATTTCATGTCAATGCTGTTTTGCTATCTTACTCTCAGTAAAATCACATGCAAAAATGATCAGTCAACTGTGGGCCTTTGCCCAAGACAAGATAAAAAAAAAAACGCACTAATGCTCATAATGTTTGTGCCACAATTACGCTGTATCAAAAATATAATAGCGTTTCAATTTACAGGTAATTAAACAGAATTATTCATGTTCCTAATGTCTCCATAATCATTAGTGTTATGACAAACTCAGCTCATAATTTGATTTATGATAAACAGTGATGAGAATGTAAATTCAGACGAGCAGTTACTGTCAGAATTACAGAGATAAACAACACTATTTATATATTTCACTCAAAAAGCTACACATGTGAGCATTACGGAACCGAATCCTTTATCTCGGTTAATCCCAATGGTAATAAAATAGTCAAAACTGTTACCATACAATTTAGAATGATATCTACATTCCTTCTGTTTTTAGAGTCTATAATACAGTCCCATTTATTTAACCTTTACACATTATTGAACTCACCATAGATTAGAATGATTGTAAAGCAGAACGTTTAAACACATTAATATAACAAACAAACAAAAACAGAACTTTTGCAAATCATATTTATGACAATATTTGATATGATCAAATGTGAGCCCAAACTTACAATTCCATATTCTGAACAAAATCATCCAGGTTACTGCACAGTCTACTAAGAGCTGGGAGGGTGGGGCTGGGAGGGTGAAATATGACACTGAACGTCCTTGTCATGTTTTGATTTCAATGTAATGTGTCATGTTTGTACTGTGACATAATGTCAGTAGTGCTACCAGTCTAAGGTTACCTTCTCAAATTCACCTCGAAACTTCATAAGCCAGAGGATGGTGCTCTTTCAATCTACATAAACCTATAGATCCACCGAGGACTCAATTTTTACTCTGGTACAGACTTCTGTCTATCTGTGCTCATCTAATATGGATATGAAAGCAAATGCAAGATCATCTAGCTCATCCAAATCATTAAAGCTAAATAGACAACATGCTGTTGGTTATGTATGTGTGACGGCTGTGCCTTCCCTGGCCCTTTTATTTCTATTTTTTTGGTTCATATGTCCCTTTACTTAGGTCCCCCTATGTAGGCTCCCTACCTAGTGTGTCCCCACGGTTTGCAACACCCCCAGAATTAAGTCCTGTCACCTGTCCCTCGTTTTCCCCTGGT
>JBBMFX010000101.1:12449494-12467906 GCA_037832545.1 Rhabdalestes septentrionalis
AGAGAGAGGGAGAGAGAGAGAGAGAGAGAGAGAGATAGAGAGAGAGAGAGATAGAGAGAGAGAGAGAGAGAGGCAAGTTTAAGCCAGAGTAGGGAAATGTTGTTCTGAATGCTGATAATCTTGAGTGGCCACAGAGGGTTTGTGGGGTGTTGACCTTACACAGTGGGGAATTAAACCACACTCAGCCATGAAAATAATCTCCATTTAATGACCGCGTTTACATAAAGATCAAAGAAGCCACCGCCCATGTTCTGCCTCTCTCAGTCTTTCACACCCTTTCCTTCATGACCACTGTGAGACCACTAAGCTGCAGTATATATGACCTCAAGCATGGGCTGAGAGCCAGGGAAATTCAACAGGAATGGAGGCTCCAACATTTTCTAAAGATTCTGCAGACAGTTTGACTTTGTATGAACTCATCCAGTTTTAGAGTTTGCATGTAAATGCACACATTTAAAACAATAGTTGTCTGGTAGACGGATATTGCATCTCGAAGAGTTCAGATATAAGAAAGTGTTAGCATTCCATTATTCTTATAGTGTGTGGGCGTCTTGAACCCTCCAAACAAATCAAACATGTAAATGAATAGCAAGCTCTGAACCTGAGTGCTTTTCTTCAAAACACTTGCTAGATTACAGGCATAAAACAGGGAGAACTTAATAAAATTGGCATTACAGGAGTGTGTGTGATGGCATTTAGAATGAAGCCTTTGGAATTTTTCTTTTAGGTTAAAGCAAACAGTGGGAGTGGGAGAAGCTGAGAACCACTCTGGTGGTCTCTGTGAAGAGAACTCCCAGCAGTTGAAGAAAGCAACCACAAGGCACATAAAGTGATGGGAATCAAGTGAGAATGTCAGTGATTGTGTGTTTAGTTTGGGGTCAGAAGGATTCTTCTACTTAGGAATGTGTTTATGTAACCAGCTGCATCAGCTCTACTTAATTTCAACTGTAAGCTCATTAGAATATAGTGAATTTGTTTTTGTTTCATTTTAAATAAGTTTCACAAATGACTAATTTAAAACTGGGTTTTATTTAGCTTAGTAGCTACTAAATATTTCCATCAAAGCATGAGACGTTTCATGTTTAATTAAGTAAACACATATCCTATGTGGACAATAGTATAGGGACATACCTGTTTCCAGCCCTTTACTTTGGTATTGTTTTAACATTCCAGAACAATTTGGGCATCACCATGCTTTCAACTTGGATAACACCATGCTTTCAAACTGGACTGAAAATACCTTTTATCTATTTCAGCATGACTGTAAGACATAGTTGGATGAGTTAGGTGTCGTAGAACTTAAATGGTCCTCACAGAGCCCTGACCTCAACCCCATCCATCACCTTCTGAATGAACTGGAACGGAGATTGCAAGCCAAGTCTTCTTATCTAACATCAGTGCCTGACCTCATAAATGTTCTACAGATTGAATGAACATGCACAAAATCTTGTGGAAAGATGAGTGAAAGAGTGAAAAATTTTACAGCTGCAAAAGGGGGAACAACTCCATATTAGTCTTTATATTTTAATGCAATGTCCATACAGTCCCTGTTGGTGTAATGATCAGGCTTTCCAATACCTTTGTCCATCTAGTGTATATAACTGAACTTCTGTATAGTTGGTGCAACCAGGCCTTCAGAGCAGGCAAGAAAGTTTGAGGCAAGTTTCAGACTAACTGGCTCAGATTATATAAAATGATTTTTTTTGTGAAATGAGCTGCTCAATTTGGAAATGTACTGAGCTGGGCCTTTTACCAGAACATTTTCCAAAATTGTAACTTTAGATCGCCACTCAAATGGCATTTGCACAGGGTCTGAAATATATATTTCAGGTTCTGTGCAACCATTGCAGAACAGCCAGCAGTGAACAGCTATGTCATTATTACTTTAACTACAACCCCCAGGAGTGTAGTGGCAGTAATGCTATTTTTCAAATCTATATTATTTGAGAAGTGAAGCTGTCAATCAAGCAGTAGGGTAGCACTGAGAAATCATTTTATTTCCCCAGATGACCATATTTGTACACATTTCAACTTACGTCTATTAGGATGTTAAAAGAAATACTGAAAGAGTTATAGTTTAAGTTATAATAAAAAGAACACCCAGAATACATTTATTTGAAAAGTAGATATTGCATGTCAGACAGAAAAATTACAATAATTACTCTGTGTAAATTGTTAACAAGTACAGTAGAAACTACAAATATGACTGACGAGCTTCACATTTTTGCAAACAATCAAGTTTTTAATGGCACAAATCGATTTATTCTTGGAAATTCTTAGGAATGTCTGAAGCTCTGCATTAAACTTCAGAAAGGAACAGAGCTGTCAACTGGGCTCAGAAATAAAATGTAAATTATTTCAAGATTTCTCTAAGACAACGTAATGGGCTCTAAATCAGTAAATGGGCACTCGTAACTATCCAGCAGTCAAAAGTTCACTGTCAAATGAATTCAGCTGTGTAGCACTGTGTGCCAAGCAGCTAAACTATAACTTCACCATTTGCCATCTAACACACATATTAGCATATGTAACATGTATTAAGTCTAATACACAACAAAGCATAAACACAGTCTGCCATCTGAAACTGACAGTTCATTTATCACACATAAGAACACATTTCTGTGTTCAGAATGGCTGAGCTGTTAAATAGTAGCTGGATGTTTGCGACTATTTCCAGTCATTTATATTCCAATTCAAAACTGATCATTTTTTATTTTGTCAATTAATGGTTAGCAATGACAGGCATTCTGATGGCCTCATGTGGTATAACGCGACTAACTATTTGGCCTGGAGAGGTAAAAACATTCAAATATTTTTCATTCGAATATGTACTTTTTGCATTTGACAGATTTCTGAATGTTACAATACTCTGACAGCCTGAAGGAGTAGATACGAGGTCTCCTTTATGCATTTGAAAGCTCCATAAGCTTTGGGCGGTTAACAGCACTAAACGTATCCAGCTAGAGCCTAAAGACTACAGAGCATAACCATAACACAGCTTCATCAAACACTGATATAATACATTATAAAAAGCAGCATTGTTCCGGTAGTGCTAGGCTGGTAATACAGCCTTTTATGAATACCACTCAACATATTTCAAATAAAAACAACATTAACTGTTTTTTACTCATCCGTAGACAAGTCATTACACATTATATTGTTAAAGCCACCATGAATACCAACAAATTCCCCTCCGACCTATTTTAGACTGAAGCACTTGCGTCTGGCGCAAGTCAAGTGTTTTGCTTGATGATAGGTGAGAATTTAGAAGGAGAAGGTTAAATGCAATATGACTGATTGATATTATTTTTCCCCAGTGGGGCTCAAAAGAGGTTTAGAGGCGGGAAAATATGTCTACACCTTGATGAAAATCAGAGAAACACATGAAGGTAAAAAGGCCTGTTTTTATTTAAGGTCAAACTGAAACTGATTTTAAATCATGACAAATAAAACTGTTACCAAAACCTACTGAGACCTGCACTCTCTGACTAGTCAGAATGGGATCATAATGCATCTAGACAATTCGTCCACTAATAAATCATCTTAATCGATAGAGGCAGCACATCCAAGTCTCGAAGCACGCTGTCATTAAGAGACATGACTTGTGAAGGCACCTAGATCCAACAGCATGGAGACGGTTCTGATTCAGTACAATTCCCTGGGGTAATATGAAATGTTAAAGACATGCCATTAAGCCATCTGCGTCAAGCCTCTGTATGTGTAAGAGGGACAGGAGCAGGTCATATAGTCCCTCTGCTCATTTGCCCGTGATCAAAGTGTTTGAGAGAGGTATCGACTATACGCCTGCTGTGTATGCATCATGCGTAAACTCTAATTCTCCTTTTTAAGGTTAAACAACGCAAGCCAAAGCCACACAGCATGCAGAGAAGGTACTTCCTCATGAGGCAACATACGATATACAGAGCATAACCTAAAAAATAAAGCACAGAATAAAGTGCACCTGTAATTTATCATCCAGGGATTATGGGCTTTCCTGCTGGTGCACACAGTAATGTATTCCTCCTTCTGGAGTTGAAGCCTGGGTTAAGCATTTCTACTGATGAGGTGTGCAGAGGATGTGAGCGGTGAAAAACCGGTGAAAATGACTGCGTCTACATGACACTTTCCAAAGAACAGGTGGGCATTAGCAATCTGCTGTGTACCCCTGAGTGAGGCATTAGTAAACACACCACTCAGCAAGCACAGCAGAGCCTGATAGCTCAGAACAAACTGCAGCTCTGTGCCATGGGCCATCTGTGGTAGGGGGTCCACGTTGGTTTGTATTGAAAGATTAAGGCTCTCCTTAGCATTCTGGTTGTGGAAAGGGACCTAAAACACACCTTGGGGGGAAACTATGAAGCTTAACCTCAGGAACTGTCACAAGAAATAGCTTTACATGAACTACAGGTTCTGAAAAAGGGTTAACAAAAATCTATAGGCCTTTCCAAAATACCCGCACAAAGCTAAACAAACTTTTTTTTTTCATTTTAGTCAAAGATGAAAAGACACAAATGTGATCAATTTGCAAAGGGTTAATGAGACTAATTTAACTAGATCAAATCTTTGTTTTTATTGACATGTACCTTTCTGATGAGACTCTCTTTTTGTTTTTACAACCGGAAAGAGATGTCCAATTTATCTGTTTGACTCAGCTTAAAAGCCATGATTACTTGATTAATCATTAAATATGTTCTAGATTACAATCAATACTGAGAACCACAGAATTAAAGCACCCTGCAAAAATTAAGGCTTAGAGCGACTAGGAGTTGGTACTAGATCAGAAGCATTAATGAAGCTCGCATAAAACACAACTGATGCTCTGCTTGTCCTCGAAACATATGCATGCATACACACACACACACACAAACACACACACACACACACACACACACACACACAAACACCCTTGAGCAAGGACAAGCAAGCTTTTCATATTTTAATGGGGACGTGGGACTCATGTTGCCTGGGAGATGAACTATACTAGGCACTTCTAGGGATGATTGTATTGGCTATCCAGACTGCCAGGGTGATCCAGAATGCCAGGGTGAAGCGCCTGTTAAATGCTGGCAAATATAATTTACGCAGTGGAATGAAATGTGCAGAGTAAGCAGTCTAAATGGGTTTAAATTTTTTCCAAGGCTAGAAACAAATATAAAATTTGTTTTCATCTCATAATAAAAAAGCTCACTAAAAATAAAACACTCCAATAATATAACAAAAAAGCATCAAGCGGTCATGAATCTTACTGCCTACTACTTAAAAAAAAGCTACTGTATGAAAAGATTTCACTCTTAATGCAAGGCCATTTTCATTATAGCTTATAGCTTAATTTTAATATGCCTACATTTTACAGCTTCATACAATTAAGCTAAAATCCAAGAGGTGAAATATCATAATAGAATTTACACATGTATCTGAAAATAAACACAAAATGTACACTACATTGAAACTAACACAAGTACCAACCTTGGTTTTTAACACTATAGCCATTTGATGCAAGAATAAAGAAATACTTTCAATAACATCACACACACACCGCAAAGCTTTGGGAATCCATAATGTTTGATACTCGTGGGCTTTAAGCAATCTGAGGCAGCAGAAAAGGAGAAAACTGTCATGTCATATTTATGTGGGATTTAGTATACAGCTGACACATACAAAAGACAACTCCTCAGTCCTTCTGCATTAGGCTCTTAGCAGAAACTCAAGGCTAGGGCTGCTAACATTAGAGTGGCACTGGCCCTCTCTTCACTTGGCTACCCACCATATCAATGGACAGTCCTTCAGTTGGCTTGTGTAAGGCTTTACAGTAATACAGATGTTTTTCACTGTCTTTGTGGCTACGCTGCGGCTTGGTATCAAGGCCATGATGAAAATTATGATTTATGTCGCTGTCATTACATTTTCTACAAATCTGTCAAAGCTCCTCAGTCCCTCTGGGGCCTAGAGAAAAGTATTTGCGTTCATACCTGCCATATGGCAACTATTATGTGTATATGCTCTGATCCTTCACAGAGGCTTGAAGATTTGGTCCTCCTTTAAGGTAATCTGGCAATTTACAACCTGACCAGAGCTTCTTATTATCTGAGCTTTGTAAAACATCCTGGGTAAACACCACCCACTGTTACACTCTGCGACAAGTCTTGAACTCCTGCTCACCTTGAAACAACGTGCAGATTTGATAATAAAATGAGGCAGTATCTTTAATATGAAGATAAAGAACAGTGTGATAGACTCTGATTCATTTCTACAACTGGTGAAATACAGTGAAATAACTTTTATTGCTTTGTATACAACATTAATACGTTTTAGACACTTGACATACTACAACAAAATTAAATTCCTGAAGGGGCCTGAACAGACTCCCACAAGGGATGCTAATATGTAGTAAATTAAGCCAATTTCTAGTAAAGATACATTAACATCTCTAATATGCAAATTGCATTGTCTAACAAGACTACCATGTTTAGCATGGTCAAAGCATTAAAGATTGATAGCTAATTGCTTTCTACTAATCATTGCAAAATAATAAAACACCATTAAATCCCAGGACAGTTATTTAATTGCTCCAATCCGTAGTTAATGTCCTGTCAATATCTCTCAGAAGGGATTCAAGCATTTGTTTATTTAGACAAAGTGTCGCGCTTCCCTTTTACTCCCATTTGAGGGCAGGCGCGTTTGCAAACATTCATCTTCAAATACTTATTTTTAAAAACAAAGTAACAGGCACAAGGACCAGAAAGAAAACAGGGAACATACCACTCAACACAGGGTGATGGTCGACACTAATGTCCACCAAAAACAAACTTAAATACAAAATCTAAAAATTCACCAACCAATAACCAAACACAAACAATTAACTAAACACAGTTGTCACTCATCCAAAACCTTACCACCATTTCATAATAAAAGTCCATACCCCAAACTTAACCTGCAGCAGCCAGGAAATGACAGTAAGAGGATTTTGCATTTGACTTATTGAAATGAAACAGAACCAATTAGCTAATTAGCAATCAAATACATGTTAAATTACAACAGGACACAAATATTTCAGGAGGTGCGGGGTCACTGATGTGTTTTAAGCTGTTGTGTTGCAAGTTCAGACAAAAACATCTCTGAGCCAATAATTATACTCACTCGAAATGATGAAAAATAATTAATACAACACATTATGCATCAAACCTACCTCTAATTTTGATGTGCTTTAAACTCCATCATTCCTATAGTCACACACAGTGCTGCTCTGTCTTCTAGTTTTAAAAATCACAGTGGGACTAAAGTGAGTGTAAAAAAGCTCACAACAAGAGCCCATTAGAATTGAACATCTAAAAATCTGGTTTCTAATGGTAATTGTCCTGTGTGCTGGTACTAATTCAGAGTAATGTATTGCTGTGTGTATAAATGAATCACACACAGCAGTGCTTCATTTCATTTATGGGGCAGTTGGTGGTCTTGTGGTGAGGGAGTTGGCCCAGCAATCAGAATGTTGTAGGTTTGAATCCCAGGACTGCTAGTGGCAGTACTGAGGTACCCTTGGGCGCTGAATCACTGGCTGCTCGCTGATTCACTTTTGTTAAATTAGTTACATGCAGAGAAAGAATTTCACTGTGTGCTCTGGTGTGTCCACATGTGACCATAACAGGCCACTTGACTATAACATGACCCTTTTCATATAGGAGATCTTTACTACAAGGGGAAAACTAATACTGAACAAACTGGAATAGTTCAGTGAAGTAAAAAGTAGGCCTATTCTGTTGTGCCAGTCGTGTCAGTGAAAGCTGAAATATCAAGTCATGCACACACTGAGTGCATGCAGAACAGAACAGCGGCCTCACTAACACCTCATTCACACATGCCACCACAGTTCACATGGACGTATACGGTCTGTTACATGCCTGCTGCCTCCAGGGATGCTTCAACCACACCTCATTCACACCTGCTCCCGAAAACAGCCTCGTCAGTAAACAGCAGCTTCCCCTCCATGCTGCAGCAGCTCAGTGCTCTGTCAGAATGAGCTTACATTACTCCCACAAAAGCGTGAATACTTCTGCTTTGCCGCTTCTTCAAAAAAAACTGTAGCATTCTGTAGCGCATACTGTCACAGTTTTAAATGCAAAAACATAGTATGTAAAACTAGTTACTTACCTTTATCTTATAAATCTAGCTTTCCCATGAAAAAAAACCCACCAGCTCATTCAGTAAAACTATACTTACACAGCTAATCAAAAATATATACAATCTAAATAACATAATTAAGATGTTATTTTGATGGTATATTTTTTGATTACTTATTATGCCGGTTATTTTTTATATTGCTATCTCGTAAAGTAACTCAGAATGTTGGACGAGATTGAGGTGAGGTAGGAAAAAGTCAAACATTCTTTCTCTTTGTGAGTGGCCCTGGAGGACATTTTAAGCAAAAACACTATTTGATATTCGTGGGAAACTTTGACTATTCATTTTTTAATACCTGTCGTCCGAGTTTCTACACATATCTGTCTGATTGCTGTAGTAATGTTTCTACTCTCTGGACAGAAGCATCTGATCTCACAGCATGTTATCTTTCCTGTGTTGTTGGCAGTTTGCGAACAACTGTTAGGAGCCTCACCATGACCTACCCTAACGCATTACGATTTATATATATATATATATATATAGACACACCATCTGAGAAAAACATACATTTTGTGTTCTTGTTCATCAATCGTTGCAAACTATTTCCCAATAAATTAATACTACAAATGTTCACTAGGAATGGTCATCTATCAATAACAATCAAAAATAACATTTCTCATTTTTTTACAAGCCAGTAAATATGGACTTCCTGAAGAGCAACTGTTCAGAATGCAAATCACCCGGTCTTCTGAATGGAAGACATTCCAGCGACTGAGAGAGACACCTAACTGCCATTAACACTGAAGTGCAACTGCAATCTCAGTGATTGAGGGCTTACCTGTAAATGGGATCCTGCATTACCATCATCTTGCTTTCATCCCAGGTCCATTCTTTTTTCTACAGGGAAAGAGAAGAGGAGATTAAAGCGTGACTTATAAAGTCATTCTTCATCTCCAGGGAAAGAGAGCAAAAGATTTCAAAGATTAATACAGTCGTCACTTTAAAAGAGTTACAATGTCAGAAGCGTGAGTGGTTAGCTCATTCTAGAGCAGAACATCTGGCTCAAACGCACCTTTTTATGGCCAGTTAGAGACTATATAAAAAGTAATGTATGGTCCCTAGCCAAATTACCTGCTGTTTTGAACAAGCACATGAGAGTAATCCTATTTCAGAGGCACTATTTGAGTCTTTTTTTGTGAAAAAAAAATATGTGAAGTGTAAAAATGCATTTTTTATAATGAATATTTATATAAAGGGGTTGCACAGAAAAAAATGCCTTGATACTGGCATCATGATCATTAATGGTAATGAATACATCACTTTGCACTGCATGAACATCTGTGTACACACCTGTGTTTTGTTGGCAACAGTCTCTGAACCTTCTTCACTAATATATATGAGACTGGTCAGTATGCTCACAGAAACATATACGATCTGGAAAAAGTGTTACGTGTTAACACATATTTTGATGGCTAAAAAAAAGTTGTTATGCTTACATAGTTTTTGTGCTTAAATTAATCCCAGTGGAGGTTTGGAACTAGCTATGGAATCAGATAAGTCTTGGATACTTTTAAGCATCATGGACCTTAGCAGTCATTGACCCCACTCTGTGACTTTACATGGTCTTCTGCATCGTGGCTGAGTTTCTGTTGTTTCTAAACACTTCCCACTTGCCAATGACACCACTTACAATTAACTGTGGAATTTCACAAACCGTCTTATTGCAGAGGTGGCATCTTATTACAGCACAATTGAAGTGCAGTTGAAGTCACTGAGCTCTTCACAGCTCTTTTTTTTTAGAAATGTTTGTAACTTAGACACCACATCAGAAATGCGAATAGTTAAAACCGGAATAGTTAAAACCTATTTGGTGACTTGTCCCTGTAGTCTTAAGGAGGTAAAATAAATTATTAGGGCTCAAAACATTAAGGATTTGCTGAAAACCGACACATTCAGACTAACACTTATTTTCTTTCACATAAGCGCCTATTACTTTGCAAATGCACTTGTACATTAAACATCGCACACACTTGTTAAGGTGTAATCACCTTAGTAAAAAAGACCTGTAAATATCTAAACATTTAATGAAAATTACAAATGCGTTTTCACCATTTAGCTTGGTACAGTCGCTCACGGTGCTGCCTGCTGTGTGTGTGTGAATGAAGCCAAGCCAGGAGCAGAGTTCAAGGGTTGCACACATACAATCAATAAGTGATCACAGGCTTCCAAATTTCTACTTCATTGCTTAATCTTTGCCCTTAATCAAGCTAGCTTTCAAACAGGGAGTTTGATTCAAAACCTCTATTAAGCTATCCAGTAACCTATTGCTTTGTAATCTCATTTCTCTTCTTGATGTGTGATTAACTAAAAACTAACTTAACCTAACATGACATGACAGGACAGAGTAACCTTACAGGGGTCATAAATGGGCCTTTCACCGATTTTACAGAAACTCTGTACATGTAATCGCTGAGCTCAAAAAAAAAAAAAAAAAAATGTTATTTATAACGCTGATATTGGTATAAGGTAGTAAAAGGTTGTCTGGTGGTTAGGGACTTGCCCCTGTGATCGGAAATTGGTGGGTTCCAGGACTGCTAGTGACACCACTCAATTAACCTTGAGCAAGGTACCATCCCCACACACTGCGTCGCTGGCAGTAAACTGCTTCACTTGGAGAATGGGTTAAATGCAGAGAAAGTATTTCACATTATTTACACTGTGGCTGTGCTATAGTGTGCTCGTGTGACTAAAATTGTCCACTTTACTTACTTTAAATCCAAAAAATACATTATTAGGAGTACAAGTGTGCCTTAAACTCTTTAGTGTAAATGTTTCAGACTTCAGGTTCCCATCACCGCTACTGTGAACAAGTTCCTTTAGAATGACATTTAACATCTAACAGTGAAACGCTGACAAAATTGGAACACCAGGCCACTCATTCTTTGAACTATTCCCCTATCAGACTTTCTTGCACTATACACCCACCTGAATGCTACTTTCTTTGTAATAGTTTGAATGGGAAATTAGTTGTGTATTAAGTTGGCTTAATATACAAGAGGAAGTTGCAGAAGGTGTGGTGGGGTATGAGCGTTCGGGAGTGTTCTGAAACCATTGCAGCACTGAAGTGAAATCAATGCTCAGCACGGGAAGCTGATGACATTACACAAATAAAGCAGACTGACCGCTCTCCACCTGCTGAGTTATAGCTGATTGCTTGCCATCCTGCCCGGCCTACGCCACCCATCTCCTATACTGCAATTATTCTCCCTTTGGACAGCCATTTACGCAGAAAACACTATGATCACTCTTCTCCAGCCTGAATTTGAATGGAAGAGGTCAACCTTACCTATGACCATTCTCACAGAGCTCATCATAATATGCCAGGTGGCCATAAAAGAGCACAAATTATAAAACAATTAGTGCACCCAATCTTTAAGACAGATACAGAGAATAGAAAAGGCTCACCTTTTTCTTTTTACGGAGCACAACTTTGACCCCATCCACAGACACCATGATGTTCACTTTTTTCTTCTTGATGTTCTTCACTTTAAATTCATACTGAAAAAGAAGAAGAGGGGGAAATCAATTACTCTCTTTTCATCCCTAGAGAGATGAATGTGCTTACATTAATTAACTTTAATCTGACACTACTGAAAGGAAACCTCTGCTGACATCAACACAGCTCTTTTCCAAAGGTGTTAATCTTTTGGTAATTAAAATGCGAGGGACAATGTAACAGCTTAAAAGTTGCAAGTCTCATCTACAGTTCAGCAATTAAAAAAGCAAGAAATGTATTTAAGTACGTGGCTAAATATCTAAGTAAGAAAATCTCCTTAGTGAATCAACTGAAGTATCTTTAGGGAATTTCACAGCCCGAACAAGTCTGGAAGTAACCATCAGAGTAGTATTAGCACGGATGGAAGGTTGTGTGAATAAGGTTATAATTACGGCAAAGATTCACCCACAGCAGAACAGAAACTAAAAATAAGAAATGAAAAAGAAGCTGTCTGATGTGAGTAAATAAGGGTATACTCAGGGGAAGATGTCTGATTATGTGTGTGTGTGTGTGTGTTGGGGGGCAGGGGGAGATAGATAATTAATTTAATGAAAGAACTGCACTTCTTCAAAATGATCTTTTTATTCTGCCCATTCAAAAGGATATAAAAATATTGATTTCCCACACTGAAATGATCTCTGCCAAACATTTACTGATAATAAAACCTTCTAAATGATTTAGAGCACAAACGTCCTCAAAGCCTTTAATCTAAAATGTGGAAAAGGAGAAGTAATCTCCTCTTTCCATTAACTAGATTTCACTGACTATAGTGACTAAAAAGAGACAAAGAGGCAAAATACATTCAAAACTTTTCATTTCTTCTGGTTTTCAAAACAAATTCACCTAGCTGTCTTTTTTGAATCTGAGAGAAAATCCTCTGATTAGTCCAGTGTTTTTTTTCTCTCTGAGAAGAAAACAATTGTGATAATTAAAAAAAAAACTCAGTTGGGAAATCCAACAGAAAACACACACTAAGCCATAGAAGCGTTTTCATCCAACGCAGAGCAACATCTAGACAAAACAGCTCCCTCTCAAAAACATGTTGTGCTTTCTGTTGCCAGGTGCATCAAGGCACTAACATTAGCCAGGTGACGCCACTTGTTTGCTGCTTCATCGCCGTCCTCCCCATTATCTGTGATGATGCCTCCCTAATTGAGTTTATTTTGGTCACCTGCACGGCATTCTCAAGCTACAGCAGGTGGTCAGTGTAGTCCTACTGAGCCCAGACTCCTGAATGAACAGAACAAGGAAAACAGAGATGCTAATGAAGGCTTCTGTGGTCAGCTGTAAAGGTCACTGCTGTGTGAGGCTTTCTAGCTAATAAATACCTTAATATGGGGTGAAATTGTGACTGTCATACGAGCAGTGAATCATGACACATGCTCGCAGGTGAAGACATGATCTTTGATCCTGAGGTGAAATTTATGGTGTGCATGATTTTGTGTTTACACTACAGAGCTCTAGTTATATTCTAAACAGACAGTTTTGCCCAGGTATTCTAAAATCGTAAGCCCTACAAAAGTAACCTATAGAATGGGCAACTTAAAAAAAAGTGTTGGTGCAACAAACACTGCATCTAAAGCAAAGTGCTCAGTAGGCAAATATAAACATGCTTCCCTGAAATTGCATGATCAGACGTCATCTCAGCTTGTGCAAATAAGACAACAGGACAAACCAGTTACCTGTTGACCCAGGACAAACTACTACAGGTTTAATGTTTTGGATGACCATTCGTTTTCATCATCACTTGTGAGTTCTTATTAATAACAATTTGTTGAAAACTGGGAAATGCTGACATTTCAGTTCTAACAGCTGAACAATGAGGTGAATTGAATTGGATTGAAATTCTTCACACAGCTTAACCTGCAAGGTCACTGCAACCTTCTGGCATCTGAGTGTCATTAGCTCGGAGAGCCAAAACGCAGTAGGCCAAAAAGTAAAGTAATCTGTGAAGCGTCTCTAACAGTAGAGTAATGTGTTACTGCATTCCCCTGTCACAGTTACTGAGAAAGTAGGTCTCAAAAGCTTATGAGAATATAATATAAAATAATATTACAATTATAATAATATGATAATATTGTAAAATAATCTCTAATGATATACTATGACAATTCTAGTATAATACTATAATAATCTGTTACCGAACAGACAACATATAATGGTATAACGATCTACAAGGGAAGAGGTGATCAAGCCTAGAATCAAGAGTTCATGAGAAGCAGTTTCAATCCCACAAACTTGTAAATATGTGGTGATTTGGTGAATTATTCTAAAAATGATAAATTTAGCTTTGGCTTTAGTATTGTTTTCTTCATGCATGTTCCATTGGGAGCATTAATACAGCAGGCGGAAAATGAAATATATAATATATGGGTCTTTATAACACAGGGTTAATTGTGCTCATTTTAATAGAACTCATCAACAGGAACACACTTGAGAAATGACATTCCTGGGCACAGAGAATTCACCCATGCTGCTGCTGAACTGGAACTTCAGAGGCTTTACTGTGATGACTGGAATGAATGGATTCTATGGTTTATCGCTAGCCATTCATAAGCCCATTTAGAAAAGGAGAGGCCCAATGTTCTTTTGCTAAACATGTAAATATGAGAATGAGGGAAAGTGCCTCTTATTGTATCCCAGACCACTCAACCAGAAATGATATTCGGCTGCATTTTCCATCACACCTCCACCATTAAGCCCCTCGTGTCTCAGGGAGGCACCTGCGCTACACACATTGATGCAAAAGCTTTCAGACACGACACCAGAAAAAAGATGTGAATAATGGTTGCAGGATTTTTTTAAGGAAACACATGTCATGTAGTTTATGCATTTAACACACATCTGTTGACAGCCTCCATTTAGCCAGACAGTGACTGACGTCCACGCACACAATGTGTCAGCACATTCTTATTGCACGGCAGAGCTCAGTGATGACAACTGCTGGCTAGTGAGACGCTGTTGTTCTTTTAAGAAGCAAGGACGAAATGGAAAATGGTGGCAAGAAACAACGATGAATGCAGCATGAAATGCTGCAGAATAAAATGAACAATGATGTTTGAAAGCTTGACTTTCAAAAGAAAATCTGAATATTATTATTACCAAATTATACCAAATTGAACAGTACACTTGAATATGTAATTTTAATTAAGCTGGTTAATGCTAAAAAAAAATTCAGGTAAAGACAATATAGAACTCAGGTCTAAGCTGAAGTGTTTCAGTGTTTACCTGCTGCTCAAACCTTTTTAATTGTGTCTGAAATCAAGCAGCAATTATTTTCATAGATCATTTTTTTTATTATCAGTCAAATTATATATTAACATTTAGACTTTCATGCTTTAAAGACTTTTTAGAATTTGCATGCCCCTTCTTGGAGGACATTCCACAAGATTTTGGATTTTCTGTGGAAATTTGTGCCTATTTCTTCTGCAGAGCATTTATAAGGTCAATGATGTTGGCTCGTAATCTCTGCTCTAGTTCATCCTAAAGGTGCTAGATGGGGTTAAGGTCAGGACTCTGTGTGAGCCAGTCAGGTTTTTCGCACCGAACTCATCCAACCATGTCTGTTTGGAGCTTGCTTTGTGCTCTGGGGCACAATCATGCTGGAATAGGAAAGGTTATTCCCCAAACTGTGTCAAAAAAGTTGGAAGCATGATGTTATCCAAAAAGTCATGGTATGATAAGGCATCAAGTTTGCCCTTTACCTGAGGAACAGGAGTGTCCCAATAGCATTGTATGCGATGCTATGTAAGGTTCCATGTGGTTTTGAAGAAGAACTTTGTTAAAATATTTATATAAATATCATCTGGAGCCATGATAAAGCGTTTTTGGGAAACATCATGGTAAGTAATGTCAGCCTACAGTAGAGAAGAGTTTTTTTTTAACAGTGTTAACCCTGTTAAATGCAAATGCTCTCACTTTACTGGCAAATGCAGACAATCTAGCTAAAATATTTTGCAGAATGTATCATCAAACTTTCAACACTGCAGCTCGGCCACACCAGCCAAAAGCTCACGCCATTTGAAACATCAGAAAACAAATCTTTTTGGAAACAATTAATGCCATCTCTCTGACAGAAAGGATGAAGGCGTAAACTGAGAACGTAATAAGGAAGCTGATAGGGCTCGGAAAGATGGGAGATTTGTTCTGTGTCCATGGCTACTAAGGACACAATAGTGGATGCCGTTTCCATAGCGACACATCTAGCCTTCCCCAAGACATTGAGCAGAACAATAGGAAAGCAGAGCAATTTGCTGAAAATTGAGTTCATCTGATCGAATGAAATCCTTCACAAACTCTTTCTCACTTTGATTTAAGCAACCCTTCTGAGAACCACATGACGTCAAATCAGGGGCATGAAGCAGAATCGATACAATCAATCTCTAACAGGTAAATCCAACAGCATGGGTTTGAAATTGTATATCATAGTGATTTGTGTGTGGCTCCATATGTGTGTCCACATGCACGTGTGTGTGCATGTGGGGTAGCCATATTGAAAATTTGACTAAAATCTCCAAGGTAAATCAAATTTGCACCTCATCAGATTTCTCTGTTCACAGCCTCACCTTGAAGATTTTGTTCAATAACATCCACTTGGCCTAAACAAAGTTACAGCTGAAAAGGATGAAACTTGAAAAGGATGAAAGCCCACAACTTCATCAGACTATAAAAATAGTCTTTTGATTTTGAAACAGATTTACTCCCAGCATTCCATTAAGACATTATAAACTTTAAAAAACTGGCCTAAACTTAATTCCACAGTGAATTTTTGTCATATTTTAGCTCTTCAGCATGAACTATGGAACAATAATCTAAAAATGTAATAGAGAACCACTGCCTCTTTTTGCCAGCATCACAAACTGGTGTCAGTAAGAAACTGTATTTAACTAACAAAAAAAACAGCTTAAGGTAACATAGACTCCTACTGACCAGCTGTAAACACTCAAGTCTATGAATTACAAAACATTTCCATCTTCTAAATTCTGCTTCATGTACTCCTTTCTATTAAATTACAATTTAATTTTGGGTGTGGGTAACTTCCTTTTTCTACATGCATGCAATCAGCTGCAGGTAAATGAGCAGTGTTTGTGAACTAGAGCATTTTCAACTGTAGAGTTAACAGCAAACAAATTGGCCCAAACTGATAATTGTTTTTTCACATACAGTATAATAATGTTTTTGGCTTTCTGAGGCAAATCTCCCAAGGGAGGTCATTTGTGGGGCATCTTGGAGCCTAGTGTTTATTGATCCGAAGGTTGTGGGTTTGATTCCCAACACTGCTAATGTCATCAATAAGGTAAAATTGAGAACCAAGGTTCCACTGTGTGGTGTGTTTATGCGTGACTATAATATCATACTCCTTTGATCCTCACCATTTTGAAACTCTTCAGTATGATGGATGTGGTTGCAAGTTACCTCTAGGGTGTACTGATAAGAGATTTGTGGGCAGATGCTGACTTTGAACATTTTCCAATGTATTATGTACTGGTGCCACTACCAAAGGTGATAAAAAAGCACTACCAATGGAGACTGGGGCTAAATCTATTTTTGTGTCATGGTTGTACCTCATGTGCCATGATCCCAGCTGTCCAGGTCGCCAGAGTAGCCTGGCACCTCTCTCTCTCTGTTTCTCTGTAGTGCTGGTTTCTACTGATTGTTTACATCCATTACGCATTTCTTTCTCTCTACACCTGCTCTGCATTTCTCTCTCTCCCTACAAACACCCAGCCTGAGCCGTCTGTAAGAAGCGTCTGTACTTCGACATGCCTGCTGGCTACCGAGTCGTGATGTTTTGTTTGTGTGTGCCCTCTAAAACAGAGTACAGTGAATTAAGCACACCTGGCAGTCCCTCATCAGCATCAAAGACACTGCAGGCAGACCACAGCAGCTAGACTTGAAGCTCCCTGGACTTCCCTCTTCTATATCACAGTGGACTTTGAAGAGGCTTCTGAAACTATTTGTGTTTGACAGCTTTCTTTTGGCAGCGCTGTTTCCAGGACTGTGTCTGTTCGCTGATTATCAGAAGCTACGCAGAACTCACCATCACCTTTGTCCCTTTGTCTGGGTTTCCTGCCCAAGCTCCTGGAATAAAGTATCACCAGGGCCTCCCACAAGTGCATCAATTTACCTGAGTTAGCCAGACCTTTGACACTGTGTTAGCATTAGAGAATAATATCGGTTTCTGAAACCAGTGTGATTAATAAAAGCAGGTATTATAGCACAACAGTTAGATATTCTGATATCATCCATCCCAAGTTCTCCAGACTCTATTGTGGACAGAATGCTGAAGAAAATATCTGTGTATTACCAGGCTAGAGAATTCCAATGTACAGCATAGTAAGAATACCTTTTTCCCTAATACAGATACTGAGACTGGAAGACAAACATCATTTTCTCACCAAATGCTCATACATGTCCATTAATAATGAAAACCCACATGCTGTCTAGAAACATGGCTGCTGATCTGAAACACGGATTACCTAAAAACGTCATCACTAATAATTCAGTCAGATTCCTAGTGATGAAACAACGTGTTTTTCCTAAGAAACTGTCCGTGATCAAAGTTATGCTGTTCTGAACCTTTTGCTGAACATTATAAAATAACCCAATAGAGACAAAGTGGTACGTACAACTGATTGTATATACAGATTAAGGCCAACAGGACAAAAGTAGAGATGTTCCGATACCATTTTTCCCCTCCCGATACCGATTCCGATACTTGGGCTCAGGGTATCTGCCGAT
>JBBMFX010000101.1:12490928-12514473 GCA_037832545.1 Rhabdalestes septentrionalis
TTAACCAAAAACACCCTCATGCAGCCCTCTGTGAAGTGATACCGAACTCTATTTATAGTCTACATTTCTGTTGTAAATTCTCTTGCGGACAGGAGAAAAGGGCCTTCTCTGACTGGTTAACAACATTCATGACCTGTGGTCATATTTGAGCCTTTGCATCATACTTAAATATAGTAGTTGATGTTTGATGTTTTCCCCCAAAACATTGTTAGGAAGCATCCATCTGTCAAACGCCAGGAGTTCTTAGATCATATCCTGGATGCTCTGTTGGACCTTTTAGTTAAATAATGACTGAAAGCATATACTGCAAAGAACTCAACCTTAGCTCAAACTCATTTAAGGCCATTTTCTCTTTGATTCAGTTATGTTTTGCTTAATATAAGTGTTAACATATTTTTGACTACACCATTATAAATTCTCAATAAATTGTATATCCAAAACAGCATAAAAATGCCATGAAATCATGTTTTTGTAAACATTTTGCAGCCATCTTACCCTGCTTTATACAGTACTGTGAACCTGTTGTTACACACTACTAGTTTCTAGATGCATTTTACTTGTTCTAAGCAATTATTTCTTTACATATGATTCTACTGGCAAACATATTATATTTATTTATTTCAACATTTCACATAATGCACTTCTTTTCAAGACCTAATGCTTGGTTTAATGTTTTGTTTTCCATTTTTTGCATAAGAAATGCTTAGTATCCCCAACAAATAATGCTCTCCCAACAGAAAACAGTTTGAATGTCAGCAAGCATGACGAATTGAAATACATCTTTGTTAAATACTTGAAATCTGAAATCTATTCCTTCCCTCGAGGTGTTCTGACCCTGATATTTGTTAAAATGGTTAAAACTTGGCGAAGAAATGAGGATTTACATTTGATTACCTTTCCAAATACACAAATTGCTTTTGGCTTTGGAGTGTATTTTGTGAGCAAACATTCAGCAAGATGTTGAGATGCCCAGGCTACCACACCTCTTACATAACATCAAGGTCTGTTTGATATCTCTTACACCAGAGTTAACAGTGTTATAATCATTTTTAGGGCTCAGTCCAGCTGCCTTTTGTAGTTTCCTGAATGAATCCTTTTTTTGCTTGAATTCGGCATCTAATTTCATGTTTTGCTTGACAACAAAGGATAATTGAATACACATTCATTACATAAAGTCCTTCAGTGATTTACCTGATGTGGCTGGCAAGTTGAATTTGGACCATAAAGAAAAGGTCCTGTGCAGTAACAACAAGACCCTGAATGGCAAAACACATCAAATAAACTGTGGTTTATCTTGATTAAACATTGAACAATATGTCTGGGTAGCACCACCCGTCTCTCTCTAAGCTTTGATACTGTGTGTGAAATAGAACCATTGTTCCACAGACAGACATAACCTTTACCATGAATAGACCCTTTTTTGTTCAGTTTAGTACAATTGCAAGGAAATCGTAAAGCTGCGTTAACACAGTGATGGCTGTCTCATGCTGCTTACAGAAACATGGGCCATCTGGCTAATGAGGGTTTTTTTGCTTCATTGAGTATATTTACGTTTGACTTAGTGCCTCAATATAGCATCAGAGACAGTGTGAATGGATTCTGCTTTTTCTAATGCATTTACTCTTCGATGAGTGTGTGTTTCAGTGGAACTGGACTGTTAACTGCGGTCCAGCTCAGCTGAGAAGCAACTGAGAGAAATGGTGTTTAACTTCCACTCTAAGTAGAGGAACCAGCAAATGCTTGTTTACTCTGTGCAAATGTTTATCCTGACCGCTTCAGAAAATGACATGTAATGGAACTGGAATTGGTCATTCAACTTATATAACATGTGTTCAGATATTTTTAATAATCTGTTATGCAGCCGCAGTGCCAAACAGCAGCAGCAGCTCTGATTCCCTTAAGTGCTTTTGGAATAACGCTGTGTTGCTGAATCCAAGCGAGTGACCTCTGGGAGAAGTAATGGTGACACACTCAAAAATTTGACCTCCGTGCTGGGAAGTAAATGTAGAATGTAGTAAATGTTTCAGTACAAAGGCTGTTAGGAAGAATTGCTCACGTGCACATGTCATGCATTTGTGTTCAGCATATGTGTTTCTTTTGCCTTATAGAAAACCATGACAAATGAGGGTTATTTATCACAAATTATAGATATTTATGTATATGATATTTATTTGGAGATGTGTGTATTTGTGAGTGTGTGTGTGTGTGTGTATTTGGATAATTTTCATGTATTTAAAATTCTCCTTTAGTCTCATATTGGCTTTCCAAACTTTAGAATGTTTTTAAAGCATTGCTTCCCATGTTCTTCACTGCTGTCCACTCACCACTCTCTTCTTCACCCAATTTTTTTTGCCCTCTCAGGGAGTTTTAAATTGTGTCTGAAATGTTCTATACTGAGCATCCTCTTGAATTGTCTTGCAGAAATTGGTTTTCCTCCTTTAACTGAACAGACAGGATAAAAAACATCAAACAGCTGCAAATTATCCCTTTGTACAACAATTCAGATGATTGGTTGAAAAGCACTTTTACACAATAGGTTTTCACAGAAAATTAATTATTCTCTGAGTAACCACTTAGGCAGGCTTTGATGGCATAAAAACTACTTTAGCATTAAACTGTAAATTTTAGTTGGATAGAAACAGAAAAGAATATGAATTGACAAACAATATGGGCGGTGAAAAGAAGAAACGACCAAAATTAAAAACATTTGATCCAAAATTCAGAGATTAGCAATTCTTTTATATTTCTTAGCAATAATGTAAGCCTTAATAACACACCCACTCTTCTGTCCTAGATTGACATTCAATCACATAAACAATTATTTAACCACTATCTATCCATAAAAAAACCAGAACAAACAAAAAACCCTCAGCTTGCATAGCAAGCTAATTTAGCCGGTGCATGTGGGTTCTTTTTTGCACTCCCCTATTTGGTTGTGTCCAATTGCATCGACTGGCCCCTGTTTACACAATACAACCACAGCGGTGAGGTTGAAATTTAGGCTAAAACTTATTATGCTTGGAGAGGAATAGTAATGACCTGTCATCTCATCAGCTGATTGATGACCATATCAGGAGGAAGTAAGCAGGTCTAGCCACCTTATTCTTATTTTATTTATCCTGTATATGTAAGAAGTAATCCATGGGCAGAGTAAAAAATGCAGAGCTGATAAGTGGAGTGACAAAAGGACATAGCAGAGGCAGGCAATGGAACCACAACAAAAGCACATGACAAGGAGTTCATTAACCCTGAGACGAGGGAAACTCTCTGGGTTACCATGATTAGGTATTGTTACTCTGGTAACTGACTCTGTGAACCTAACTTTCTTGCTTGCAACTTTTCTTTAACGAATCCCCCCATTCTTCTTTAACAAACTCCCCTGCTGAGCTTGAAGAAGGTGTTGGATATGAGATCTCCTTTCCTTCTTAACCCGATTGATGTTGAGTCTGAATGAATTCACACAGCCTTACATGGGGAGAAAGCTGGCTGATCCCGATTTAGTGCTACCATTCCCTGATGTCTACCTGATTAAAAGTTATTGTTTTTTGTCACACTGTATAATTTGTCTGAACAATGTTCTCTGGCTCTGTGTCTAAGATTACACACTGCTATCACACTGTTTAATCAGAGGAAATTCTTTGCATTGCCCTTTGGTTTTTTTTGTTTTGCCCATGGGAGTTTACTTTACAACAGTGGCAGTGCAGAACATATCTTGGAACACGTAGTGCCATGAAATAGGGTCCCTTGAGCTTACATGCATACTGCACATTTTAGCAGTGGTCCCTAGGCACAAACCTCATAGGACCATTAGTGAGGAATTCCAAAGAATTGCAGGTGGTTGAATCATTCAGTTGAAGTTAATGATAATATTCAAAAACAGATTTGCACAGATTTGTACAAATATAATTTAATGGCTCCCTCTTTTAACACACTCAAAACATATGCATAATATAATCACTGGATATTCTGATGATCACCTGTTTGTTGATGGAGGGGGCTTGGCCCCAGAGGCATTTTGATGTGGCTCATTGAAAACTGTCAACATGAAAGTTAAAAAAGTGAAAGTGGCCATTCTGTCATAGGTGAACACACTACAGCACATAGTGCTAACAGCACAAAGGCTTCCTACACAAAAGACTCACTCAGGGAACCTCAGAGATGCTTAGAAGTCTTGAGAATCGAACCCACAACTTCCTGAATACAGGGTGAACACCATCAACACTAGGCCACCCAGACAGAGAATGTGACATATTTGTGGTGTATGTTCTCCATTATGCTGCCACAACTAGAGGAGAGTAACACCCTGGCATATAAATGAACAAACCTGAAGAAGGCCATCCATTCCTCCCTGCAGATATCCAGAGTGGAAGAGCTGCCAATGACACAATTTATCGTCATCACTTTACACCTTCAACTACCTCCACCCCCAGTTGTCAAATATAGAACTCTAATAAACTTTAATACCAGCAATTTACATAATTTACCTGTGACCATACTTCAATCATTAAATGGCATTCCATTAAATCTGTTTCTGCCTTTCTAATCTGCCACTTCAAGTATTCCAACACTAACTCTTTTTTAAAAATTCTCTTACTGTGATTCCTTTAATGCCACTTGTTTTTTAGTAACTGGGAGAACATAGATGGCATTAAATCCTATATTTACATTCAAATTAACTTGGCATAACCTGAACATCACAGGGTTCTTCTGGGCTGTAGATGTTGACGGACCCTCCTCCTCTATCTAATGTTCTCTCATGCTTTGTTAAAAACGATAAGAATATGTATGTTTCTACTCCATACTTATATATTGTTCTGTTTATTATGTATTCACATCACTTCACTTTATGTTTTAGTCTAAAAAATAAGTAGTAGGTAACATCTATAATATTAAGATGCATGTCTCTGCAGGCAGACAATGTGTCTTCGTCAACACCATTATGTGAAGAGCATTGTTTCTGAACACCTCATATTTCTGTAATTTGAAAAATCTCTGGAGGTTTGGGTTCTTGAAACACAAGAGAGGTGACACCTCAGTGACTGCTGGGAGAAAAGTGAAAAATGGAGAAACACAAAAAGGGTCACACACACATTTAATCGTATGCACTGACTCAAGCAGCTATTCTCTTCCATGTCAGTTTTCTTTCCTTTGTTGGTGCAGCTGTGCTACCTTTTTTTTCTATAAATATGCTCCTGGGCACATATCAGAATTTCTGACTGCAGAATTTCAGTTTCTGCTGGTTGCCATGGTGAATCGTATTAACAGAGTTCCATTAAAGATGACTTTATATAGTCATCACACACTTGCTTAATTTAGAAGGCATATCTCAAAATGTGTATTTCTTTGATTTGCGTTATCATGGATTCGTGAAGTGTCAATAGGTCCAAGTGCAGCTCCAATTCAAATTTACTTCAAGCCAAGTTCTGATCAATTTGTCGTTGCTTTGTGGGGACGTGGATGGTCAATTTTCATTTCACACAGAGACAGTGGCATCGGAGGACCCAACACATAACTGGATGCTTTAAGAGGTAATCAGAGAACCTGGAGCTCATTCTGGAGTATACCCCTTGGTGAGGGACGAGAGGGTGGATACACAAGAAGAAACCAAGTTTGGAGAAAGAAAATAAACAAACAGCACATTGCTGGATTAATAAAATGTCCTCAATAGATTTCTTCCATTTGAAAATAATGTTGACAACTATAAATGTAAACTGAATTTCGGCTCCCTAAAACAAACACGTCCTTTGACTCATTTTAAAATTCAAGATTATTTATTTGTCACATGTATATTTATACTTTCACACGGATTGATGAAATACACTTAAAGAAACATGAAATGGACTCATTTATCTCAATTTGCACCAGCTTCATCAGTTGGAAAAAAATCCATATTAATTCCTGTGGTTTTGGAATGCAGTATCCAATTAGCGCTTCTAGGTGTGATTGATATTTGCTCTTCTGCAATAATTAATAATCATTTATTTTGATGCCAACAAATTTACATATTTAGGCTGGGAATCTTCACCTCTTTTGCCACAGCACAATAAATAGAGCAACCACTGATCTGTTTCAGTAACACAGATGTGAAATCTGAGTAGTAATGATTTTGGATGACTTTATTTAAATATGGAACTGAATTATGCAGAAATTTTGAAAGTTATATTTTCAACCCTTAAATTGCATTATGCATTTGAAAAGTGCAGAGTTTTAACAGAGTGATCTGATCTGAAGAACTATGTGAATTGGATCATGTCAAAGAAAAGTATGCCAAACTGGTCTTTATATTGATCAAACTAAGATATATTAGATGCGATATACACTACATGAGCCAAAATATTAGGGTGCCTGACCAATACAATAACAGTGACTTTAATGACATTGCATTAAAATACATTCAGACTATAGTATGGATTTGATCCCCCTTTGCAGCCATAACAGCTTCCACAGTCTATTCGTTCTGTAGAGCAGTTATGAGATCAGGTACTGATGTTGGATAAGGCCTGTCTCGCAGTCTCCGTTCCAGTTCATCCCAAAGGTGTTGAGATCAGGGCTCTGTGTGGACCAGTCAAGTTCTTCCACACTGAACTCATCCAACCATGTCATTATGGATCTTATTTGTACACTGGGGCACAGTCATCCTGGAATAGAAAAGGGCTCTCTCAACAACATTGGAGGCACGGTGCTGTCAAAAATGTTGTGGTATGCTGAAGCATTACGATAGCATTCACAAGTTCCTGTTAGCTTGCGTCTGGAACTGTAAGCAATAAAAGAAGCAAACCAGCAATTAGACTGCTGTTCATCGACTCTTTAACTTAAGTAGAGATGGCGGTTGTCTGCTGTTTGGAATTGAAGAAAATCAAATCAATAACATCTCATCATTTCTAAGCCAATCATATAAGACATTTAAGTTATTTCATGATGAAGCAATGTCTTGGCGCACATTTAGCAATCAACAATAGAAGCTTGGGGGAACTTTAAAGACCTTTTTACTTATTATAACTATTATAATTCACTGAAGTACACATAAAACAAGCTTTTGTATTACAGATATTGATATTGATTACATTGATTTGATCCTGTAGCCTAGGCATTTATTAGAGACTCTTCTTTGCTTAATCTTTCTGGCTCTGTGGAGAGGTGTTAAAGTCTCTTGTACGTTCAAAGAATATAAAGCAGTGAAAATAAAGAAGGGGAGCTCAGTTTGATGTTCAACTGCAAGATAAGCAAGCTGGGCAATACCTTGTTCAGGTTCAGGCTATTTGTCTGGTTTTAAAAACAGTAAATTGCATTTATTATGCTGATTATTTTGGGTAATCAGAGGCAAGCTACTTTAAATTGAAGCTATATGAGCTACATTGCTTTTTGGATCATTCTAATCCTTACCAGTGAACTAATATCCGAGAAAAGAAACAAAGCATGTGTTACAGGTGTCAAACAACAGATCAATAACCAGATATGTGCTGCTATACTGAGCAAAATGAGAAATGCCCAATCACCATGGGAAGCGGGATGCCACCCTGCCCTTTACTGAAAACAATCATAATACAGTATATGGAAGAAGCCTGTCATTTCATTATGGCAACAAATTGCTTAAAACTTAAAATATTCCTCACAAAAAAAAAATTCGCATTTTAATAAAAAAAATATCACCGAAACATTTCTCCCCTCACTGTACCACATCTTCATAATTGCTGCACCATAAAGACATTGTACACTGACTCCTCACATCTCTCATATGGACCCTTCACACTGCTCCCATCTGGAAGACACTCTTGCAAGATCAAAGCCTAGTTAACCCACTTGTGCGAAAGCTTTTTCCCACAAGCAGTTAAACAAAAATTCCTAAATTTTCCACCTGTGGGAATAAAAAAAGTATCTTTTCTTAACACACTACCTGCCCCCCATACACCTTAACCGTGAACTGATCCAACTTTCCAAACCACAAATCAGTTTTTTATGATGTCTATACTGCTAGATGCACAAAAACACATCCATGTAACATTTGTACTTGAATACTGTCTCAGAGTTTTTGCATTTTCATAGACTGACTGTGTATTTATCATTTGCACATATAAAACACACCATTATATCCCATTATGCTGCTTGTCTGTTCCTTCAACGTTAATGCAATATTTGTGCAACTTTTGGATGAGAAAAATGACATTTAGTTTGTATCAATAATTTATCTTTATATGTTTATTCTGTGTGTCTCTTCTATATAGATGATTATCGCTGAGATATGGAAGTTTATTTTGACTTGGCTTGATTTTTGATTCACTTTGAGTTTACCATTATTTTACTCGAAAAAACAATATATGAGTAGACAGTGGCCAGTGTTCATATATTTTTATGGATATTCTCCACAGAATTTTGTCTTTTGTTGGTCATACAAGGTTTGGGTTGGTGATGGAAGAGACTGAGGCGATGTTTGAAGTTGCTTTCTATTACAGATATAGTGCTCTGCATAGCATGTGAGACATTTTATTGTGGGGTTATCTCTGAGGTAAATGTCAGGCCCTGTGCAAGTAAACATAGTCCCATAATGCTCTGCAAACTGTAGTGTACACATGATAGACGTCATTATAATGTATGTCCTGAAGAAGAAGAAGCAGAAGCAAAAGAAACACCTTTGCAACATACCACTGGAAGCAGAAAGCTTTTTATGAATGAGCGAATGAAAGAATGAACAAATGAATGAGCCTATGCTTGTACTGGTATATATTACAGAAGTGCAGTAAATAGTATCCAGGTGAATTAAAGTATTTTAAATATATTTATTTTATTTCAATTTTACCTCTGATGATGTGGTCTAGCTCAACGTTTCTCAAACTTTGGGCCGCGGACCGGTGCCGGTCTGTGAGAAGTTCCCCGCGGAGCCTCGGTTCTGCACCTATCAAAATTCCGTCAGATCCAGCTCTGTCACTGCGTGTCCCGTCCCCACGACTTCACGGCCCGCACCTTGTTTCAGCATTATGAGAGCTTTCGAAAAATCACTGCGTGTTCAAAGCAAGCAAGTCTGTATTCTTTCTCTCAGAAGCATCCATCAAATCGGATGGACCACGCATCTGTGCGAGACCGCTTTTTCTTAACTGACAGCCACGAAAACAGACAGAAACAGGCTCCAAGCGGCTGTGTCAGCGTGTCTTCCTCATTTTTACCAGTTAGTGGCGAGAAAGCAGGCACACCCATCACATTAAAATGTAGATAACAATTTTTGGTGCCAAATAATCCTAGTGTGTGACTAGACCTGTAATTTAATTTAGGTTCAAAGTCAATCCGTGATGTTGTTTATGGAGGGCCGTGAAGCCCCAAAGCCTGACATGACTGGTCCCCAGGACAAATAAGTTTGAGAAACGCTGATCTAGCTGACTTTCCTCTGTTAGTCTTACTAGGCTCACAAGCAAACTGAATGTCAACCATGAAAAATGTTTTGATAATAATGCATGCGTGTAACTTGGGATTTATTTTCAGCTTGGTGTGTGAACATTTTAATGGCAGCTTGCATTTTTACATCTGTAAAATGGTCATATATGATGCATTTTAGGAAGCTAAATTTCTGTAGTGCAAGGGTGAAGCTGTTAGACTGACACCGCTTTAAACTCACACAAATAAAATAAATAAATAATGTAAATGTATATGAGATCTCATTTAACCTCAGAGTCTCCAAGTAAAATACAATACTCTTCCATTAAAATACAAAAATTAAAATATGTTGTCCTCGCCATGATGCATCTACATACCCATAGCTACTTTTCTTAATGTTTATTAAAGCTCTTTTGTGGTCATGCTTTTCAAGTGAATTATTAGTCATTTAACCACATAGCAAAATAATGATCTGTTTACTGTAAGTGACCTGCAGCTACAGTTGTGAAGGAAATGGAAATTAAATGTGGAGCCTCTTGTATGTGGGGTCATGTGGCTTCTGACTTATGGTACCTACAGTGAGGGTTTAAGTAATTATTTACAGCGAAGAAACTTCTGTTTAAAAAACGTGACTGTGCTTCATGGACCATCACTGTGAACCTCTTCCCTGGTAATGATGTCACATGCTTGTTTTTTTCTTTTCCTTATTTTTTGCCTTCTTCCTTTTTAGTGCATTCTGGTGCTATCTATTACTATTTCTTACTTACTATTTCTTACACACTCTTGCTATTTCTTTGCTGCCAAAACAACTTCATACGTACTCTGAAGATGTGCTGTGGTATCTGGTACCAACATGTTAGCAGGAGATCTTATAATCCCATAAGTTACAAACCAGCTTTCATTGATCAGCATACTTTGTCCAATAAATCCCTTTAGATCCAGGGAATTTAAAAGAGCAAGTCGATTCTTGGTCATAAGCCTCAGACCATTCTTGAACATTTTTTGCCACATGGCAGGATAAGTTGATCTGAGAACAGAGGTCTCTACCTTTAAGAAATGCTGTTGCCATGAAGGGGTATTATTATCTGCAACAATGTTTTAGTAGGTGGTACATGTCGAGGTAACATCCATATGAATATCAGGATGCATCTCTTTTGTTGTTTCCCTTTAGGACATTGCCCAGAGTATCACACTACCTCTGTTGGTATGTCTTCTTCCCACAGTGCACCCTGGTATCATTCCTTCCACAGTTAAATGATAAACAAGCATGCATCCTGGGCTCTCAATCTGCAGTTACACAGCTCCATACACACCAAGCTGCTATCCGCTGTGTGTTCTGACACCTTTTCATTATGGCCAGCATTAACATTTTCATCAATTTGTGCTGCAGAGGCTCTTCTGACAGACTGGACCAAATGAACAAGCTTTCGCTTCCCATGTGTGTCACACCGACAACCAGGCTTCAAGTTATAAAACCAAATGAATAGCACAGTAACATTAAATATATGATTTAAATATAATTTATACACCACATGCTGCATTTGTTACATATTTTAAAAAGACAGGGGAAAAAGCAACAACCAAACAATCTATCACATGTATGTTAAGTACAAAATACACTTCAGAAAAATACAAGTAACTGGACATTTGACATGTCTTATGCAACATGGGAAAAAAATGGCTGTTTGGTTGTTTTGTAGGCCCACTTTCTGTAGATTTGTGCACTTGCAATCTAGATGTGACATTTGTGCTGGGATTTTCCTCTTATTTTCTCTCAGCATGAGAGAAACAAGAGGCCAAGGAAGCGCTTGTGCTAGTAAAGCAGACCATCACAAGGCCTAAATCAAGATTAATAAATCAAAAACATCAGAGACAACATAATTGGATTTCTGCAAAAGGAACTTTCATGAAAAAAAAGAAATCAAATAAGTCCAAGATATAGGCAGGATGATAACAGATTGTAGAAAAAAGCACTGGCATGAAATCTACTGCATGATGCAAGCAGACTGGAGGCCCTCAGCACTGCAGAATGATGCATTCTACCTCATTTAACACATTCATTTCTACTCAACAGCTAATTAGCACAGCCTTTATTAATTGTTTTGAGGGTGTAAAGCCAAAATCACACTTGCCTGCATCACACAGTGAGACAAAATAACATTAGGTAATGCTGTTACTGGGAGTTCTAAGAAGTTGAGGTGAAATCCCAGTTTTAGGCTGGGTTATAAAATCCAAACTCACGAGGCATAGATAGGATTTGCATCATGAATGTATAAACAGGAAAAACACATGGAATTGGATATTTTTAGATACATGTAGGCCTGAGTCCTTGTGGTCTGGGAAAACTTGCAGACTATCCAACACACTGGTTCTTAGCGTATGCCACCATAGACTTCAACATACTTATGAAATAGGATAAAATCATTGGTGATAATCACTCATACAACATTTTTTTTAAACATTTAGATAAAAAACAAACGCAGAGCTCCACATTTGCTGGTCATTGACACAAGAGATGTGTGCAAATTATGAGAAACAGGTAAACCAGTGCAAACTGTCAATGTGGTATTCAAAGCAGAATAACAAACGGCAGAAAAGTCGACCAGATAAAAGGCAGAAGTAAGAAAGCCAAATCGCCAGACAAAAAGACAAATCCAAAAATCCAGGGCATTGATCAGTACATGGTGGGACAACAAAGAAAACATGCTTGGTATTTTAGCTGAGACAATAGTTCATAAGAACACATAAACAGTGTTTTATTTGTACTAGGAATGAGGCTAGAACTCAGGTGAACTTGATCCAGAAATCAAGGGTCTTTCAGAAACCTGTGTTGTCTGGAGTATTTGTCTGGTTGGGGTCAGAGATTCCATTCTGAATCTTGGTCAAGATCTTACAAGATGTCACAATACTGAAAATGCAATGGCCCCACCAAATTCCCTGTTGAGCAGCATGAAGAGGAAAGCAATGATCTAAAATGCAGGGATGTAGCACCCATATAATTCACCAAGAAGCAATATTAATAACCTGAAACCAGTTTCAGTATGGAATTGTTAAATGATAAGATTACTATGATCAGGATTTTATTCTAAGCAATATTTTATAGGCAAACCTTCCATTTGTCTGTATTTCTTGTTTTTAAAAATCACAATGTGTACACAGCGCACAGTGCACCTATTCTTGAAACATTCAGATTTGATCTTGTTTGTGAAACTGCTGATCTCCAAATATGGTTAACATGGCTAAACTGATGTGTGTTATATGCAAAAAATCCTTGGGTACCACAATTATTGTCTTGCCTGCAGCTAAATAAAACATAGACGGATCAGATACATACCAAGTTAAAATTTGCCAAAAATGATGGCTGCCAAAACCTTAATCTAACACGTATCCAAGAATCTCAGCCAGCTTCAATAAAAATATAGTTTTTGGCTGAATGTTGGACATTTAATTTCCTCCTAAATTAAATATAAACAGCAGGATTGATCATCTTTTCGATAAATCGTTGTAGGTTGTAGCTGCAGAGGGTACCAAACATGATTTAAGAGCATACAGCTAACGATCAATTATTAATGAATCCAGAATGATTACAGATTCAACTCTTCCACAAAGGGAACTGATTTTTTGCATAGCTTTTCCTGCATTACAGCTTCAAGAAATATGAGAAACCAAATTCACAGAACTTCTGAGGAAGCCCTCAAACTGCCCCAGTTATCTCCAGTTGGGATGCCAGCAATTGTATCTTTTCTGTTTAGTTTGACACCAGATAAATGAATGCAGAGCACAATTTTCACTCATCCAATAAATGTCAAGCCATCCATCTAAAAACAACTCCTAAATGTTAAATGGTGCTGCTTACTAGGAGGGAGTACCTGATTAACGTTAGCATGGCAAATACAATAACAGCTGTGCTCACCATAGAACTAAATTCAGTTTTATTTATATTGCACGTTTTACAACCAATGCTGTCACAAAGCAAAAGTGTGGAAAAAATAAATCTGGAGGAAGAAACCTCGAGAGGAACCAAGACTCAAAAAAATAATTTTCTTCCTGCCTGCCCGTAGAGAGCTGATCTTAATATTTAGCAATCACATGTGTATAGTCAAACTTCACCTGCATTTACTTATAAATGCATCATATTAAAAACCCATGTGTTAGCATATGGCAGGTTAGCGTATTGGTGCACTGACTAGGGAGGGGCCGGCTTAACTTAAATCTTGTTGTGAACTGTCACTTAATGACACTAAATAGCAGAATGATCATTCTATATACAATTTTAGTTGTGTGTATTATATACTTAATCTCTCCAAATGTGTTAGTATGTAAATACAGCACTTTTATTTCCTTTTGATTTCGATGTCCACCTCCCCTTAATGCCAAAAAACATCCCATTTGAAATTGTCCCATTTTGTGCAATACATTTCCAGAGTAATCAAGTGTGCAAAAGAGAAAAAGGAAGAAAAAAATCCCAAAACAAACACTGCTGAAACTCCATAAAAAATCCATATTATTTACTGTAGGTGCAATAAAGCCTGCGTTCACTACCTTGATGGTCAACATGCTTTTATTGGATTAAGTGTAACAAATTTGTTGTCATTTGTCATAACTTTCCCCACTCTCTTTCTAAATAATAAAAAAAACAGCATAAGGTATAAATGGCTAGCTTGTGGAACTAAAATGTTATTGCCCTATGAATGAAGGGATACAAAACTGCTCGTAAATGGCCCAGAGTTCAAATGGTTAAATCTGACTTAGCTACATATCTTAGATAACCAAAATTGTTGCCCAGTCTGGCTTGGCACTTTAGCCCTAGTGCCAGACTGGCCAGTCCAAGCAGCAGGTGGAGGTGTAGGGCTGCTACTGCCATGTTGGGTATAAGAAGAAGACTAAGGCTGCCACCCTCCTGCAATCAGCTGGCATTGACTGCACCTGTGGGAGGCCCTTTATAACCAGGGTTCACATGGGGGCTCACCGCTGGGTCTTTGTGTTCCCAAGCATTAGACTTGTGTTGGTGTTCTTAGTGTTGCAAGACTTTAAGTTCACAAGCATTTTCATTATTGCTTGTCTTGAGCTTTTTCCTAGTCAAGTTTTCATTTGGACCACACTCCTGTCCCCTCTCTCTCAGAACCACACTTGGTATTTTGCCAGGCCAAGCGTTATTTTGGTCTGTTTTTGTTTCTCCTGTGACTGGAGTGACCGGTTTCCCTCCTGGCAGTCTCAGTTAATTAATTCCACAAGCAAATGTGGTTGCTTAACATGCCGTGTATTTCATTCATTGCAGGGTTGAATCATACCTGTGGTGAATCCGTGATCTCTGCTTTGCAGCCAGGTCCATTATTTTAGAGCTCAAAAGTGAAGTACCCCCACATCACATAATAGGCTTGGTATTCTAAAATCTAAAATGTATCCGCATTTAGAGGATAAAGGTTCATATTTGACAGTCCAAAGTTGGTTGATTGATGTTGAAAGATTTGTGAGTTGCATGGCCTTTGCTATGGATTAGAAATGTGACCATGCCATGTGTTTTGATTTATGTAATTTTTAAAATTCACAGTATACCATCTTGCTGTTATCTTCCAATCCTACTTATGATTATGGCAGGCACTTTTTAACCAAGCAGCTAACACTAGGACCAATTCATTTTTCAGAACAGTGTGAGAACGAGAGGACTGTATTTATGTAAGTGTATTGCATTAGGAGAGGAGATGCAGAAGACATTGTAAACATGTCTGGCTAAGTTGACAATGGTTTGCTAATTCACCTACATATCTGGAAACAGAAAGGCAGAATAAACTCCTGTTCTGTGAAGTTTTGTGCCACCTAATCCTCAGTCACTTTTGCTGTCATGGAGGTACTGCTCAACAGTTGTTCCAAGGTATTAAGATGTCTTGATGCTGATTGTCCCTTTTTAGTAATTGGTGAACTCTCACACAAATAGTCCATAAGTCCTTCTAAAACATAAATGAGCTGGATATACCTATCACTAGGTGCACATGAAATGTAAATTTTACTTAATATTTAAGTACCATTTTTAAATATCACATTTATTTATTATTTTTAAATTTTATTGTGCAATCCTTGTTAATTAAAAAGGGAGTTGCACTGACAGGGTTGGGTGAAGTTTTGCAACAGTTTTGCTTGTTCTGGTTGCACTTTGACAGTCGAAAGCTGCTAAGAACCACTTCAGGATGGCTTTCTCAAAATTGTGTACACACTTCTCAAACATAAGTGAAGTGGCCCTTTGAATCATGTGTGAATCCACCTCACCGCACTGCATCGGAAATACTTTTGCATTTAACCAATTCCTTAAGGTAGTAGGGGGCTGCCACCAAAGGGTGGCACATGGGGTGCAGTGTTTGGGGACAGTACTTTGCTCATAGGGTACCTCAGAGGTGCTACTTTCAGTGCTGGAATTGATCTTTTGAGTCACAGGGGCAACTCATGATCGTGATCATGGCTTGTATGCATTTATACACACAGATAAAAAGTAGAATTTGCCCAGTTTAGCATCTAAGTGGCAATAAATGGCAAAAATTGGATTTGCTCATACAGCACCGGTGTCAGAGTGATTGCTTGATGCTCCTGCAAGTCTCTGTTCACAGAATCACATGGCACTCAGAGGATATTAAAATCGCTTTCCCACAGCACCATTAATTGCTTATGTTAAATCGTTTATTTGCATAGGATTTTCCTGTGGACTTTGTCTTAATAAATGACGAATTTGCTTTGTCAATTATTTGTTTTGAACTGCATTGCGGATCCATTATGTAACATGATAGATAAATAAATTGCTAAATACTGGAGGATTGTGGTCAGTTCCATCCTTAAAGAAACAAATGAATTAAGCAAGATAATAACCAAAAACAATTGTTTCTTTGCAAAAGGTTTCCATTGAGATCTTGTCCTTAATTACTTTTTGGCATTCAGTTGTGATGGGCAAAAACCCTGAAGTGATCCAAATATATTTAATACTGCAGCTTGTTGTGATTTCACACTACTGTCCATCTTGGGTTGAAAATATTTTGGTGCAAAGTATAAACAAGGGAATGAAAATAATTTGTGTGCAAAGTACAAACAAGACAATGCATAGTCTACAGTGAGCTTTTCTGATGTATTTGCAAGAGGAAAGACAAAACCAAAGCAAAGTAGACTGTTAATGCATTTGAATTAGGCACAGGTTCCTGAATATGCATCATGTCTGTTCGTTCAAAACAAACCAGCCCTCAATCAAATATAATTCTCAAATGATGTGGAAATTTGTCATACCACGTATATTTGGACTTATGCATTTCAAAATTCACAGTGATGTAGACCGATGATTTGATTTTTCCAAGGTAAAAGCTCAGGGGAAAAAAAAAACATGATCAAGAGATGCCAAACTAAATTTGACACTGAAGCTAATCCATTATGGAAAATCAGTGCAGTCTGGTTTAGTGTTCATTAGATTGAAGAGATGGCCAGCAACGGAAGTCTAATCTCTGTCCAGCAACCTCACTGTGGGAAACATAAATATCTCCCACCCTGTGGACCTCCCTAATCTCCAATCTCTGGCTGGAATTTTGTGACTCATAAAAAAAAAAACACACAAAAAAACCCCAAAGAGGATCTCCATTGATTGCATTGTGATGCCTTTGGAAAACATGCGTCTGTGTAGAGGCTACAATTGATGACCATTCTCTCCTTGACTTCTGGTTCTATTACTTACTCTTACAATTGTGCATGATGTAAAATCATCAATGAAAAGTTTCTTTGAAACCAAAACCTTTTTTTATTGGGAAATATTAAGTTTCTTAATGACTAACATCGCATTAAATTTAAAATAGTGGCATAAGGGAGTCCCGAATTCTCCACATGAGTGTGGTTTCACCCTCTATTTGTTCTGCTCAACCTGAAAGCACTCAAGGTCTGCTTGCACCTATTAAAGAAATGAAGCATGCACGCAAAGCAGTTGTCTTCAAATAACACATGTTCTCCATTATGCTGTCTGTAACCAATAGGTCGAACATTCCTCGGTGTCAGATGTTTCCCGGATAGGTTCTGGAAACAGATTATCAGAGTCCAAAGATCTGAGGTGTTTTGTGTGTGTATGTATGTGTGTGGTGCTTACGCAAAACTGAACAGTCGTCATGGTGTTGGGAATCGAGATCGTTGCCTCCATGTTGGCTGCATCTGCTATTCTTGAGAACAAAATGTTCAGTCAGAGTATAATTTCAGGTTCCTACAGAAGCCGAATGAAGAAGAAAAACAGAATCACAAAGTCATTAAAGTCTTTCAATTTATACCATCTTCAAATTTTTTTTCATATTTCAGTAGGCGGGAAAATGTTTTGTCTTTCTGGATGTCGATATACTAAATGTGGTAAACTTAAAATGCCAACACTGAATTCATTACAACGGGATGCATTTTTAATAGCTAGTAAAACAAAACCATCCAACTTTCAGATGTTTGTAAACATTGATGAATACGATCACATTCAGAAATATTTTAGTGTCCACTAACGCAATGTGGAAAATGATTTTCTAATTGAATGTTGGCATTCCCAACTCATACATTTAGACTAGGACAGTGGTTCAATATGACATTACCGCAATGAGAGATGGAAATTGCGGCCAAAACCCTGACTGTGAAAAACATAATCCATAGGAGACCAAGGCTCTAAAGCCCTGAGGAGCGGGGTCAGTGAGCATAGTTTTCCCCATTCACAGGGGATCCATGGAGGCCTTTTCCCACGCTTTGAGTGCAAGATGCAGTAGTCTCTGTCCCCTGGGCTTTGGATTGATGAAACCAGCGGTCCTCACAAGTACCATTTGTTTGAACATATAACCCCCAAAGGGAGCTTTGCGTAATTGGTATGACAGTGTAGCGCATCATATACCCAGTATTGTGGGAGATATGCTACATCACTATGAAACACAATGTACTTAATAATGTGCTTCACCCTACCTTAATTTACACCTGAAAATACACCAAACCAATTCATTTGAATGAAGTGCCTATTAATTTGTGAAACTGACCCCTTACTTTTCCTTAAAATTAGAGTAAAAGCATGAGTGTGAAACCCCTTACTGTTAAATTTAAGGTGCTAATTCAGGAGGTTCTGCTAAAAAAAAAAGAAGTATAAAAATCAGTAAATTTAACCACTTCAGCTTTAATATGTGCACTTTTCCCTTATATTTCCTTCATTTCCTGTATGGGAAATTAAGGTCAAAATGAAGGTCCTTTTTCAGGGGTAAAATTAAGGCGTTTTGGTTTCGTAGTTCCTAGAGAAAGGAGCTAAGGATCTCAGAGTGCGGCGTCATGAGATGTGGAGTGATGGGACAGTGTGCAATTCCTAAACTCACTCTGGAATCTTCGTTTTATTGGTATCAAGGGAGTGTTGGATCTTCTCAAACAGTTTGTACTGTCCTACTAACAAAAGGTCATTCAAGAAGGAATCTGAGGAGAGCCTCCATACAAAGAGTAGCATTATCCCAGCGTTCTCAGTTTTCTTTTAATCAGATTATATTTATTTGAATGATATTATTAATGTAGTGGTTGAGTAATAAACGTGGAGTTGCTCATATATACACACACACTTAAAACAATTGGAACCTTTTGTAAATATATCTTTACACCCCACGTTTTGAATAGGCCTTGGTGTTTCAACAGAAATCTCGCCTGACCAGTAAAATTTTGTGAGGTGTGTTGCCCTCTAGTGTAAGAAACATGCAAATGCCACTCACTGTGAAACCATCATGTGTGCCTTATAACCATATTTGCAGTGTAAAATGTCCTATGCTAGTTACAATAAATGGTTTCAATAATTTCTTCTTTATTTTGTCATATTCAAACCATGAATATTTCACATTTTGTTTTTATTGAATGATGAGTTGTCATCCTTGTTTAGGCCTCTGGCATATATATTTCATGAAATAATTTAGAAGCAAGGATTTATTATGTGTTTGAGACTAAAATCTCAAGCCATTTGAACCTCTATCACTGGAAAGACTAAATCCTCAAAATTATGATCCCAATTAGAACCTAAGCCAAACTGTTCACACGCCCTTGAGAAACTTTATTCTTAAAGTGTAACTTAAATATTAAATTGCTTATGTTTGTGTGTTTGGATCAACCTGAATTCAACAGTCAATTTTGATCATGTTATTTAAATCTAAAAAACAGAACATTCATGAATGTGCAGATACAGTAAAATAATACATTCTAAATTCAAATTGTTAGTGTCCTCTACAGTGTGGTGCATATAAACATAATGAGGGCTGACAGTCACAAGTTTCTGGCAGTTCATGTGATGTCAGATTTGAGCTGGACCTATAGCACTGTTGCCACAGTGATAAAGGCCCAGCAGCGGCTATGTTTCTAAAAAAAGGAAAAAAAAAAAGACTGCACAGGGGGTGATTTGGAGCTGACCTCCCACCCATGAATGCCTGCGACACGCAGCAATGGATAAGAAGAGTGCAAAGCATGCTCAATGGCACACTCTGCTCTGGCATAAACATTCTTCATACAAACTGAGACACTGCAGATCACACAGCATCACACACAAAGTACGTTTCTGCAACAGATTTTTTTCCATCCACCTTCAGACTACTGGAAAAATGGAGAAGTAGCATTACAGTGTCTTAAAGTACAGTGTTTAATGGTATCTACATTACAGAGAACACAACATTTTACAGGTAGTCTAACTAAATTATCTCTCTAACTATACAATGATCTTGTAGAAATGTCTCTTTTTATTGTCTCTTCATGCTAACTGAGCCTCTGGACAATAAAATCTTATGTACCCCTGCTGTAAGAGTACAAACGGAAAACTGGAGAGAAACATGACTTTATTTAGTTTTCCACATATCTCATATCTTTTTTGCAAAGGCTTTGTGAAAAAATGTCCTAATTTCATGTGTATATTCCCCAAAATACATTCCCCAAAGTACAAAATATCATGGTATGAACATTTTGTTTTGGTGCTTGGTGTAAAGATACATTGAATAGGGAGCAGGTACTAAAATGACATTGGGTAACAATGTATTGCCTGGCCATTTTAGATGAAAGAATGAAATCTTCCATTGTCTAATTCTTTAACCGTTTAATCCTTAATAGGATCGCAGGTACCTGGAGCCTATCCGGGTGCCAGTGGGCATGAGGCAGGGATTTGTTCTGGGCAGGGTGCCAGCCACAGTAGTGTGGAAGATAACATGTATTTCATATTAGTTTGCATTGAGATCAGTGTGTTTTAGTTTTTGGGTTACGTTTGGAATAATGATGCATTATTTTAGCAAATATTTAATTTTTAAGTTAGAAAAACTGTATGTAAGTTCTTCCCGTCACGTCTCACACATGCCCAGACACCCATTGTCTGGGTCACCTGAGTATTGAACAATCTTTTGTGGCTGTATTTTTGATGACATTCCCTCCAAACACCTGTATCACTCCCAAATTCAGCACACCAGTCTGATCTGGAAGTGTCCATATTCCATTTTGTTTGTGTGTGCATGCTGGTCACATCAGATGCTAGTAGGCTCCTCAAGGCTGCTTGGGTTCTATTGTTTGCTTAACTCTCATGACTTTGGCCTTTTTACAATCTGTTGTTCTGATGCGACTCAACTAGTTGTTCCTGAATAAAAGCACACTTTCATCAAAGATCTCTGCCTCCCCCTCACTATACCGTCATGACACTTAATTAGGTCAATCAACAGGTTTTCTTCTTTCATACAGAGAAAGCAAATAAGGATGAGCTGGGAAATTAAAGGGACCAATCAGGATGATGAATAATATTGATCTATTTTCCAGTCCTGTAAATAAAAATGTGATTTTTCTTTTGTTAAGGTACCCTTAGTCTTTTTTTTTTTTTTTTTAACCCATTCCATCCTTAAAATGTACATACAAAAAAAAGCTTCTGGCAGAACAAACACGCTGAAAACGTGCTTTTATTATGATGGTTTGAATTAATTTTAATCCAAACAACGCAGCCTTAATTGACCATTTGCAAAATCACTGACCTGCCTCTCAGCTATTCAAACCATCTCTAAGATCTTTTTCATTTAAGCTGACAAAACTCAGAGCCGACCTGGATTATAAGTGTTCCTATGGCAGATCAAGCAGGACTGCAGCATTAGCGAGAGAGAAGGACAAGGAGAGACTGTATCTGTCTGAGAATTCAAAGGGGGTGAGTTAGTAAAACATAGTGTGCCTTCTGTGCACAACATGGTATTATGGTGAAGATGAGCCCTCTCTGGTCAGAGGTCATGGCAATGTTCTCTGAAATGTCTTTTGATGGTAAATCACATTTTCTTTCAGACCTCTGTTCTACTTTTCAAGCACTTGTAGGCCTTATAAACAGTTTTATGTGTCTACTTAATATAAACACTTACAGTATACTTCACGGCTATCAGCCACATTTCAGGAAATCTCACTCAGTGGGAAGCTGGCAGACAGTTATTAATCTCCAGAAAACACACAGGACACACGGGTGGTGGCGACAAAAGCTTAGGAAAGACAATAATGCAAATGAATACATTTGTTAAATAAATGGCAAAACTTAAACATTTGCACCCAGGTCAGTTGACAATGGTTTTCATAAAAGATGTCGCATAATCAACTTATTGATACATACATACTTATGGGAACCATATCCGACAACAAAGATCCCAGATTGTCTATAGCAGTGATTGCCAACACTGGTCCTGTTATGTGAAGGTAGTTTCAGCTACATTCTGCAGCACCTGGCTCTTGATAATGAACAGCAGCTGAGGGTTAGGAAGTTGCCCCTGTGATTGGAAAGACATGGGTTTGAATCCCAGGACTACCAGTGGCACTACTGTACTACCCTTGAGAAAGGTACTGTCCCCAAATTCTTCCTTGGATGCTGCACTGCTGGCTGCCCCACTGCTTTGCGGGGTAAATGGGTAAATGCATAGAAAGCAGTTCACATTGTGTGCTGTGGTGTGTTAATGCATGACTATAAGGGGCAACATATATATTTTTTCTTCAGAAGTCCCTGATTGGCCAAAATCTGGGGCAGTCTGTCAGAGTTAAGGATTGGTGACCCCTGATCTACAGAATATCTTATGAAAATGAGTACAGTGAAGAGAGAGGCTGCATTCTACAACATTATCAACTGATGTACAAGGTCGAAACAAATTAATTGTACAGAATATTTCTGGTAATAAAGGATTCAACTGTACTGAATGTGTTAAAGAGGACTATATTTGAAGTAAGGCTAACTTGGAGTGATGAATGCCCTCTGATGTCAGGAGCATGTTGATGTCTACATAACATTTAAGAAATAGGTTAGAAGTTCATGTAAGTGTTGCCAGGTCTTAAGCCTGATTTGCAAATCATGAGTTAGGAGTTGAGGAATGATGACATAGTATATCACTTTTTAAAATATCTAGGATGTTTAGTTAAGGTCACATAAAGATTGAACCTCAGTCTGACTATTCATGGCCACTGGAGCATGTAAGACGTATTACAGTTTTTCTCCATTGGTTTGGCTCATTTATTGAAACCGAAATTACATTCTTAAAACTCTAAGGCAATTTGGCCAAACAGACTTGCAGTTCTGCACAACACTTCAGCTGACTAGCAAAAGCACATATCTCTCTCAAAACTGTTCATACATGCTTCACAACTAGATTCCTTTTCCAAGTAAAGAGTCAGTACCATCACAATTGCATAGATCTTTCTCAATCGCTTTGGCTCATCTGCATTCAATTAGAGCTTTTGTCAAAAATCACCTGGATTTTTCAGCAAAACAGCATGGATCACCTGCAAAAGCTCATATCTCTTCCTAAACAGTCTATGCATGTGTCAAAACTAAATTCCTTCCCCATATAAATAGTCAGTGCCCCCAAAATGAATTGTCCATTTGGCATTGCGTGAGCACTGCTAGTCAAAATGCTTAAATGTTTTGTCACTATTGCAGAGGTCTAGCCAACAGAATACAATCATGTATAAAACTGAAAACAAAAGGATTTTTCAAGAACAGCCTCATTACACACACTGCACTCATACTGCCAAGGAAACTGTAACCATTTTAATTCACATTAGAATACATTAGAAATGTATAAAGCGTACGAAACATAAACACCAACAAAATACGAGAAAAAAATTTATCTAGCCTACAGTGCTGTAAATAAAGGAGCATCCTTGGATAGTCAGTGAACCAGGCCCTGATGAACTACACTGGAAA
>JBBMFX010000101.1:12546379-12557262 GCA_037832545.1 Rhabdalestes septentrionalis
GAACATAAACAGTAAAAATATGATTTCAACACATAGAACTGGGGGGCGGGTCTAAAACACCGGTTTTACACCAGTTCTATGTGTTGAAATCATATTTTTACTGTTTATGTTCTAAGGGTTCCAAGATCTTATGTTTTTTCCCATTCATTTCTGAGACCTTAAATAACAAAGTTGGACATATTTGTTCTTGATGGGCATTTATCTGTGACACCATGTTTAAAATGCCAGTAGTGTTTATTATTGCATTTTTAAAAAATAAATAAAAAACCTTTTGGTTCTATGTGACAAAGGACCACCAAACAAAGTTCAGCATGACATCTGACATGGGAAGCATCAACACAAACCAGGGAACTTCCATATAAGGAGTTGTTTTGCAGAATGTCGATTTACTATTTGTTGTTAATTACAATTTTCTTTAATATGAAGGCACTGATTATCTTCCTCAGTGATGTCCGGTCGAGTCTAATACAGAATACAAATATAGAATTCAGGAAGAATGAATAGCGTAATCTAAACACATGCACTGTTATAACATGCACCTGCTGGGGTATTAATACTATAGACAAATAACAGTTCAATAATATAGTGACAAATAGTGGCTAGGAGTTGTTTTCTGTACCAAGCATGTTACTGCATGTAATATTGACATAAGTAATTTTCTACACCAGCATGTTTTCATATTTGTTTACTTAAGTGCACATTGCTGCATACAATGCTGTGACATGGAAAATGCCACTAGGTATTCCACAAGAACTTACTCCACTAGCTTGATCTCTGTTTGTGGTGATGCAGCAGTGTTAAAGAATATTTCACCAAGAGGCCTCTACAGTTTCCCTCTTTACCCCACATGTAGCTGATCACTCAAGACACGTTGCATGCCTGATGTTTTCTTCTCTAGTTTTGGATCAATGATGGTGTTTTTGAGTGACATTTCAAATTGTTTTCCAAATGAGCATTGTGGCTTCAGTGCAAAACGAAAAAAGTTAACTTTAAAAAGCCAAAATTTTGGCATTCTTTCCAAATATAAGTTAATGTTCACGTTTTCGATGAGAAATGATGTTACACTTCTGTTTAGACTAATGATTTAGGAAGATGTCACCTTTAATATGTTTAGCCTCTTTGAGCAAATAATTTAACAAATGAATGATTGAATTGAAAGACTAAATATGCATACATTTGCTAAGCGGTTTCCCTGAATTTTTTATGAAGACTACTGAAAAAACTGCTTTTTACGCAGTTATTTATCATTTAGCATTGCTCTGTTAAAAACATTGGCCAGTGGTCCAATAGCAGAAGAGCAATATGGCTGTTGTCAGTTAATCAAACAAAAACAATACATTTTGTTTTAATATTATGTACAAGGTTGTTCATCACCATTTTTCTTATTGACCACAACAACTTCTTTTTCATGCCATTCCCATTTCAAACTCAATAAAAATATACTGATACGCTGTAATACCAAACACATACAGAAACAGAGAAGTGGTGGCATTGTGCTATACCCCTATTCAGGTCTGTAATGCAGTGACTAAGATAATACATTTTAAAATTACTTTTTAAAAATTAAGCTGAGAACATGTCTACGTAGTTTATATTGTTGTGTAAGAATGTGTTCAGTCCTGGTAAAATTACACATTTGATTGATTTGTGAAAAGACATTAACACAACCTGAAACAAACTTAAACGTGTTTCTGCTGCTTTTAATGCCCAGATATTATTTAATTCATTGAAAATATGAAAAATAAAATTTAAGGTAAAATCCTGTACGTAAGCCTGGGCACTCTTTCAGTGGTAAGACCCCCTAGGCCAAAATCGAAGTCTCCTCATGTTTCTTAAAGCCAGCAAACAGATGTTCTCATCTTCTTTTAAGATGTGCTTCTTTGCAGAATCTTTCTAGTTAAGAAACACTCACAGATAATTTTACATATGTTTAAATGTTAAAATCTCATAACAGATTTACAGTAGTATTCAAGTCTGAGTCTTCATCTTTAATTTAATGAAATATTCCAAGGTTGATTCTGCGTGTCATTGCATATTATAAAATCAAACCTGTTTTCTTCTTCAGCATCTTCACTCATTAATGTCTTGTTATATGCTTTATTATAAAGTGTCTTCTTTTGTATTCAAGTTTGCCTTTGATGAGTGCAGATTTTTCTTTGTTTTAAAGATGTTGTCTTGAATTATTGTTTTTCTTAATGACATTACAGACTGCTTAAATCTCTTTTACTTTCTACTCTATCTTAAAGAGTAAAGGTCCTGTAGCTTTGATCCTCAGTTAGATTCTTTAATGTATATCCTCAGTTAGGTGCTATGACGAGTTTATTGTTATTAAGAGTAAGCATAGCACCCTTAGAGCCTAATAAATGATGTGACAGTGAAACCTCAATGACTTGGTCAAACATCTATTAAAAATAACAGAGAATTGACTCAATGTCCAAAGTTTTGCTCACAGCACAATTTTAATATTAAAATTCAGCAAATAAATAAAACATGCTTTGCACACAGCTAAATAATTGCATGCTCTAAAAAAACCCCATAAATTCATTAGTTTTTGGTGTCACAAAACACATAACCCACAGAAGATTAATCTGCACCTTCATGCTGAACTGAAGGGTGTTTCAGCCCAGACTGCATTTTGAACGGGGCACAATCCAGGGTGGCCGATCACAACAGAAGTCTTAAAGGCAGTCTATATAATTCTAAAGGATAAAGTGTAGAACTGAGTCATGAAACTTTGTTTGTACAAAGTACATGTTTTGTATTTGTACTTTGTGAAATACTATTCTGTTTTTAAATGTACTGTACATATGAATGTTTTTTGTTTTCCACAGTTGACATTTTGGTATTTAGCATAAAACACTTATTACCAAAGTATGAAATCTGGTGTCATGGGGATCCTACTTATGATTTGATCAAAATTTCCACTTTGGTTTGACATGAAGAAAAAAGTTCACTCACGTGTGAAGGAAAACAAATGTGCAATACATCGTATCTTATATTTCTTAATTTAAATGAATTTTTGCTTTTAATGACAAGGACTGATGCTAATTTAAGAAATCAAGTTGGTGAAATTTAAAAAATATTAATATATATAAATTTTATATCATTTTGGGAGTGCAAACAGGCGGTGGCCATTTTTGGCCATTAGGATACTGAGTGTGAGTTTTTTATGTTTTTTCTGTCACTGCATAAAAAAATAACAATGCATAAAAATCACTGATACTGCAAATTATTGATTATTCTGTTGGTGGCCATTTTTGGCCACAAGAACGCTGAAAGTGTAGCAAAAACGAGGCCAGCCAGAGGGTTCAAAGTGCCTTCAGTTTCTGTGATGAAGACACCTAAGAAAATCATCAGACGCTCCCAACCTTCTATTACAGATCTACATCTTAACCGAGCCATGGAGATAGTCAGAAACCCCATTTATCCTAACTGTGGGCTGTTCAACCTTCTGCCCTCTGGCAGACACTACCTGGTGCTAGACTGTCAGACTCAGCAGGCGATTCTTCCCTCAGGCCGTTAGGCTACTCGGCCCCACAACTTCACAACTCACTGGGCAACTGGGTCTATTGAACTCCAGAACACACACGTATATTCTGAATTCATATCTTCTGAAATGCTGCTGTTTTGTATTTTATTTGCTGTTTTATTTTAATGTTTCTCTTCACTTTATCACTATTCACCAGGATCAATAATGCAACCACTGTGCAATAAAGAAAAATAATATACTATATACTTTATATTATGTCTACCTGTTGTTGTCCCATATGGTCTTGGCTTTAATGTTTATGTTTGCAAACTGTGTCTGGATAAGTACAATTTTGTTCAGCTGTGCACTCCGTGTTGAGAATATAAGATCCACTTTGACTCCAAACCTTTAGGAGAACAGTGAATATTTACCCCTCTTTTTCTTGCATAGAACTACAGGGACCTTTGTTATGTTTCCTTGGAGCCTTGATGGATGGAATGTTGATTAATTTTACTCAAACTTGCCTTATATAGGTTTTTGTAGCCAGTAACTGATCTGTTAAGAAAGTTTGATTATATTTGGGCAAATAAAAAATATTAATGCTTTATACTTAATGTATTAAACTTTACCAACATGCACCTTTCCTACCTCAGCCTGTTGATAGATGCTTCTTATATTCATGGTTTCAATTCAGTTAATTAACCAATCATGACTAGTTTGTTCTTAATTTCATGGTTGAAAATGTTGCTAATGGTAAGCATTCCAATTTGCTACATAGTACAGTAACAAACTATTCATTTCAACACTCTGTTAACTATATCTGGATTTATTCAGATTTTCGGTGTTATGCGAGCCTGACTTACGAGCACTGCCGCATCTTTGGCCTTCACTTTGAGAGAAAACAGCAATAAACTCCAGATGCATATGTCACATCTGGAATCAACTCTTGTCTACTTGTTAGTGCATTTATGCATGAACTAATGGTTTAATGACACAGCTGGCTGCAAAAACAACAGGGGCAGCAAATCCAATTATTACGGTTCCTTGAAGGTGATTGCATAAAAAGGACCCTTATTCCTATGTGTTTTCATAAATATAGGGGTAAATACCTTGAAATGAAAGATAATATTCTGCACTTACATCAAATCCATCAAAACAGCAAATCTGTGGATAGAATATGTGGATAGATTTTTTTAAAAGGATGTGTTACTGTTACTGTTTGCCTATTACACTATAGGTTAATAGATTATTGTAATATTGTATTGTAAGAGGTACCCATGGTTGTGTTTTGGCTCTGCTGGTCTGTTTAATCTTACTGTATGTGGTTGCCCAGGGCCCAGAATCATCCAGCTCACTGATTTACCCTTGTACTCCTCAAGATCAAGGGTTATTATTCATTTCTAATGTTCAGGCAGTTTGTGCTCTGGTTTCTGTGAATTTCAGTTGAAGGAATGAAAATTATAGGACAGTAAGAAATGTATTCAGTCTTTGTGAATGCAAAATACAAAACATTTTAAAGATCATTACACTTATGATCACACAAAATTTTGTGCATACATTTGATCACACACAAAAAAGACATTATAATAATCAATGCATTACAATAATCAATGTGTCCTCTTATGCAATACAGGAGAGCTTATTGAAAACATGCACATCACGGCAGAACAACCCTCTTGCACTACATTCATTATGTAATGTGAGTGGATTTAAAAATTACCCCTAAATTAAAGGAAGGGCAGTTATTATGAGCTACACAATAAAGTGTCCCTCCCCTGGCAGGCAAAAAAAAAAAGAAAAGCTGTGGGAGCCATGAGTGGGTGCATCAAAGTTCCTCCTCATCCCTGTCACTTCCCCTTACTGACATTTACAATCCCTCAAAGCCCTCTGAGCAGTACATGTGCATTTGATGTTGGAGCTAAAAAAAAAAAAACCCAACACGTGCAAACAGAAACTTCTCTGTGAATTTAAAATCTACTTAAAATCATGCAAAAAGATTTTATTATTCTGCTTGAATTTCAGGCAAGTTAAACAATGGCTACAGCTGGTGCCATTCATCGGAGCCCTAATCAGCTCAAAGGGAAAGAACGTAATCTTTCTCTCTTGATATGCTCTTGCCGTCTTGGCAACAGGAGGCACAGCAGATATCGACTGAGATGAGAGCTAGGCAGATGGTGCACTGCGATAAACAAGTGAGAAAGGCAAAACCACTGAGCATCCAGTCAGGGTTATGAATATGGAGCCCTTACCTTGACCATGTGCTGCTGTATGGGGTTTGGTGTGTCTCTCCAAATCTAGATGGACTTGCCTTTATCCCACTATGGCTCTGCTTCTGCTCCAGTGTGCTATCTACAGTTGCCCACATATAGCAACTAGCACGCGGCGTGTTCATCGGCGTGAAAGCATGGGGGGAGCATGAGAAAGGGAGAGGAGGGAGAGAGAGGGATGAGAGCAGTGGGAGAGCAGGAGTTTTTGTGAACATGAGTCTTCACTATAAATTCTAATAGGAATGCCATGCTGCTTTGTAACATGAACCAGCTTAAAAATCAAGGCACTGAATTAGGGCTCTTTGGTGCATTTTCACTGAACAAAACACAGCTAAATACCTTTCAAAGGATGGCTCTTTAACAAATAGATATGAATGTACACACACAGTTCTTACAAAGCTAATTTATTATTGACAAGCTTTGGCCACTAGGATATAAGTCTTTCTTTAGACCTGGGATCCTTGTAAATGAGATGTGCAAAAATGTGTTTACAGTTAAAAATGTGTTTACAGTTAAAAATGTGTTTACAGTTAAAAATGTGTTTACAGTTTGAAGAACCTATGCATTATGAAAAGTTTGATACCAAGAATTTCCCCGCCAATAGCTACACAGTAGCCTTTATCTTTAGGACTGTTTCCAAGGATTTCCCTCTCTTGGCTTTTGTTGTTGGGACTTTTATTTGCATGATACACCGATCCAGGCTTGTTATTCTGCCTGACAGAATATATGCTGTGAAATGAGAGTAAATCTGAGCTTAGTTGGAATCAGCAGAGACAATGAGGTCTGCTGAGTGGAGTGAAAATCAAGGCAGCAAAGCATCAAAGCTCCCTTTCTATGTAGCACCTTGTCGTCTTCCTTTCAGTTGCATGGCCTCACTGGAGAGTTTAGAGGCAGGATATGCTGGCCTCATTTGATAGCTCCTCTGAGTATAAAAGTGGTGGGCTGCCTACTTGAGAATGCACCCTGCTCTGCACATCACAGCCCAGCTGATTTTGTTCCAAGGAATGTGTAGTGCAGATACACACATGAATAGATACACAAATGTAAAGGATTATGCATTGAGGTATATGGGGAATATCTATCCACTTCCACACAGAATATGAGTCATCCCACTTCAAATTCTCATGAAAATTACCTTGCTTTCCTTTTGATTATAAGTAGCTCTCTGTCACTGAGATCATTAAAAATGATTGCATCTCTGGTAGACCAAGAATTTTTTGTCTCTGAGACCTTATTATAAACTGGTTAATGTAAACTCCTGTGCTTTGTTTTAAGACATTATTTAATTGATTCAATCTATGATCCTATCCAATCATATTACTTATGTAGTAACACTTGTTCAAATGCCACATACTCCTTCTACCATACTCAAATGCAGTGTCATGATGTTTTATTGGTTCAGTGGCTTTAAGGCATGAATCTCACTCAATCATTTACAATGTATGTACCACAATTTTCCAGAACAGAACATTGCCCAGGGCATCAAACCTCATTCAGCTTAATTTTTTCTATTGTGCATTCTGGTGCCATCTCTTATCCAGGAAGGCATAAACACACACACGGATGTCCATATGATACAAATGAAAATGTCACTATTGTGGCCAAGCCGCCTTCTTCTTTGCAGTGTAGTCCAGGTCCACTCATTGTAGGCATTTTTTTTAGGAGCAGACAAGAGTCTCTATGGGCAGTCTGAAACTATGCAGCCCAACACATAGCAAGCTGCAACACACTGTGTGTTCTGATTCTTTCTATTAAAGTCATGATTACTTTTATTTCAGTTTTTCTATGGCAACTCTTCTGTGGGATTAGATCAGAGGGGCTAACCCTGAACATGAGTCAACCATGGGGGCCCATGATTCTGTTGCCAGTTCACTGGTTTTCCTTCCTTGGGCCACTTTGGTAGGTACTGACCACTGCATACCATGAGAAACCAACAAGACCCGTGGTTTTGGAGGTGCTCCGACCTGGTCAGTCTGCCCTCACAAAATCCCTCAGATCCTAACATTTGCCCTGTTTTAATGTTTCTAACTATTACCTTTCTGCCTAATATATTGCAAATGATACTGGACTGAGATAATCGATGTTACTTATTTCACCTTTCAGTAGTTTTAATGTTGACGTTGATTGATATGTGTGTATATAAATGTAAAAAATATATATTTTAGTTTTTGAACAAATTACTTTTTTTTACAAGTGACTTTTGCTACAGTTTACATATCCCTCTTTTGTGATCCAAGATCTCAGGTCATATGACTGAAACGTGAATAAAGATTTGCACATACAATCATAGAAGTGCAGAAAACCTTCCTCTGCAAACATTTAAGCTTATAATCCTTCAGCAAGCACGCCAGTGTCACTTCAGACAGTAACTCACTGTTACACTCAATACCGAGTGAGTTAGTTTGTCAGCTAATCTGACTTGATGCGGGCCTTTAGGCTGAGAGTTTGTTAAATCGCCTAGCAACCGAATGGCTGCCTGCCTCTGCAGTGTGTATTAGTCGCAGCGTGGGAGCAGTGATATTTCAGACATTTATTATTTTTTTCTTGCTGGATGCAGCAGAGTGAGAGAAATGGTCTTAACGTCAAAATCTTCGTGGTGTCATTGTCAGGGCGTGCTGCACACGCCTATCCCGCTAGCACCCCACGCTGTTTCATAGCACTAATATGACCTTCGTAAAGATCAACGTAAGCCACTGGTACTTTTGAGTGTTAGCGCCCTAGCATCCTACGTCTTGTCTTGTGTGGCTGACTGAGAGAGGTGTTTCTACACAAAGCGAGTAATGAGAGATGGCTGCCACTGTGGCTTCCCAAGGCCAGCCACTGAAAGGATCAGTGTGCGTGTGCCTGCCCCAGCGCTGCACTTCCGTCTCCACCGAGGATGACTAATCAACATGGAAAAGTCTCTAGTGGTTGTATTTCTGTGGTCTGAGCCTTTCCCAAGTCTCTCAAAGTCAGTGAAATATTAAGAAGTAATAAGTTTTCCATCACATTGCACAGCGTCACACGTGATGTTGCACTGCACAAGTTTTGTAACTCACATGGCAGCGCTCCCTGCGTGGGTAGATGCACAGGACTCTGACTCCACATACAGTTTAGCATGATGTGTTGATAGAGAGGTGGCCAGAATTGCTGTAGGTTTAAAATAAAGATGTCCTGGTCCAGTCCTGGAGGGTCTTGGGGTGCTTTCACACGTGCCTTGTTTAGTTCTGTTTAACGTGACGTGGTGTGGAGCCTCATCAAAATTTGGTCCGATGACAAAATTAGGTCCCAACTTTCAAAAACTCATAAGAGCACAGCAATTTTTTTGCTTATTTAGCAAACAGCTAAGGCATGTTTATTCTGACCAGTCGAAAAGTTTAGGAAATGCATTCAATGGCAAATCTGACCAATGAGTGATGTAGATTTTGGCACGTGACTGCATTTTGGTTCGTTTCAACACCCCCATCACTCACCATACCTGTCCTCTACCATTCACCATCAGATCCCACTCAGAGCAAATTCAATTCCTCGTCACCCATCTCACCCCTCCTCCTATTATTTTGGGCTATCCATGGCTGATTCAACACGACCTGGTCACAACGCAGGATTCTTCAATGGGGGGCAAACTGCCAGAAACTGTGCTTGTCGAAGCTGGCTGGGACATGTTCAGCAAAGCCTTAGTACCTCGGAGTCAACATTTCTGCCATCCCGGAGCCATACAGGGACTTCAAAGAGGTTTTGAGTAAACAACGTGCTGTCAGCCTCCCTCCTCACTGGCCTACCTCAGCGCTACCTGGGTTTTGCAAATTCCTATCGACGCTTTATGCAGGACTTCAGTTCAGTCGCAGCACCTCTAACTGCTCTCACTTGAACATTCAACACCACCTTCAAGCTCACTCCCCCATCCTCATTCACCCGGACATTACCATCCCACTTGTTGTGGAAGTGGAAGCCTCTGATGTGGGTGTAGGAGCCGTTCTCTCCCAGTGAGGTCCAGACCAGAAACTGCAACCCTGCAGTTTCTTCTCCAGGAAGTTTAAACCCACTCAGCAGCGATACAGGGTAGGGGATCGTAAACTGTTGGCCATCAAGTGGGCTCTGGATAAGTGGTGTCACTGGCTTCAGGGCAGCCGTGACCCATTCATTGTCTGGACCAATCACCAAAATCTAATTGGCATCCAGCAGGCGAAACAATTGAATCCCCAACAGGCGCACTGGGCCCTGTTTTTCGAACAATTCCATTTTACCATCTCGTACCGTCCGGGGTCGGAGAACACCAAAGCAGATGCCTTTTCTAGGATGTGTCAAGCTGACACGCCCTGGACGGACCCCACGCTTATCATCCCAGAGACACTCATTGTTTCGTCCCTCTGGTGGGATTTGGGGCAGGCCTTGGAGCACCCACCGGACACAACACCTCCAGGTGTCCTTCAATGGAGTCACTCCTCGGCCGTGACTGGCCACCCAGGCATTAACCGCACCCTGTCCCTCGTCCAACGCGCCTTCTGGTGGCCAAAAATGTCTGAGGACATTGGCAACTTCGTTCAAGCTTGTGTTCAGGGCTAAAACTCCAAGATGTTTTGTGGCTTATCATCAGCGCTCCTGGGCCTGCTATCTCGTCTGGGCTGTACTTTCTCACAACCTCCTGACGTCCTCCGCCACTGAGACAAGCCCTTTCGAGGTATCCAATGGCCAATGCCCACCATGCAGCTCAATACCTACGCCAAAATCCCCCAAGATGACTGTTCCACGTCGGTGACAAGGTCTACCCAGAACCTTCACCTCTGCATGGAATCTAAAAAACTGTCACCACTATTCATTGGACCCTACTGCATCACCCACCGTCAGTGTTGGGCAAGTACCTTTAAAAAAGTAACTAGTTATAGTTACTAGTTACTTCTCACATATAGTAACTGCTTTAGTAACTGAGTTACATTACTATAAAAGTAACTAATTACCAGGCAATGTAATTTCTGCGTTACTTAAAAAATAAATCAAATTCAATATAAAATAAATATAATACATTGAACTCTAATCACCGAGGCAGAGAGACGCTTTTTTCCTGGGCATAAGTTGAACATCACATAAAAATTTTTGCCTTTCACTTCAGCGAGGGCGCTTAAACTTCCAGTTTGCAGAAGCTGCCTTTGAACTTGGACTTGCCATCG
>JBBMFX010000101.1:12557436-12577722 GCA_037832545.1 Rhabdalestes septentrionalis
GGGGGCCATAAGGGAGCCTGGTCCCCGTGTAGAACCGCCTACTCTGCCTGATTGGCAAACCATGGAAATTTACTAAAAATGCATGATGTTTATTTCAATTATTACCCCAATACTGATACAGAAACCTTGTGTATCTGCCACATAATACAAGCTTGAGGCCATCGTTTCCCTCTCTTAAACAACTTAACTGTTTGACTGGATGCATTTTTAACCCCAAATGTCTCCCTACTTCCTCTATAGTGTTCTTTGTAAGTGATCGAATTTAAGTTTGTAAACCCTTATAAACTGTCCGTTATAGAATTCTGCATACATGGCTGAATCACCAGTGGCTTGTTGTTGGACATATACACTGGAAGTATTCAGGAGTCTGTAATTTAATTCCTACATATTACACTAGACCAGTAAACTAGAGCACTATATAAATACTAAGTGTTGTAGTGGCGCATCCCCCAAATAAACAATTTTTAAAAGTTTGAGGTTATGTGGTAGGTAGCAGCTTACTACCTCTGACTGATTATTTCTGAACTAAAGGATGCAAGGTGAAAGACTAGGCTGAGTTCAGGTATCCGTATTGTTTTTCTGTTCATCTGATTTTCTTTGTTTGAATTTCAGGCCACACAAAAAGTTATCTATGTACATACACTGATATGCACACAATGTTTATTCTCAAATTTTGGTTTGGTTGCTTTTCTGTAAAGTAAATTACACATCACCTGCAGAAAACACACTTTTAATGCATAAGAAGAGAATACAACACATGTGGCTTATACATGACTACATTTGATTTTTTCCAGTCTTTTGAGCTCAGTGAGCAGCCACACTGAACCTTAAACCAAAAAGACTTCATTACACTCCAGATATCCATTGAAAAAAAGAATAAAACCTTACATCTCCAAAGTTAACTACTATGTTAGCTTTCTAATGATAAATACATACTCACCAAGCAAAGGTTCAATAATGTGAGGGGCCACATGGTTATTTGTCATTTGAGTTTTGTATAAAATGTTAGGGTTCGATTTCAGATGTCTGCACAACCTAGGCTTTAGTTAGTCGAGGACATAGAATGCAGAATATGAATAGAGTATTTAGTGGGCTGTAAAAAAGCTCTATGCAAACCAATGACAATTTGATTTATCCAAAAGAGAAGGCAAAAACTGTGATACCATAAATAAAAAAGCCATACATTTTGTGTGAGAAGAACACTATAAACATTAGTCTAAAAAACGGTAGCTGGAAGATTTCTAAAGCTGTGTTATAGTGGCCTAAATCTCTGTGTGGTGGGGAGGTCAAATTTTCTAAAAATATGGATTCTGAGAGAATGCATTTATTAGTGAAAGAGGGTAAATGAAGTAACTGGTTCACCTGGTTTACTGCTTACTTGACCTGGGATTGATTGGCAGGCTGGATCAAATGTGGAATGATTTCTCATTATTTAATGGCCTTATACAATCCTTCAGCCCTTACAAACACAGGCTTGTGTTAAATCTCCTGGTGATAAGTCGCATTTGAAATGTTTGCAAAGCACCCTGTAGGCGGGGAGGGCTCAAGAGAGATATGCCCATCGCAGCCGTGTTTTCCAATGGAGAGTATAAGTAGAGTGGCACTCAGACAGATGAAGGCCTGCTGGGTTATCTGACCAGACATAATAGCCACCCACTTCAATCAGCTTCAAAGGTGAAATCCCTTGCAAGGCCTTGTTTTACAACGGTGTATAATCACTGCCTAGTCGAGTCCATTAAGAGAGCACTGTAGAGAATTACAAATAAATAAACATGCACATTATAGGAATAATTGTAGCGAATTATTATATTCAATGTAACAATTTATTCATGATGCGCCATACTGCAAGAGACACTTGCCATTGCTTCTTGATCTGGGGCTTGAGATGTTTATCATTATTATGAACAGAGGTGGGTGATATGGCAACAGGGTAACATGATACTTCACAAAATATTTTCATACACAGTAGGGCATTAACATCTTCAGGGCATTAACATCTTCAGATTATTTCAAGTCGAATATTCCATCAAGATAGTTGAAGTTGAGTTGACTAGTCATGATGATGTCACACACACACAGGGGAGGAACACATGTGTCTAGCACTGAGCAACCTTAACAGTCAACATGACAATTCAACTAAACAAAACAGAGGCTGATAACATGAATGGTCTGGTAAATGTAAGCAAGACAGGAAGTAGGAACAATATAAGCTGTGGTGGCATTCAGCGTCCTCTGGACTGGACGAATCCCTGCAGTACTTGCGTTAGCATGTTAGCTAGTGGTGCCATTTCAGACACCGTGCAGAAAGCCGGTACTGTTCCTGTAGTATATAACACCGACTTGCAGGTTCTGCAGGTCTCCGTGCAAAATGCTGGTACTGTTACTGTACTATAACTCCGGCTTGCAGGCTCTGCAGATCGCCAAGCTGTTTGTGTATCTACAGCGAAGGAGGTGTGTCTGTGTTCTCTGCTGCCACCTCTGTTGTCTTGCTCTGGTCTCGTGTTCAGATTACGATATATGTGCCAACGGTACCGCCCCTTTTATGAAGGGACTATAGTATTTGTTTAAACCAAGGAATGTGTGTCAGTGTCAGAGGCAGAGACGGCATTAAGTCCACAAGCAAGGGCAGAGAGTGAGAGAACAACACACGACTATTCGACTTTTCACAGGGGCCGTTGCCTCTTAATACCCTCGTACACAGCATGTCACAATTTTTTGCTGACATACATTGGAACACAACTTTTCAGGTGTCTCAGTCATCCCCATTGCCACATATCAGGACCACACATATCAGGACATTTTGGACAAGGGCGTGTTTTCGATTTTGTGGACACAGTTTGAAGAAGAATCTTTTCTATTCCAGTATCACTGTCCCCCAGTCAACAAAGCGAGGTCTATAAAGACATTGGGTGAGTTTAATGTGGAAGACTGGCCTGCACAGAGCCCTGATCTCAACCTCGTCCAACACCTTTGGAATGAATTGGAACAGATATTGCGAGCCAGGCCTTCACATCAGTGTCTGACATGTTCTGCAGCGCGAATGGGCACAAGTTCTAATACAAACATTCCAAAATCTTTTGGAAATCCTGCCATGAATAGTGGAAGCTCTTACAGCTGCAAAGAGGAAATCAACTTGGTTTAAAGTGATGGAGGTGGTGGTAGCTCAGTGGGGAGCATACTTGTCTCTGGGACAATAGGTTATGAGTTTGAATCCTATCTTCAGTACCATCACTGTGTTCCTGAGAAAACCATTAAACCCAAGGTGTAATGGTCAGGCGTCCCAGGAATGGAAACACTGTGAAATATTATATTATTAAATATATTCTTGATGTAGTCTATTGTGGTAGATAGATATCCTCTTATCTTACCTCATGCAGCTGTGAAGCAGATGCACAATCAAAACTATGCTGTTTATATATGGTGATGATGCTACTGAAGTGCTGTATGTACGGTTCCAGTCGAGATACTCAGAGGCAAATCCAGTTCAGCTACAAATTCATCTGGAATGATCACCTGATTGGTAATAGAATTATCATTCAATAGATTTATTATATAATTCTCAATACACCCAGCTCAGAAAGCACTGTTGACTAGGTTGCCATGCTTTTGTTTGTTTAGCAGCCTTTGGAGGTAAAAGGGCATCTTAGGAGATGTTATAAAATCATTTTCACATCAAATCCAAAGGTCATCTTCAGATATTTTTTGAAAGGACTGGGTGTTGTGGCGTCTACTTTTATCTTGTTAAATCAATGAAGGAGATATCTTGGTAGATTTTAGCTGTACTCAGTTGAACTCCCTTCATTTATCGATAAAAAATGGAATTTTTAAATGTCAGGGGCACAACAGTCTGAAGCTTGAGGTAGTTTAACTCAGCTGCTCATGTGACACTCTACATAAAAAAGCAGTGTTTGTTACGCAACAGCGTGTTCCCCATCACGACACACTCCTTTCTATTAGCCCATCAATCACAGTGTTCACAGTGTCCTATTTTCTGCTTTAATTCTGGGTTGCACCCCAAGAGAAGTATTTATTCCATCTGTGATTAGTCTAAGCATAGTTACAACAGCCTTGACTGCAGTCTTCAGACCAAGTATTTGGTATCCATAGTCTTCTGTAAGGTCCCCATTAAATGCCTGGGACTAAACTGAGAAGGCCCCTGCGTGAATAATTGGGGGGGTCAGAAAAAACCCCCAACTCTGTACTCACACACACTACGTGCAGAGACTGAGAATAAACTGAGAACAGACATTCCATACACTTCACTTTGCTTGGGAAACCCCCAGATCTAGTCTAGTCTTATCCGTGCTTTTAAATATTGACAGTAATGGGTGGTGTTTCCTTGCAGCATTTCTAGGAAATGAAGGGAAGCTGAATGTTTTGAAGCTGAGGGTTATGCCATCAAAGAAAGATTCACCATAATACCTTTCCTTTTTGAGGCCTGTGTTGTTTTGAGTCATAGCCTTTCTAAGAGCTTAGGATCCTCTTCCAGGGCCGCAGTGTGATCATCCACCGCCAGTTGCCACAACATTACAGTATCATAGGACAAACAATGAACAGACACAGAGATGATTTATTTCTGAAAGCAGCACAGCAAGACTTTAGCTGTATTAGTTATCCTGTTGTGTTGTAGACACACTCTACAGCAAATCACATGAGATGGTAGACAGAATATTATTGCTGGTCTTATAGATGAGATATTATATATTCTTGCTTTACAGGCCTTGATACAGTTGCGGACTACTTGAGCACTGATGAATGTCGCTCTACTAAATGCCGTAAATGTAAATGTAAATATATTACATTATTTTTAAATTATTAGTTGGTGTTAAGACAAAAGAATGTGATGAAATCTGGCCGTCCACACTAGAATTAAGACTAAATTAAGAAACTGATTTTCTTGAGACTGTAACTTTGAGGAAAAAAATATGTAGCATTGACCTTAAAATGTCTTATTTAGTGACTTAATACTTTATTTTTCTTCTTTCACTCATTGATGGCAGCCCATTAAATACTGTAGCCAATGACATGTTAAACCATGTAGATTGTATAATTCTGACCGACCACATCTTATTTATGCTTGAAGGCTTGTTGTAATACGTGCAATCCTTATGAAGACTTTTTGGCCACAACATGTGGTTGTTTTTTTTTGTGCCTAAGCCCTTATGAATAAAGACCTTTCATCTGAAGTCCCATGTGAATGATTTCTTTGTTATATTGAAGAATTATTCCTTTTATCAAAGAACAACTGTACAGGCAAGGTTATATGCTCCTGATGCACTCTTGCACTTCAATGGTCTTGTACTCTTATTTAAAACTGCTCTGCTATAACCAGGCTGTAGAAAAGCAGATAGTCTTCCTCTGTTAAAAAAAAAAAAAAGATCCAACTTCGTTCAACTTAATCTCTATCAGCTGCATCTGTACTGAACTTGAAAATCACTTTAAACATAAGCTGTCTGGAAGCTGCTGTGTTCTGTCTATAAATAAATGCAACGCACAAAACCCATGTTCGTCCCTTCGGAAAAACATCTTTGAAATGATATAGATTAAAAACTAACTCTTTTAAGTCTTTTACAGAAATACATGTTTCTTATCAATGTTTACTTGTGTATTTCAGCAATTACCCAATGCTAATAACATACGTGCTTGGAGGTAAGTGTTTTTGGTGAAATTCTTTGAAATAAGTGTCCATTATGAATCAGAATTGCACCTTAAATACTCCATTAAAAGCAATAGAAATGTGACGATATTTTTATGTTTGTAACTATATGAAAATAATTATAATAGTAAATTGTTATGAAGATTTTCTTGGCCACAATTGTTAACAGCAAAACTTTAGAAATATGTTGCAGAAAATTAGGTACCATACATAGTACTTGAGAAGGGATGTAGCAAATGCATTTAGTCTATTATATACGTAGTTGTATCTGAAACAGCATGTTGTCATGTGGTCATTGTGTTAACCTAAGGCTAACAATAGCTTGGGGCAAGAAGAGCAATGTGAGACAGATTTGCATTATACTTAAATTGCAGACTGTAAGACTGGCCAGAATAACTTGGATATTAATGAATAAAATATTGATTTCATTTATACTCAGGTATAACAGTGTGTGTGCGCTCGGCCACCGGCTGGTACCCACCCAAGGTGAGTCCCTGCCTCACGCCCATTGACCCCGGTATAGACTCTGGGAACCCATGACACTAGAGAGGATTGAGCGGTTACAGAAAATGATTGAATTCTACAACACTCTTCCTGGCATCATTCACTGCCTAAAACAATTGATATTGAAACCAAAAGAAAGTAAATAAGTAAAGAAGAAACTGCACTCACTGTGGAACTTATGAAGCTGAGGTTGTTCTCTTATTTTCAGTTCTGCCTTGAATGGGACCCGTTTTCCATTTCACCTTAAGTGCGACAAGAGTACATCCTGACTGCTACCTGGTTTAGAGGGAGCAGAAAATGATCAAGGTGCTGGCAGAGAACCTGGAGAGCTTAGCCATAGGGTGAACTGATTTGTGAGACAGGCCTTCTCATCCAACATCAGTGCCTGACCTCATAAAAGCTCTACACTCAATTGAATTATTAGATTTAACACAAAAAGGCCAATAAACTTTATGTGCTTCATATTTGTCATTCACATGTAAATGAAACAATAAAAAATTAGATTTATGTTATAATAACAATAAACCCAATAAACAATGTTATATATATGTATATATCATACATTTTAAATACACCTGATATAAACAATCTCATGCATTTTAACAAAAAAAAGAATCTTGCTTGATCCATGTCTCAAATGTTTTAAGTGATGAAATTTCATTTTTTCACAATTAACAGATTTATGCTGATTTTAAGGAATTTGAATAAATAAATTCTTAAAATTCTTTTAAATAAAATCAAATAGATGCAAATACCTAAAAATAAACTATGCCATTCATCATTTTTCTGAGTTTACAGAATGAATGGGGACAAATTACTGCAAAAAAATCCAAAATATTGCCTTCCAATGAGAGTGGAAGCTGTTATAGCTTCTACTAAATCCAGGTTGGTGCAATGTCAGGTGTCCCAATACCTTTGTCCATCTAGAGTATGTACTTTAGCTGTATAGAAAAAGGTATTAAATTGACACTGTTGAATGGAAACATTACACCCTTTGCTGCAATATTCAAAGCAGATCTTCAACCATTATAATCAAAGATGCAGCTCAATAGCACCAAGCACTCATCAGCAGTATGGTGCTAATGAACAGAATGTGGATAGTGAGTGCATGCAGGCTCTCTCCTGGGGCTGCCTTCTGCACCGCTGTGTAATGAGCCATGCCACTTGCACACCCACAGACCACATAATGAGCATAGATCTTAATGGACAATTATGTGTAAAGCATGACTGTACATAATTCTCACACCGCTTATCCTCTCAGATCATTCCCTCAAGGGAGAAAAGTTTTCACGGAACTATGGCTAAAATATGTCTTCATCATTTTTAGGCATCATGTAAGAAAAAATCTTTTAAAAATGCACACGTTATGTTATTTGTTTGAAATCCTCCAGTTGAACTGATTTGAATGCTGAAGCTTTTTAGAAACTGTTATTTGGTGTTGGTTTTGGAATTGTAATTCATCCTCCAGGGGTGAAAACTAACAGGTTCTCCTCCTCTTCTATTACAGACCGAGGCACACCAGGTCTATATATGCACCCACTTAACTTGTTGAGTTAGTATGTATTGTTGTTTTTATTGAAAAAAGACATCTTAGACATATCTGATCAGAATTTATGTGGAAGCAATTAAGTAATTAGGAACCTGTGGTAGTCTGGGTTGGCTCTCAGAAGTGCAATGAAGTCATAAGTGCTGTAAAAATAGGAGAAATAAAATATCTTAATATGGTGAGTGTGGTTAAACACTATAAAAGTGTGTGTGTGTGTGTGTGTGTGTGTGTGTGTGTATGTGTGTGTGTGGTCCCTTGATATGGAGCCCACTGACTCTCAGCAGCTGGATTTCTGAAGCTGCTCTGCACTCTTGTGGAAAGCGTAAGACATTACATGCAGCAGTGGAATACTGGTAGTGCAGCCTGTAATGATGGTAGCCCATCTAGGTCCTTCTAAAAACATTTTTGAATGCTCCAAAGAAATATGTGTTATTGCCCCTACATGGCACTCATATTGAATTCGAAATGAAATATTTTGCCATGTATTTACGTTCCATTTATTTAATTTACTTGCATCTGAACTCTGGATGGTAAAATATATTTTGATGAGAAATTTTAGTTTTTCAAGAAAGTTTCAGAAATGTGGAAATCGAAATTGCTTTGCATCTTATTGTCTGTTTTGTATTATGTTGCCCTGTGGCATTTTGGGCTCCTTGATGTTTTTATTTTCACAATTTGTGTTTGAGTTTGTTGTTGAGTTAAAATGGGATAGATAGGGTTGCACAAGTATGGATATGGGGGGTCTGTGTCCAGCAGATTTTGATAGTTCCCTTACTCATACACACCCAGAAAACCTGGCAATTAGCATTTGAGTAGAATCAGGTGGGTTTGAGCAGAAAATTCTCCAAACTGTGCTGGACAATTCCCCAAAAGAATCGGATATGTGGGCACCTGCCGTAAGGGGCTTGATTATGAAAAGTGTGTAAGAATTATTAGAAGTTCACATGTTCTGCTACATTGTTTCTTAACATGCAGGAGAACCCCACAAATGTTTTGGTCTATGTGTGGATTTGATTAAAGGGAACAGCCTAATTGTAATGCACAGCAGAGTTCTCAATAAACCCACATTCCACTTTATATGCAGGGTGACAGAAAGATGAGGGATAGAGTGGTAGCAATGAGGCAGCTTGAAAAATGAACCAACATTAATTTGAACATGTTTTTAGCTTAATCATCTGGAGGCAGGCCTTTTTATTAATGTGTTGTTGAAAGTATGTCTCCTTGAAAACCTTTCACCCTTTAATGCTGAGGCGGTGGTGCTTTTTTTTAACTCAATGTCTCGCTACTTGTATTGCATTAATTGTAATGAACCTGCAAGATGAAAATTTGTATTTTATTGTGTTGGATCACAATTTACCATCTTTAAGCAACGATATGTACAAAATGGAATATACTGAACACTTCAGTCCCATTTTATTGTTGAAACCAATCCGTAATTATAATCCAATAATAAAGACAACAATATCCTCCTTTCAGAACATGAAAGCTCCAGTTTCTCATGTTGATCCGTTTTACTAGGTGGACATGCACCCGAATGACCCTAGGGATGTGCTTTAGTTGTCACTGATGTGGAATCTTTGATTATATATCAGAAAAGAATACTCAGGACTGTGTTACCTAGGGATGTAATAAAACATCCCCAGCTACTACAGTACTGACTTGTGCCACAGTGTAAAATCCTGTATAATTTCCAGGGGTGGCTTGTATAAATGTATAAATCTAATCCTTCAAAAATTAAACAGTGCAACAACATTGTTTGATTAGGGCATCCACCTAGTTTTACCTAACACTTTGGGCTATTGTGGGTTTTTGAGGTCACTAGAATGAACAGGCTGAGTGAAGATGATAAATCTGGCAAAACTACATGCTTCAGACCCATCTTCTCACTGTCTGCAGTTAGTGGTAGTCATTTAGATACCCTAAATCTGCTTCGATCAATATAGCAACTATGCTACAATATATGTATATGAATTTTCTTTTAGAGATGCAATCAAATTATTAGTTTGATGCAACTTGTTTAAAACTGATTTCCACTGCTGCTTTTATACTGATTTCTATTACAATGCTTTGGAATTTACAATTGATGATGCTTTATGCAAATAAGGGTAGTAGCTGCTATACATGACATTAAGAATTCAGAATTTGTGCGTTAGTTTCTGCACACATTAATCTTTAATTTTATCTTACTTTTACTTATTTACTTTTAACTCGGCATTTTTTGGACAGCAAAAAACAAATTTTCTTGCACAGAGAAATGAAATTTCTTTTGTACACATGACAATAAACGCTTGGAATCTTGAATCATGCTCTTGCATATATGTGACACTGACAGTTTTAAAATGCACAAGTCCACATACTCTCCACCACAGTTGGATCATATGTGTTGGACATACAATACAGCAGAGAGCCTACAACTTTTCCTCAATCCGAGCCATGTCATAGATTTAAGATAATTTCAGATGTGTCCAGAATAAAGAATGAAGCTGAAGATTACAGAATGAATCTATATCCTATTGAGAATAAGGATGATGGTGTCTCACATTATAAAAGTGATTGAATCAAAAAAATATATATGCAAAAATCAGTTTATAAAAATGTACAGTATTCATAATATACTTGTTCTCAATATTTTTTACTGGATATATTGAACTAACACCTGCAGTTGGGCATCAAACTAAACTTAATAATAAGAAAAAAATAAATAAATAAAAATCAGATTCATTTGAGCTGTAAATATATTTATATATTGAATATAATTACACACACACACACACATTTGTTATATTTTAAAAATAAGATATGTGATTCCAAATGTTTGGATGGCAGTGCAAGTATACCACTAGGAGTCTCTCTTTACAAATTTTTAGCATCACCTCAGATTAACACTGTCCAAATCCCTTTTACCACATATACCCACACAGCATGCCATTCATTCCTGAATCATCCTTGCACACCCATCAGCATGTGTTTGCTGTTTGCTATTTTTAAAGATAAATGTTTAAATGTTCCCTGTTTTGAAAAATAGACATGGCAATTTTGGGGCAGGGGAGTCCTACTTCCAGCAAGGAAAGTTGGAGGTGAATCCCTCCTCCCCAAAACACAACACAGCAGCCAATCATGATCATTAATCAATAAACTGGTCAGAACTCAGATAACAACCACAATGTCCTGAAGCAGGTTCTGATTTACCTTGTTTTTTCAGAGGTTCCATTTTCTTGCTTCATGAAATTGTATCATATTACTCTTCCTTTTATTACAGCAATTTAAATTGCAAGCAAATCAGCACAAAGCTTAAATGAGTTATTGGATCATACAGCTGAAAGTGATCATTATGGTTTGAACATTCAGATTTCTCTTGTGAAACAGAGACCTTTGATGGGCTTTTTCAAGAACATATTTATTTCTATGCCATATCTATTAGTATAAAGCACTGAATGGAGCCAGTGTAGGTGTTTCAGCAGGTAAAATAAATGATAGATGTATAATAGGACCCTTAAGCAATCTGTTTGTTTGGAGTTTATTTTACAACAGATTGTCTATCAATGCCCCTTTGACCTTGGTAGGGTACACACACACACACACACACACACACACACACACACACACACACACACACACACAAACAGCACAGTCCGCAACAGCCTTGTTGCCAAAAAGATCTGAAAGCAAGTCAGCACACTTTAGTACAAAGTCTTCATATCAGCTAAAGGATCAGAAATGTCAGACTTTACCTGGCTATTTTGTGACAAATCATGTTGGTTTACTGAAATAGAGAAAACTTTATCTGAAGCACATGTCTCAAGACTCTTGTTGGAACTTTTACTAGAGAAAAGCTAATGGTTTTCAGTTGGTAGGCAAGTGGAGAGGGTGTTCGCCCTGCGATTAGGACATTGTGGGTCTGATTTCCTAGACTGCTATGCATCTCTGAGTTACCAGCCAATAATGTACCACACACTGCTCCCCAGGCACTGTGTCCCTGTCTGCCCGCTGCTTCACTTGTTGAATGGGTTAAATGCAGAGGAAGAATTTTGTGCTGTTCACATTTGACAGAATGATCACTTTCACTTCACAATAATATCCTAGCTGGCTCGTGCATATACATGGTAAATGCTTGATTAAGGCAATTAGAAAGAATTTGCAACATTCAGGAAAGTGCAACCAAGTCTTTATGTAGAGTGCAGTCTTGGTGGATGTCACACCCTTTCACTCCAAGTGTTAAGACTGACTCTTGTGGGGCGCTAAACTGTCGGTGAACTTGACTAATTGCTGTCTGCCTGCATTGCACCCACTGGGAGTAGTGGGGCTGAGCTACTTACGAAACGAATCTATTATATGTATCAAATAATTTGTTTTATTTTCTTCTTCTTGCATGCATTGATAAGAGCTCTCATCCAACACTGATTAAAAGCCTTGTTTAGTGCACCTTTCTTTTCTGCTTTCATTCTGCTTCGGTTTTCAATTCATACCTTTTTTTATTTAAAAGGCCTTGCACAAAGAAATTCATGACGTCAGTCACATCCCCTCATAGCAATAGCCTAGGAACAGAAAAAAATATAATAAGCCCTTTTCAGATCTCCAACTTGCCACTTCTGTCAGCATCGGAAGCAAGTAATTATGTCTCCTGCCTAAGGATAATGATAGTACAGTCAGTGGGGCTGTACAGGGAGCATGGCTGATTTTCTCGCATTTACAATAATAAATAATAAAATGCAATAGAAAAGATGAATAGCAATGTATGCAGTGATACCATAACATGCTGGCACATAATTAACTGAGGAGAGAAGGTCCTGTGTAGAAGTTAAGGAGCCTCCCTGCACCCATTACCATTCAATGCTTCGACTGTTAGTTTAGTGTGTCTGAAATCAGCACAATACCTCTTGTTCAACACACAGGGAAACTATTGGTTTATCCTTAGTATTTAAAAACATCTCTTGAGTTTTTATGACCAAGGCAGATGAGTTTTGGAATAATAAAGCACTCCCTTGTTATCAACCTGCTGCAATATACTGCTACTGCTCTTAAACTCAAAGCAAAATCATCCTGATCTGACATTTTTAAAACTCCCTGTGAAACACACCTTAGAATGAATCCAAGATAACTGCAGTTTATGTAGTTCTAGTTTTTGGCTGGTGGTAAGGGCATTCACCCTTTGATCAGAGAGCTGTGGGTTTAAATCCCAAGACTGCCTGGCACCTCTGAGGTACCCTGAGCAAGGTTCTATCCCCACACACTGCTCCCCGGGCACCGTGTTCCTTGCTGCCTGTTGCTTCACTTGGTGAATCTGTTAAATACAGAGCAAAAATTTTGTGCTGTTCACACAGTGTGCTGTAGTGTGTTCATGTAAGAAAGACGTGGTCACTTTAACTTATTGAAGTTATACATCATTCACATTTGACCATGCAACTCATACCATCTTGGTCTGGATAATTTCTATACTATTTTATTTCACATGATACTCCAATTAATGGTGCACATAAGTTTTAATTCCTGCACAATACATGCAGATACATAATTTAAATGACCCTCTGCAGAGATGAACCATGGTCTACTTAAATAACCCTGTACTTTAGTAAATTCGTGTGGACTGCAATAAGTGTTCGGTGCCTGACTGCTATTGTCTGATGTTTTGACACTACGAAACACAATAAAATGTCTTGAGGTTGACTGAGCCAGTTGGTGTGTATTGCAGATTGCTGCCAAATGCTAATTCAAATAAAGAAGACTTTACCTCTGGAGTCCTGCCCAGGAATAATCCTTATATGAACTTTTACTGTTCTTTTTAAAAGTCTGTTGTTTTAATACCTAACCAAACTTCTGCTTTAAAGATGGGCTTTTGTTTAAGCACTGAAGGCTGAATACAACAATGGCTCTAGGCATTCACTCTGCATGCAGTATAAGCCCACAGTCCAGAAAACATGAAAGAAATATACTTTCAAAGAAAGACAAGAAGGATTAATTTCCTTCTGTGATCTTTGATACTAATGGAATATTGCCGGCTGCTTAGAGTAAATCTTATTTTTCATTGTCCTGTCCCACCCCAGGAAATCAATACTAATTGCATATGGTGAGTGGCACTGACCACATGCTATTATAAATGCGCTCAATCAATCCTTATGCCCCAGATGAAAATAATAAGCACTAATGGAGATGATCTCATTCGGCAGCAAAGATCAAGCAAGAACTGGGTCAGAAGATTGAGCTACTAATAGTCTTGCATTGGATTAAATCTCTGCTCAAGAATATGATAATGGCATTAACTCAAATAAGCTCAAATAAGCACAGGCACATTTGCAGTAATTAGTTATGATGGGTCATAATTCTGGTCGGATATATATTGTGTAACAATTTTACCTACTTTAGTTAAGTGCTAATTCTGCCTGGTTTAATGACCTTGATCATCTGTAGGTTCACAGATCTCACCGTGCTGAATGTTTAACTGAAGGTATTTGGAACATGACCATGATCTCGGAGTAATACAGTTTCTCATACAGAAATCTCCTCTCTAAATGGGCTACAGAGCTGGTGGGCTGAGTCTAAGGCCATGTCTGAAAAATATATCTGTCAATAATCTTCCCCTTAATGAGTATAACAGTAGTGAATTCACAATGGTTCGACCCCAGGCTATGCGCACGGTTATTTTTGTTTTACTTTTCCTACCTTGATCAAACTTTGTGTGGTTTTATGCATCAGAAACAGCTGGCATTTTTTAACAATGTTGTTTTGTTTCTGTGTCTTTAAGACTGATGTAAATGACCTTGGTTTGGTTTGGCTACGATGTATTGAGCCTAATTTAAAAAGCAGCCTGTGCTGTAATGTGGTGCGCACTGGAGTCCTCAGGGATGGGAGAAAAAAATAATAAACTTCAGCTCTGTTCGTTTAGATGTATGGATCCTTTGGAAGGCTGCAATGATGCATTTACTTCCTGGCAGAAGGAACAGCACAACATTTAGTCGATTCCCACCCCCATCGTCCACTCCAATAACTCTGCGTCTGACTGTCTGTAATAACAACACTCTGTATCTCATGAACGTAAAAAGCTGTTCAAACTGTAGTGGGCTGAATGGGTGGTCCTATGCAAATGTGATCACGGTTGCAACATCACAACAATGCTCAAACTAGACTGGCCAGTTATTTGCCTGATGAGTTGACTGGGGACTTTAAGGAATAGTAAACAGGGTGTTTTGAAAATGTAATCATGTTTACATAGTAAATAAAATCTATTTCTATTGTCAAAAGATAATTGGATTTTCTATGAAGGGCCCTCTTTAATGGAAAGTCAGCACCTCATATGATTTCAGAATATATATATATATATATATATATATATATATTTTTGTTTTGTTTTGTTTTGTTTTTTGTTTTTTTTGCCATGATTGAACTGGTTTGTTTAAAGCTGACCTTGAACTGGTTTGTTTGGACCTTGATGTTCTAGGCCTACTCATTACCCTTATTACCATTATGGCGTTTTGATGTTTTCCAGTGAGATTAAGCCTCATTTGGCCATGTTGTGGACACTCACTGGGAGTATATACATGAAGCAGTATGTCTTTAAAAAACTCAGTATAATATCCTAAACATCTCTCTCTCTCTATTTGACTGGTAACACCATGCTACTTCTTAGCAGCTCTGGAAGAATACTAAACACTGAGAAACATCAATCATCAGACACAGTCTTTGAGTGTTCCTTTGTTTTGTTTTGTTTTTTTTACGTTTTAAGCTTTTCCCTAGGAAGACAAACAGTGAAAAAGACAATAGCTGTGCTCCTTTTTGACTCAGTAATAACTTATGTTGTTGACAGGGTGACACAAACAGTCTCTTCTTGCACCTTTCGGCTGCAGAGTGTGCAGAGGAGAGCCTGTCCCGTCACCTCCCACACCTCACCTATCACACCTCCAGCCTGCTGGCCTTCCTCCAGTCCTGACATATGCCAGTCCTCCGGAAAACTCCAGAGCCTGAGGTACAAACTGTCACAGTGAGGTGAGAAAGCTGGCCGAACCGTGGGCACCCACTGAGAGGAAACTTGTAGCCGAACGGGGCTGCTTTTTTAAAATTCTCACCGGGCATTGTCCGTGTTCTGCTGGCATTTGTCAGCGGCTGATCCTGACGCGAGCCTGCTTTGCCTTCTCAAATTGATGATATGTTGCCACAATCCTGTTAAAGCAGACAGATGGCTTTGTGCAGGTGTTAGAATGTGCACAGACAGTCTGCCCACGGAGAGCCTTCGAGAACAAAGGCTCCCCTACATACACACCCTCACACACATGCTTAGACACACGGCTAACAACAGACACTGGTAATGTTTCATTACAAGTCGCAATGAGTGTGTGAGTACAAATTGCCAGCAGCTCTTTGTGGCATGGGGGCTTGGTAAGATGGATTTATTTGCTCCTAGTCTTGTTTTTCATAATTCTTATAATTATGAGCTTTGTTGTGACTACATCTTTTTGAACCGTGGTAAACAAATACATTGGATGTTTATGTTCGTAAAAGTAAAGTCAAATGTGCTGAATTGTGAATAGGCCTTAATAGAATCTTATACATGAGTGTTCTGGCTGGATCAGTTGTGTAATAGCATTTTTATTTCATAACATATTTCAGACACAACTCATCCCGTATCTAAAACTTTTAAGTGCTGATATACAGCGGAGATTCAATTAACGAGTAATTAATGCAATTATATCAAAGTCTGTGAAAGAGCCCCTGTGCGAGGAGAAAGAAAAGTAAAAGAGTTTTGCAGGGAACCTGAAGTAGTATGTCGCAAAGGGGGTGCTGTGTTGAGACACCTTCGCTGGACGTGCTTGCCGGCCTCCGACACAGATATATGCACAGGAGGAGCTTAACAAACGTTTGATTTTCAAATGTTTGTTTGGGATCCAGTGTTCCTTCAAAAGAAGTCGGTGCCATCTGGTTGAGTCATTTCACTCCTGTGTGCAATAAACGGTCCGATATTCTGTGACTAAATTAGAGAAGTGCAGACAGTCTATTTTGGCCGCCTCCCTGCTAGCAGTCTCATGTTGGAGTGACAAGGTGCTTATTATACCGCAGTGTCATGTAAAAGAGCGGTGAGAAAATGTGCGAAGGATCACCGCTGGTTGAGTATCGACCGTCCCTGTGGCGATGGATGTGAGCACACAGGTAATATAAGCGACAGCGGCGAAGGAATCCAGCGAAAGCTCTTTTGACATTTTACTTGATGTACTGTGGGGTCAGTTAACATTTGCTGTGTGAGTGGCACTTATTGGCAAACACCTGCATTTGTGTGGTGTGGCTTACTCAAGATATTTGTCCAGTGTGAGGAAAGCTGAGTGAGTCAGTGCTAGAGCATGTGATGGATGTGTGCTTGTAGACTTCAGAGTGAGCAAAGTGGGGAGGGAAATGTTTGAACACCTGACTAACGCCGCACAAACTGCCATGGAGGAGGAACGGGGGAGATTGTGAATATTGACGAAATTACACAATGCTCAACTTTCCCTAGCCTTTCTATTTTGCTCTGTTTGTTTTTTAAGAGAAGCTGGGGAAAAGCAATTGTAAATATACCTGAAACACTACTACAAATAAGCAACCTTGATTTAATAGTGATGCTGAGAATCAACAGTGCTGTAAAACACAGTGGCATGTTTGAGGAAGGGAATATATATGGTTTAGATGCTGGCTAACTAATTTAAAACATCATGGGGAAGTGACTGCTGACGGCAGTTCCAAGCTGTCAGCCTTGGCCAGATCCGATGTGTTATTTACCCAAAGCAAGTAGCAAGTCATCAAGATTGGGCACATTTTCCACGCATTACAAGTTTATTAATCACCAAATGAAACATAACATAGATTTTGCATGGTGATATTCACGCCTGTTAATCATATCTATTAGAAGTCATGCATTAAACTTCATTATAGATTATTAACATGCAGCAGATGACTAAGAATCAAGCAGTCAAGGTCACTGCTTAGATGACTCTTTGTCTGGATGTCGGACGGGAGCCCATCCATTGCTCCTCAGATGGCCTGGGGGTTACACAAGAAAGGGATACTCAGTGAAAGCAGTGGGGTTTGTATGAGCTTCATGAATGGAGCTCATTTCTGAGTTATTTAATCAACCATAATGGTTCTTGAAGTACGATGATCACTCCCTGTCCTTTCCTCAGAGATCTGCGGCTTGCTTCATTTGAGACCCTTTGATATTCTAAATAAAAAAACGCTCTTGATAATCTTACATAAAGTGCTCAAGAGGAGCTGACGAGCAATGAGGAGTATTTCAGCAGTACATAGTGCCTCTTATTTGAGTCTCAAGGCAATGGAACTGAGCATTAAATTCAGATAATAAATGATAATTACAAGTAGTTACAAAGAAAGTGGGAGAGAAACAATCAATAGGAATTATGTGCATCTGCAGAATGCTACATTAATTATCATAATTAAAATGGACTTTGCTGTGAATCATAAGGTCAAATTAAGCTTGAGGCTGATACATTTTGAATTAAGAGACCCTTAATTACGTATGTTCCACTCTATGAGGGGGGCTGAACTTTTTTATGTTCGTTACTGCACCGAGGCCATGAATTCTCTTTCAGGCCCGGCGGTAGCTTTTTCATTACAGTGGCACAGGTATTTAGGGAAGTTCGCTAGGTGACATTGATGGCTCCACTCCCTCCTCTCCTCGGACTGCCACGTCCTTCCAGAGTCGCAGCCATTCACATTCTGGTGATGGCAGAGCATTCATGCATTTTACATCACTGCTTATGGCACTGGGTTAGTGTAGCAACCCTTATAAATATCTGACAATTATTGATGTCGTCCTCTACTTCCTACTGCAGCAAAGGCATACAACCTCGTTTCATAGTGATTAGAATTCTTGTTTTGTTTTTTTCCCTTCACGTTTTTTTAATTTATCTATTTACTTTTTGGGATCGGTTATCCAGCCTAATGCCTGCCAGTACAGTGGACACACTCACAGGGTACTGATGAATTGTTCTGCCAGATGAGGGTAAAGGACCTATAAATAGTTCTGGACTTCAGCCTCTTTTGCTCCCCTATGAGCTCAGTCAGGTAGAGAAGAGAGCCTCCCCTGCTGTCTTATCTGCCTGGCCAAGTAAAAGTACAGGGGGGAAGGTGGGGGGTAGGGGGGCCTGTAATTGCACCACAACATTGGTTGGCGATTGCCTGCTTATTAGAGGAGCAGTAGAGTGGAACATAACATTTTCAGTTTCAATTAAATCTACGAGAGCATATATAATGCATTTTAAGCCCTTGCCGCATGCGGAGCCTTTTGAATTCACCAGAGGTTGTTGTTGATATGGTGGTGAAATTAGCCTCCCTGCGCAAGTCTTCATCGAAGCCATCAGTCTTGAGTCAGAACAATTAATTTTGTGGCATGCACTCACTAGCAGATTTATGTGTCTCTGACCGGTGATGAGGCTAAGACGATTCATAAATGTTTTCCTCCCCTCCTGTAAATGAAAGTGTGGAGATATGCTGTTTCATTAATTTCCCTTCGCCTAAGGGATGGGTGTATATATATTACAGGCCGCAATTATTTTTTGCCATGCAGTATGGATGTAGCTCGCTGTCTGCTGCTTTCAAAGCCATTAACTCTGCCTTGTCTTTTTCTTGGTCGAGAGGAAGCCTGAATTCTTCCATTCGCCATGAATAGACACTCCCCCACAATGCATACGAACAAAAAACAAATTCTAATGCACTGTTTTTCTTAAATGAAACTTTTAAGAAATCGGCAGAAAAGGTTAAATGATTTTCCGTCAGGGCCGTGGAGTGTGACCGTAGTTTGTGTGAACATATTTGCTTATTAATCATGCTCTGTGAGTTTCTGAAACATTGTTGGAGAATGGGGCTGTGAAGAGAGAAACTAAATGTTTTCCTATTGAAGTCATTCGAATCGGGCAGCCAGAAGTAACTGATGGATTCCTTTGTCTTCCTTATTTAACATAATTGCCATCATATGAACCATGGATCTGATAAACACGATTATGTTAATTTGAACAATGGACAAAAACAACCTGAAGAGCAAACTCTGCAGGCCAAGAATAGCTTGGTAATACTTCATTACTCTGGTGTAAAACATAATTTTTGCAACAATGAATTTGACCATGGGCTTTAAATCACCCCTACATCTCTCTCCATGTTTGGAAATGGTGACAGACAACTGCAGCAATCCATTAAAAAAATCTGCAAGAGGAGAGATACAGAAGGATATCTTGGACTTGCAGCTGCACTGTAAATAACACATTGCAAATTAACATATAAAAACTAAATGACCCTGTTCTTGCCATATTTCATCTGATTGCTGGGAGATTTAAGCATTTGAATAAATTCCAAAATGGTGAGAACTATACAAACGGTATAACAGTACAGCTTTATGATATATGATGGGTCATTTCGATTTTGAAATTGATTCATGTCCTTAGCATTCGTCTTAAGCTACACTGTTCATAATGTATTATGCACCTGTGTGAATGTCCAACTGATATATTAAGTACAGTAATTTTTATTGTAAAATCGACCATTTATACACAGTACAGAGTGAAACAAAACATGCCTAAAGGACCATGAGAAAATGCTCACCAGGAATATA
>JBBMFX010000101.1:12584128-12603331 GCA_037832545.1 Rhabdalestes septentrionalis
GGGGGCCACAGGGGTGGCCAGGGACATGTCTACAGAGGCACGGGCCTCCCTAGGCCTCCGTGTAGAACCGCCACTGAGTGGTTCCCTACCACTGACTGGTTTCACGCAAGGTAATTTTACCACTGCCTGGTGGGGGTGGATAACAAAAGAAAAACAAAACATAAATGCAATTACGTAGACAAGATGTTATTTTATTAGGTTTTAACATTTAATATAAATGCATTTTACTAATGTACAGTTCATGTAGGAGTAATGTGAGAGTAATGTTGGTCCCCTGCTATAAAAGACAGAAACAGAACCACTTTTCTAATGTCCAAGACTGTTCAGGAGGTTTAAATGTGATGTCAATTCAACAGATGACCTGTGATAATGTAAGACACTGCTAGCAACATAGCTCCCATAGAGTATATCACTGTCCTGAATTACAGACTAATACCGTTGCCTGGTTTGTCAGCATTCAATATTTAAAGGTGTATTTATGGCCAGCGTGACAAGTTTTCCTAACTAGGGTTGCCAGATGTAAGAGTTTTAGCTCGGCTGTCCCGTTGACACTGTTGAGGCTTCCTCTAAAGGTTTGAGTAGTTGAAGAAGTGTTAGATAAAGTGATGTTCTAGCCCTGTTGAGCCCTGTGATTACACTTCTGTTTCTCTAACCTCTGTCTAACGGCTACACTGATCAGACATCTGTGTAGTGAAGAAAAGTTTGCTTTCAGCTTGATTTCACAACATTTTAGAGCCCCAAAAGCAAAGTGTGAGTGTTAGAATGTGTTGAAACATGCAGAAAACTGGTCAGATAATTCTTTGATCTGTATTGCCCAGTATTTTACAACAATAGACCAGTAACTAATATTGTATTTATCTAATTATGCCATTAATTTATTATTATGTTATTGAAGTGCATGTAATGAAGAGTTTATATGAAAATAATAATGTTAATAAAAAACAAACATTATGGTATATGGGAGATTAATAGTTCAGAAAGCTTAAGTGCAATTATAGTACATTCAATTGCTAAAGGTATTCTTTCCCCTTGCTTAACTTGCTTTAAATACCTTAAAGCTGATAAAACATTTACTGTTGGTCAGGTGGTCTGAACTGTGTCACTGATAGCTGAAATAAAACCTACGCTGCTTGTAAGAGAAACATAAAGTACACACATTCTAACAAAGGTATCACAAAGGGTTCTCTAAAACCATTTTAAACCATTTTGATAATACTACTAATAATAATGGGACATGGTACTTATAAAGCTCTTAAAAAACATATATGCTTACAACAGAGAGGGTACACAACTTACAGCCAAACAGGAATATACAGTACAATGTGCAAAGACAACTTAAGAGGACTTTACTCGACTCCAGGGTAATTCAATATTCAAGTATGCTGAAAGCCAAAGAACACAGATGTGTTTACAGTCTAAATGCAGAGACAGAGAGTGTGACTGATACAAGGGGTGGGTGAGTTGCAGAGACAAGGAGCAAATGGAGAAAAAGGCTTGATCACCAAAGCTAAAGATGTTGGAATACTGGGGAAGATCTGAGAGTGGTGGTAGTTTTGTAATCATGAAGATCTGACAGATAATAAAGAGTAAGGCTGTTAAAAACCTTGTTTGCAAGCAGAAGAATTTTGAACTGAATGCAGTACTTTTCAGGAAGCTGGTTAAGGGTTTGGAGAATGGAATGTGAAAGGGAGAAGTCCAGCAGTTCTGGATCATATGAAGCTTGTGTAGGGTAGAGAAATTAACGCAGGTACAAAGTAGTAGTAGCCCAGGTGGCTAGAGATGAAGGGGTATGAGGGTTTCAGCAGCAAAGTGAGAGAGGCATGGTCTAATTTTAGCCACAGGTGGAAGATGGGTTTTTACAACAGAGCCGATGTGGGAATCAAATGAAATGTTACTAAATGTTGAGTTGTGAGTGTGACCTTTTTAATGCTATTAAGTCATTTGAACACTAAAGTGAGGTTCTAGCCCTTTTGAGCCCTGCGATTGCACTTCTGTCTCTCTCATCCCTGTCTAACGGCTACACTGATCACTGATCTGTGCGATGAAGAAAAGTAAGCTTGACATCAGAAATTTTTTAAGTATCAAAAGCAAAGTGCGAATGTAAAACAATGTTTAAACATGCAGAAAATGGGTCAAATAGTTCTTACTTTATAGTGTTTTACAACAATTTATGGGAATGTACAAGTAGCTAATATTGTTTTTAACAGCTATTGTTGTATTAATTAGATTTTAATTATATTGAAGAGCATATATGGAGGAAGAGCAATTGGAAGAAAAAGAAGTAGTAGCCCAGGTGGCTAGAGATGAAGGTGTTGGAGGGTTTCGTCAGCCAGTTGAGAGAGGCATGATGTAATTTTAGCCACTGCACATGTTGAAAATGTGCATTAACAACAGAGTCTATGTAGGAAACAAATGAAATGTTTCTAAACGTTGAGTTGTGAGTGTGACCTTTTTAAAGGCATTAAACTCAAACAGTAAAATGTCTAAATGATGTGGAGATTTTTCACACATCTCATTTATTTGACATGTGGCATATGAGTGAGCTGCAAGATGTAATTTTTCTATGCAATAATGGAAGTGTAGCATTGCAGCTGACAAGCACAGGCAAGAGTGAAGGAAAGCAGGGTTAATTATTGTTCTGGCAAGAGAGAATCACATCTGTGTGGCATTTGCTTTCAGTGAGCAACGAGCAAACTTTTGAGCTTTACTTCAGCACTCTTGTGGGAAGGAGGAGAGTGACGATGGGACCCGATGGTTGGAAATAAAAAAAAGAGCCTCTAATAGGTAGTCTCCTGCCCTCAGGGAGCACCTTCACCTTATTGGCCATCCATTCATGAGACAGCAGCCTATTCTCACCATGGACAATCAGCCAATTAAAGTTCCATAACTGGGGGACATTCAACATGAATGCTCTTTTACAGGAGCCTTTCAGCAGCCACAAAGCTCCGGCACTGACATGCTGTCATAACAATGATGAATAGGGCCACACGTTTCGAGCACTGCTGCTGTAAACGCTAATGAAGGGCTGGGTTAGAATCATTCCGATATATATCGCTTCTCCAGGCTGCATAAAATGCAGCAAATTATCCTGAACATAAGCACTGGAGATCATAATGAATCATAAACAGGTTATCTTTTATTGAGGCCAGACACGCGTAAAGATTGGAAGACTTTCTGTTCTACTGGAGGATGTGTGGAGAAAACTGATGTGCTTTTCTTCTCCCTAATGTTTGGCTTTCATGGCTGCTCAATGTTCAGTTTAATCTGTTTATGAGCAACCTACTAACAAATTACACATTTGCATCAAATACAATTGTAATATGACTCATGGGGTAAGGTGATTCATGACCTTATGGCTGAGGAAAAATATTAGATACACAACAATCACCTGTCACATTAAAACCACTGAGCGGTGAAGTGATCAACATTGATAATCATGGCACATGAGGAAACTACGAAACTCCTTAATTGTACCCCTTAAAATAACCTTAATTTTTACATTAATTTCCCATACAGGAAATTAAGAAAAAATAAGGAAAAAAGTGCACAGATAAGGCTGGTCAAGGGGTAAAACTTCTTAATTTTACACTTACTTTTTTCAAATTAGCCCCTTAAATAATAGAACCTCCTGAATTAAGACTTTAAATTTAAGATGAAGGCATTTCACACTCATGACTTAAATATAACTGTAAGGTAAAATTAAGGGGTTGGTTCACAAATTAACAGGGATTTCATTCAAATGAAGGGAGTTGGTGTAATTGAGGCCTAAATGAAGGTAGGGTAAGGCACAGTTGAAAGACATTATGATTCGAAGCTCTAGGAATGGGTTGTATTAGGCAGCAAGTGAACAGCTAGCTCTGGATTTGATGTGTTGGAAGCTGGCAAGCATAAGGATCTGAGAGACTTGTCCATGGGCTAAATTGTGATGTTAAGGTCAGAGCATCTTCAAAATGGCAGGTATTGTGAGGTGCTCCAGGTATGCATTGGTTAGTGTCAATCTACAGTGGCCAAAAGACAGGAAAACTGTAGAGCCAGTGATGGGCTTATGGGTGCCCAAGGCTCACTGGTGTGCATGTGGAAAGAACGCTAGGTCATGAATTTTTGTTTCAAAGCTACAGTTGTGATTGTTCTCAGCAGTTGTTTTATCTCAGCGTAGCTGTCTCTGTGGAAATGATTTTACAGCAGAGGATTCTGTCTCCTGTCATTTATCATCTCATTGCTCACAAGCAGCTCAACAGAAAGTCACACCATTTTACACACAAACAGTAAACATTGTCCTAGTTAATCTGATATTTGAGTTATAAGGGCTTTTTATTATAACATGGTTTTAAGTCTTATTTGTTAATAATAACTAGAAAACACTGTTCCAATGCTCCTATGTTCTTTCATTTCTGGTGCAAGGTTGCAAGCTTTCTTGAAAAACCGAAAAAAAAAAACCTAGAATAATCTCATTCATCCTAATAAATAATATGACAATTTTTCATTTATAGTTGAGAATAATGTTGAGCTCCCAGTTTAAATATCTATGCTACTGAGCTGCATACATAATATAGAACTGGCAGTGGATTTTATCAGCAGACGTTTGAAATTGCTATGCTGGTCATATGAGTGCAATCTATACTCACATTTATTGTTCATGTTTATCTCTGTTATGTCTTCAAATGTGAACCAAATGTTTGGCTCCTCAGCAGGGGCCACTGTTTCTCTCCAAGGCCAGTTCTGCTCCATTGCTATTCTTCTCTTGTTATTTTTAATGGAGGTTATGCTTTGGTAAGCACAGTTCAATTGAGGAGAGATCGAGCTTGTGATTTCTGCCATATCGGCGGCCAGAGATGATGTCGCCTGTGAATAAAAGACGCATGAGATAGAACAGGCCCATGTGAGGTCTTATCGCAGCTGGTATAATAGTTAGGCTATGCATAAAGAGCACCACTCTTCAGTGGACTGTGGAAGTGCCTTTAAAAGTCTTAATGAACAAATCACTATGATCTTTTGAGACGAATGTCCCATCATCATATTCACTGTTAAGAGTACAACAGTAATAATTTACAATAATCAATTCTCTAATACAGTGGTGAAGATCTCTTGTTGAATGATCTGCTTCTGTTCTATGCATTCATTTTTCGACTGATGCGCACCTGCTGTATAGCTCAATAGTCCCAGCCTTTTAACATGTCATGTCTGTTGCATCTGCTCTAAGCAATACTGTCTCAATTTTCTGATAAGAGAGAGCTGCATTTGTCAAAATAGACTTTTTTTGAGATTTGAGATAGATAATGGAGGTTGTAGCTCTTATAACAGTATGTACGGCCATCATTTGCTTTGTGCAAAGTAAAAGCCACAGCATGCTTTTACTGAAAAAGCAATGCAAAGGTGACAGATTAAGAACAGCTATGGAAGGTTTTTATTTACCACTGAATCAAAGGTGGAATAAAATGCCATGCCAAGCTGTGGCTGTGACTGTAACTGTGCAGCTGCACTGCCTCTCTCACCTGTATATTGATGAAGATGATGTAAACTATTCTCATTACTGATGAAACTCAGCATTCATTTTAGTTGCTTATCCTTTTGGGTTAACTCAATGTTAACAGTTATAAGGAATAGATTAAGATGTGAAATAATTGGCATGTTTTCCATACCAGGTGTTCTCAAAGGGCCCCAAGATGGTCCAGATCTCCTATCCAATTTGTAATACAGGAACAGTTTGAGAACCACTATTCTAGACCACCAACACAATTTAAGTTAGGTTTTTTTTTTATGCTCTAGCCCAATGAAGAGTATTAAAATAAGTAGCACTGGAGATATGCAGTCATATATATTGTTTCAGTTTTGCCACCTTTCTTAAAGTGTCACCCCAGGCGACTGCCTAGTTTTCTAATGTGGACACACCAGTCCTGGGTGTGCTCCAATGAGCTGGATTCAAACTTCAGCCTTCCACAAGCTGCAGGGTGATCCTCCAGCTTTAGCAAACTTCACATTTTGTGCAGTGTGTAAGATCCCCTGAAGTAATTGGAGGTCCCTGTGCTCAAGTGTTGGCTGGCTGCCAACTCTCCTGCCCAAGAAGTGGAGATAGCGTTAACGTCCGTAAAACATTATGTAAATAGATCTTCAATCAAAACGTCTTTAATAAAAAAATATTCTAACACTCAAATTCCAAGAAGAAAACTTCTGTTTTTATATTGGAACAGTTCAAACTATAATAATGTGCTTTTAATCCAGCATCTATAGGTATTTTACTTTAGTTAGAGTTACAAATGACACCTGTGTGAAAATTTAGAACATTTGGAAAGCTTATGGAAACTTCTTATGCCTAATTGCAGTTTCTTGGCAACAACTGGAAAGCCAGGACGAGTATGTTTCTTGAGGTGTACTCCTTAGGCAAGCCAGAGTTGCAGCTTTAGTCAGATTGTTCTTATTTGTACTTTAAGGGAATCCTTGGTTATTTAGGAAGACAAAGGATGTACCCAGTGCATTTCAGATCTTGACTGTAAGTCCATATTGAGCCCTCTCTTATTTTAACACTGGGTTAAATGAGTTAGGATGCTAAACCTGCATTGTTGTGAATAAACATGACTGGAGTCACTCAAGTGGCCTAGACCAACTTGGTTTACTCATATGTAAGTTTTACAGCACATCTTCTTTGCATGAACTCCCTCACATTTAAGCTTTACTGTCACTTTGTTCTCACTCTTTGTTCTTCAGAGCTTGATGTCTAGTGTAGTGCTGTATGACTTCAGAGGTCCAGTAGGTATGCCTGCCTTAGGCTAGGTTTTTAGGGGATAGGGGGATATGGTCAGATTTGAAGGATAAAATCCACCACTATATTTGGATACCACTGAAGGAGTCACATACTTGCATGCTTTGGGGTGCGTTCCCTCACAAATCATGCTGAAAGCAAATCACAGCAGCTTCAATTCCACACTAATGATTTGAGTGCTAGTACTGTGTGCCAAGAACCACACCACATCACCCCATATACCAATTTGTGTTTGAACCAAAAAATGCCTCAGCAGCAAGGCTTGACCCAAAAAGGACTTCTCCACCTTTTACATGGACCAGGGGATATTGTGCAAGGACTAAATCATGTGGCATGAATTACCAAACCCAAATGACTACATTCAAATTCACAGCAGGGCCACTAATTTGAGGGCTGACACCAATTTCCAGTGGATCATGCATTCCCGTCTGACACAGCCTCTTCCCATCTCTTATTTACTCTTAAATACCAGAGAATCATTGCCTCCCCTGCTCAGTATGAGAGGAACATTTTAATGAGATTTCCTCTCCTGCCTCAAACACTGAAATGGCAGTGAAGACTTATGGGTATGACATTCGCCTGGGAAAAGGAGGAAGTTTATCTAGCTCCTTCGTATTTACCTCTCAAGACCGCAGTGTTTGGTAACTGTAGTTCATATCCCCTTGACACTCCAGGAAAATGCGGGCGCTCTGATGACACTTATGAGAGGAGTGTGGTGAATCTCATATGAGACAAGTTAACTACAAACCCCAGTCTTCCACCTGCTTATAAGGAATATTCCAATCTCAGCAGCTGAGGCAACCTTAATGTAGAAAAAGAAAAATACAAACTTTAGGGTTGTTATAGAAGCTGAAATAGGATGAAATCTGTCATGTAGTCAGCACTGTTGTTTTGTTTGCCCTTAAATCTAAAAGATTGCAAAGTTGTGGTGAGAGCTCAACAGTTCAGCAGAGAAGAAAACAACATTTCTGGATTTGTTAATTGCAGTCACAGCATGACTTGGTTTGATCACATTCATTTGGGGATTCGCGTGGTAGAACAGCTTAGCGGGTTACCGGGTTAAGTTGGAGAGGATCCCAGCTTAGAGCTCTTTAATGAGCCTCCATCCTCCAGCCAACATGCTTCCTGCAATGGTATGATTGGATTGCGGCATGTTCCTGTGTGACGGCCCTCTGCCCGTAATAATGGTAATTTATCCACTCTTAGATTATTCAAATGAGAGTGGAAGGACAGACTGGCTGCTTAGTCCAACGGAAGGATCTTCCTGGCATGAATGATTTTAAGTGTCCCATGTGGAACAGCGGGACTAAATGAAAGTGATGCATTTTGTCCTTGCTGTAGACATTATGAGATAACAGACTTGTCCAGTGGGAAATAGAACTAAGACAGGCTTATCGGCACGCTGGATTGGAATGTAGTTAATGTTTAGAAGAGAGTCCAATGGACACAGTAAGTAGCATAAGCACATTTTATTTACATATGTGGAACCGGGGAGCACATAGACTCCCTGACCATGTTCACAAATTGCTTTTGGGCCCTGCTGTTTGCAAACACACAACCAAGAGGTGGCAGTCCATGCTTATCTGACCATCTGGCTGCGCTCAGGGCTGCTTAACTGTAATGAACTGCACTCACTGCATACTAAACACTGCTCTGTTTTCAGAAAATAGCAGCAAACTGTCCACGGGCTGCCCGCTCAAGCAGCACGGTCCACTGAGTGTCCGCATGGTGCGCTCCCACCCTCGGGCATTTGACACCAGCGGACGTCCAGGTGGGGATCCCATGTGCGACTCCACACTGCCACACAGTGGATAATCTATTAGAGGAAAGGTTAAAAAGAAGGACAGAACAGACGTAGGCCACTGCATGGCTCCTCATTAGGAGGGTGACGCCAACTCATCCGCCTTCTGTACACACACTTATACACTCATACACAAACGCACATACCTGCTGTAGATCCTCTCAGGACTCTGAGCCTGTTGATTGCTTATTTTACCCCAGTCCCAGTCGGGGCGCACTTCACGCTGGCCTGCTGTACGCCAGACTCAATCAGCCACTGCCCCGTGGAAACTCTGCCAATCACCCGGCTGCCTTTGATCCCATCCGGCTCCCAAGCCATCCTCCTGCGCCAGCCGCGTGTATGAAAAGCCTTGGCCTCTCACATGTCTGCAGGTGCCTATCGCCTACATGCTACTTTTGTGGCTCCGCATTAGCAGGATGTACTCAGACAGAAAACAAGGTCACAGCCAGTAATTGCTTTTATGGCAGTTGGGTGCTGGGGAACTGTGCAGTCATTAATGGGGAGGTTTGCCCGAAATATTTCATTAATCATCCTCTAAAGTTGCAAACATACAATGCAAAGTTTCAGCTTCTAATTATGTAGGTTGACTGTTATAACTCTGATGAATCCACTGGGCAATACTTAATTCTCTTGTTGCCTGTGCTCTCAGATAAATCTGACACTGCAGTGTGCATTTTACATAAAGCACAACAGCTCATTATATCCCCTTTAACCAGAGGCTTCTCCCATCGCTCCCAAGTTAAACATACTTGTACATATTATATGAGAAATACAATAACCATAGAGGCAGGTTTGACACTAAACACTAGTTTTACAGCATATGTGTGTATCAGTATATCTCCCTGTGTGAAGGCGATTACACTACGGTAAGTCCAGCACGGTGAATGACGCACTCACTTGTTATTTTAATCAGGCACATATTATGGTAGAGAATGCCCAGTGCACAGGACCGTCCCATAAAACAAGGCAATAAAAGCAAGGATCAGTAAAGAAAATGGATTGCTGGTTATTAAAAAGTCTCTTTGTGGCCAAAAGGCCAGATTCAAAGCTGTAGTTCTCCGAGGTTTTTCTTTTTGATATTTAAGTCACTGATACAATCTGTATACAATTTGTATTCATGATATATACTTTTGTTTGCACAATTCTTAACTGATTAATAACTAAATAACTTATGCTGTTGAAATTATACTGTTTAAATTCTATAATTGGTGCAGTTTGCTGAGTATAACTTCAGTAATTTTAATTATCAAAGCAACGTGCCTCATCTCCCTGAACAATGGTCTAGCTTTAATACCTTTAAATATATGTGTTGAAACCTCCTGGTGGAGGTGATTAGAGTGTGTCAGGACAAAATTATTCAAGAAGCTTTCCTCAAGGACATGAGGATAGCTCCCAGCACACACTTCACCTTACAGATAATTGGCCATATCCAGGTAGTAATCATTGTGCATTACAGACAGGGTTAGAAATCAATGGAATAATGGAATGAATAGAGTGTTTAGAGCCATAAATTATTGTTGATTTCATAATAGAAGATTGGCTTGTTCCATTAGCATTCAGTCACAATAAAGGTACAGAATAGAGGACACAAATTAGATGCATAAAAGGTAACACAACATTGGAATTGTTTTTCGTGATCAGTTGTGTTCATAAGCTAGACATGATGTGTACATACTGCTCCATATACAATTTATCGATTAACATTAATGTTTGGAACTTTTTTTTTTTTGAGCAATTGTTCCAGTAAACTCTTGCATGTCTTGCATGTTGTAGAGAGACAGCTTTGTGTTTTTCATTCATTTCAGCAGCCATACCAGCATCCTAGTCCACAGATTCAAGACGCTGGCTCTCGTGGGGCCTCGTGGGGAAGATTATAGGACCCTTTGGAAGTAAGCCTGGACACCCGCATTAACCCTCAGACCTGTGAGTCAGTAGTTTCTGCAGCTGTTTGAAAAGCAATGGGCTAACATACAGGTAAACATTAAAGGAGCATCAGAGCATATTCTCTGTGACACTCCTCATCAAATGTACTCAGAAAAATACATTTTAGAATTGAGATCAAGTAGGGAAGGTACAGCCATGGCTGTTAATGGATTTTATGAGAGCAGAGGTTAAGATTGGTTGCAAAGTACTTGCTCGACACCAGTTACCAGAGGTACTTTAGAGCACTGTACAGTCCTTCAATGTGGCTTTTCCCTCTTCTAAAAACATTGTACATGCTTTAGTATAAATGACTAGATGAGTGTACTTTCAGAATTGTAGAGGACATTCATCAAGGGGCTATTTGCATTGTTCAGTGGTGGATATGTTCTGCGGGTATAATGTGATTAGCCAGATGTATTAAGGATTTATGTGAAAAAGTATAGCATGTGTTTGTGTGTATATATATATTAGTGCTTATTAGGGGTGTGCAGAGTGGCTGCTATTCGTGTATAATTCGTATTCGTATTTGTATTCAAGTAAATTTTAAATGCAGCGCAACTCCGCCCAATCTAAATGTGAAAGTGATCAATCGGGAACACACCACTGCACACAGTGTGAACAGCACAAAATTCCTTCCCTGCAATTAATCCCTTCACAAAGTGAAGTGGCGGGCAGCCGTGAGCTCTGCACCTGGGGAACAGAGTGTGGAGACGGTACCGGGGAGCAGTGTGTGGGGACAGTACCTCAGGGTACCTCAGAGGTACCTAGCGGTCTTTAGGATTGACCCATGACTTTCTGATCGCAGGGCGAGTCCCCTAACCACGCGAGTGTGTGATGGGGGAGGGGGGCAGGGTTCCCGAATAAAAATATTTTTTAGAGTATTTGTCCGAATACCGTATTCGTAAAAAACACATTATTCGTGCTTTTCCGTATACTGTATTCACATTCGGCCCCACCCCTAGTGCTTATACTTATACACACATACACACACACACACACACATGTATATACAAAATCTCAAAATGCTTACTTTCACAGGCTTAATTTTGATACCAACAATTGATAAATCCATGCTTGACTACTCGCAATTGCTACTGCATGTGTTGTGTAGATAAAATGTTCTTCGAGTGAAAAAATATTTGAAATAAGAATGCAAATGAGTCAATAATAGCTGGCTCCTCAAATTGGCTGATGTGGGCATCCATCTGCTGTAAGTGTGCTGTGAGCAAAGTGCTCCCTAATTAAAATGTTTGAAAGTCAATTGAGGAGATTGAAATTATTAAATGTTAATTTATATAATTCTGTCACACTGCGAAAAGGGGAATAAAAATGCCACACTTCTTTTTATTTAGCTGTGTAGACAGAGAAGCTAGGGAGGTAGATTCGAATATTTATGGCCTGTGGTCAAGTTAATGATGTGCTGCACTTATTGATGCCGTTAGGTTTAATTTAGCAAACTGACAATAACACGCTTGCCCAAGAGGTGGGAATTTACGGCGTCATAACAAACAGATCCCAAGGTGCACAGTTAGTGTACGGCATCAAAAAACACTGACAGATGAAAGATTGACATACATGATTTCTAAATAAATAAACTCAAAGGTCTATTCAAAGCCAATCCTTTCTTTTGAGCCTTATAAGCATCAATAGATTAATTTTTCCTTCATTACATGATTGAGTTAGCTTTAATAATGGATGTCATAAAAACAAGTGCTTCTCTGTTCATAAATCTGTCCTGATGGCAAAGGAAAGTAATTTTTTAAGTATCTCTAAAGGTGACTGAAATGAACTTCTTAAAATCAATCACACCAACATAATTCTGATTTACATGGAATTTTCTTTGCTGAAATTTAGGCCAGTCTTTCTGCTATATTGTAGAATGTTACATTTATGTAAAGAAATACTTGCAGCTTGCTTGGGAATTGTTTATCTACATTTTATATAACCTGTGTTTTCTTCATGAGCTCATTACAGTAACCAGGGAGGAAAAAGATCTAAACTTTTATATGAACCTCTCTCGCATTTCCATCCAAATTAAACGAGGAGCTCATGCAACAAGGCAATGAGGATAGTGAGCTGAACTGTGTTAGCTAAATTGTCAATTTGATGCAAACATGTTAATTGACAAGAAATTTCAGACCGTGTGTTTATCTTTGGGTGTTACTAGACTGGAATTTCGCTCTCAGTTCATTTACTCAAGATCAAAACTGGCCAAAATGCAGCCAAGTTTCCCATCAGGACATTTATTTTGGCCTGGCTGAAAGTTAATGGAGTGCCATCCCTCACTTGATGTATTTTTATGTTAAAAATCCTAAACTGAATGTTATTTTAAGTACCTTTAAGAATATAATATAGCATATATATTTCTAAAGAATGAGTGTGAACCTACCAACTTTTTTGGTACCCAGTTTATTTATTCCAGTCCATATCAACCACAAACATAGTCTCTCTTGTACACGATGTTCTACTGTGACCAGTGGTGCTTCATACATAGTAAGTGTTCAGTAAGTGAGAACTTGCATTTAAACGATGTACTTAAATACCTTAATGTATTTAAGGTTAATGTACTTAAATTAGTTCTTAAATACATTAAATATGTTTTTAGATGATTAAATGAGTTATTTCATTTTATTAGGCCTTAGGTGTGGCTTTCTGAATTTCTGTGTGTGCTGCACAATTTATAAGATGCCATGGAACTGTTGATTCCTTGAAAAATGTAGAATATTTTCTGTAGTTAACACTGTATTTTTATCATGAATGTACATGGATATATTAGTAAATGTACACTATTTTGTTGATGCTAAAGTTAGGGATAGAATTAATGAGGGGGACATGACCTTGGCCATGAGAAGGAGGCAGGAGGCCACCATATGCCCACTACTGCTACATTACAGACACAGACCCTCCATCTTTCTTCACCTGAGCCCTTGGGGGGTCAAATTATGAATGCCTAATTCCATAGGTTCAGGACTGGGTGAGCTGACTTCTTGAATGGCTCGTTCTGGGTCCTTTTGGGCTAGAGACAGGACCTTTGCTCCTTTTGTGCTGGGTTTACCTTGTACTTAACTGGATCATCTGATCAAATGAATGCCCTTCATCTCAAAAGAATAAGTTTAGGACCCGCCAGGTCAGCCGCTGTGTCATCAAGGATATCTTCATCAAAGATACCTTCTCCCCCATACCTCGCAGGAAGCTAGGCTTGATGCGTCGTCCTCACAAACATTGCCGTGACCAGTGTAGGCAGAGGGGTAGTCCTGTCTGACTGTACCAGCTGCACGACCATTTCCACAATTTGCACAATTTGCACAATTTATTCAAATTTCTCAAAGTCGAGCAAGCTCAGACACACAACTGAACAGAAGCTGGCTGAAGGTTACCCAGTACTGGGGAGCCTTCTCTCTGGAGAGCATAAACGTAAGTCACCACAGTCCAAGAGACCCTCAACTCCTGGCGTACCTTCTCGGGGCCAGCTCAGATGCTCTACCTCAAGTGAAGCTGAATCTCTCGTGTTCATGTCTGTATTTTCACATGAAGAGAGGAAGAGAAGCAAGGGCAATACATAAAATCACATCCTCGTTAGATCTTGCACATTCTTCCCGCTGAAGGAGCCCACAACTTCCTCTTTCTCTCTCTGGTACAAGCTTAAGAATTTTCAAAAGAATGATAATATTCTTTCATTTCTTTTCACCCTCAGCCCGACCCAGCACTACAGATAGGAAATGAGTGACCATGCGATGATTCTGTGGATCGGCTGGGCTCATAAACACGCACACTCATGCTGACATCCAATCACACAACGAGGACAATTGAGATTGCAAGTTCAACAGCCAAGGATGGTGCTGCAACTATCCATGCCTAGAAGTTCAAGAGCACAGGTGTCTTTACTCGATATGCATGGGTATAATTGCCTTTCCTCTCCAAATCAGTGAAGTGCCAGCCAGGATGAATTTCTGTTAGCTGATGTAACCTTAACCAAGCATGTTAAGCTGTCCAGTGATGTTGCATCAGCGACAGTTCAAAAAGATGCAACGGTGCTTTAAGTGACCCAGAGGAAGTATGTAGCTTCACACATTCAGCCTTGAAGTGTTGGGGGAACTCTATAATTTATGGAGTTCTAGTTAGTGGATGGAACCTGAGATGACTAAAGGTAAATGTAAATGTAAAAATTAACAAAATAAACAAATAAAAAAGGATACAAATTAATGGTTTATTCATCATACTTTTTGACAAGTTTTAAAGTAAACAAGACATTACAGTTCCAGTACTGCCTTTTGTTCCCCCATACATTAAATAGAAACATTCAGTCTATTTGCAGCTGGGGCAGCAGTTAGCCTGGTGGTTCGGTAGTTGCCCTTGCGATGGCTGTGGGTTTGTGCTGTGGTTTGTTCGTGTGTCAAAAGAGCACATTACACTCTTACACATTACAATATTTTGTAAGAAAGCAGTGAACTTGTGGCTTCAGGAAAACATCACAGTACTAGGCACACATATCTTTTAAAGGCAATGGGAGGAATTGATCTGATTGAATTGCCCGACAGAAAGACTTACCACACCTTTTCATAATATCACTTTAACTCCACACCACTAACTATCTCTGCCACCTTTTACAACTTCACTGGTCTGACCGAGTCAGAGCCAATGAGGATTTTATTAAAATGTCCCTGTCATGTGATTTTACACTTTGTTTTCTGTAAGAAAACTGAAGTTGTTTCTGTTTTTCTTTCAAAAATAGAGAGGTTATGTCTACATAAAGTGTTTGTGTGGCTTTTTCCCTTCTGACAGTTTTGCATTTATAGTTTATTCTTCCTCCCTAGCCATCTATATCAGCGTGCTCTCGATGTTTTTGTTTTCAGTGAGTGCTCTGGACCAGCACCAGCAGACAATTTTGATGCGATGGCGTTGAGATATTGTTTCGAATTTATCATTCTAATGGCTCGTTATACATCTGCCACATTGTGATGACAGTGAGATAAAAACTGCTGCATGATTTACCTCGCTGACATAGTCCATTGGATTTTAGTTTGAGGAAATTAACATAGAGCGCAGAGTGAAAGGACTGCAATGGAAATGGCTGCGCCACTTAAAAAGTGCAGAGTCATAAAACTCGCCTCAGAGGACAGAACATCACAGTAACCCTTGCGTGAGTTTACGAGCAGAGAAGAAAGGCACACAGAGACCTCGTCCTTCTCTTGCTGTGGCCCCTGTAGAGAATTAAAGATAAATGCCATAAATAATGTGCATCCACAGCACCCCTTTTGAAAGATTTCACTTACAGTATATGTCACTGGAATAAAGATCAGATGATCTAAATCACTGTAATGGAGGCAGACTTTTCAGGGTTAAATCATTGCTGCCCATGATGTACTGGACATTTTAACAAGCACAAATTAAGACTGAACCATGTTTTAATTTTGCAGAATTTCTTACTTGTAGCTTAATGAAAAAGAGGTCAAAAGTTTAGATTTGGCTTCAATTCTCTCATAAGAGGACATTCATAGATTAAGACCTGTTAATATAGGCTGTAACTTCAATGCAAATGTAATGAATAATGCAATTATGCAATAGTATTTTGAATGCATCAAAATGTAATTATGGTCTGCAACGAAGTTGAACTATTTATGAGATATTTCGTATTACATTTTGCCAATGGCATTATTTTCATTAAGTTAATCAAAGTTACATAAATTATTTTTCGTCCTTCATTATTCCAGGGCCAGGCTAATAGATTTTCAATTATTCATCATAATTTTTACATCAGATGTTTTCAAGAATGCTTCAGGACACATGGCACTACAGCATGTCATTTTCTCTTTTCTTTGGTCAGGCGTTTGCTAATAGACGTCCATCTTTGCTGAGCTTTACATACTCATATTCTGAAACTGCTTTTATATTCCAGGGGATTTGTTCTGTTTTAGAAGATGAGTGTGTTCACCAGCAAAAAAATGTTTCAAAGAAAGAGTATTTGAAAAATAAAATCTAATAGTACTTTATTTCATAGCATGATAAGTACCTAGTATGTAATAGACAAAGGATTTGGGCCCATTGTGAACTGATTTGAGAATGCATGGTGAATTCCAACTCACTTATTGGAACAAGAATTGGAAAGGCATGCAGCTGAAGGGAAACTTAAACGGAAATGTATTAGCTTGTCAGAAAACAGAACTGTCAATTTACCTTTGAAAGTGGAATTTATTTGCAAACAATGTACGTTAAAAATTAAGAATCACATAAATCACAAACATGTCATGTGTTTTTTCCATGTAAATCTATAATGTAAATGTATGTAAGAAAATGATTAATACCGTATACATGTTATATCACTCTTGGAGACTTTGGAGGATTTTGTTAGGTTTGTTAGAAAATTTTGATATATATGTATATTTTATAAATATACAATATTTTAACCAGCAAGTGAGAGCTTTATATAGCTAATAATGTGCTGGTCAAACAGGACGTACTAAATGAATAATATCTTTAAAACATACGAGTTAACAAAGAATCAAGCAACTCCAGTCTAAAATGTGGACAAAATTAGACCGAAATTGATTTAAGTAAAACCTTCCGAACAATCCTGCAAAGATGACAAAAGACACAAGAATGTCTGAAAGCTGTTAACTGGAATCCTGGCCTACTGAACTGGATCTGACTGTTGTACTGATTAAATAACAGTGAACAGTCGATTCTCTTTGCTGATTACAGTTTTGTCAGTTCACATCACTGGATTTTTCCCTGACTTAGAGCTGTTACTAACTCTTGCCTATTTCATACTTCCATGTATCATAAAAAACATATGTCTATGTGTCATTTAAAAAATGTTTTTGTTGAGTGTAGGGAAGTGTTTGTGTTTGAGTGCATTTGAAAATGAGTGCATGTGTGTGTGTGTGTGTGTGGATGTGTGTGGGTTTGCTGTGGGTTTGCTCTGCTTTGTTTTACAAGCATGTTGGGGGCTACATCTATATTGTATATACAGTGTGATTTCCTTTTTTTTAATGTTTGTCACATATTAATGTTTCAAACTAATTTAAATGTTAGACACAGATATCTCAATGATAATTTTTTTTATTTATTAAGGAAAAAAAATATTCAAACCTACATGGCCCTGTGTAAAAAAGCAATTGCCCCCGTTTCAGAATCACAAAGTAACTTTGGTTAATCACATTGTTTGGAAAACTGACTGCAATTTCGCTAGCCACCCCCAGGCCTGATTACTGCCAGACCTGCCGAACCATGAGATCACTTATGAAGTAGGTTAAAAGATCCCAGAAAAAAAGACATCATGCCATGATCTAAAGAAATTCAAGAACAAATGAGAAAGTAATTGACTTCTATCTGTCTGGAAAAGGTCACAAAATCATTTTTCAAAGCTTTGAGGCTCCAGCAAACCACTGTGAGTGTCAATATTCAAAAAGGGTGAAAATATGTAACAGTGGTGAACCTTCCTAGAAGTGGCCGGCCTAAAAAGAGTGCAGCGAAGACTCATCCAAGAGGTAAAAAAAGAACCCAGAACAACATCTAAAAACTGCAGAGAGACGGCAAAAATGGTATACATGGCAAGTACTTAGGCAAAAACCACTGCAGACCATAAAGAACACAAATGCTTATCTCACATTTACCAATAAAAATCTTACTGATCCCCATTTCTTTTGGGGCAATATTCTGTGGACTGATGAAACAAAAGTTTAATTTTTTGGGAGGTGTGCATCCCGTTACATCTGGCATAAAAGTAACACAGCATTTCAGAAAAAGAACATCATGCCATCAGTAAAACATGGTGGTGGTAGTGTGATGGTCTGGGGCTATTTTGCTGCTTCATGGCCTGGACAAATTGCTGTGACTGACGGAGCCATTCATTCTGATCTCTACAAAAACATCCTGAAGGAGAATGTGTGGCCATCAGTTTGTGAACCCAAGCTAAAGTGCACTTGGGTTCTGCTGCAGGATGATGATCCAAAACACGCCAACAAGTTCACCTCTGAATTGCTTAAAAACACAAAATTAAGATTTTGGAGTGGCCTAGTCCAAGTCTGGACTTGAATCCAATTGAGATGCTGTGGCATGACCTTAAAAAGGCGGTTCATGCTCGGAAACCCTCCAATTTGGCTGAATTACAAAAATTCTGCAAAGAAGAGTGGGCCAAAATACCTCCACAGTGATGTGAAAAATACATTCCCAGTTATCACAACTGCTTAATTGCAGTTGTTGCTGCTAAGTGTGGCACAACAAGTTTTTAGGTTTATGGGGCAATTACTTTTTCATGTAGGGCCATGTGGATTTTGATTTTTTTTTAATTAAATAAAATCGTCAATTAAAAAGAGCATTTTTTGTTCACTTGGTTTATCTTTGTTTAATAGTAAAATTTGTTTGATAATCTGGAATATTAAAGAGTGACAAACATGCAAACAACAATAAGAAATCAGAAAGGGGGCAAATACTTTATCACAACACTGTATCCCAACTAATGATGAACGGCTGTACGAACAATTTCTTACAAAAACAATTTTTATTATTCTTATTCTTTTCTGTCAGGTATGCATGAAGTTTGGTGAGACTTCCTACATTGTAACTTCCTAATATGTCTTGTACTTCTCCTTTGAGTCAATTGGGATTTACACACTGAACAAAGACGTATACACCAAATATTCTTTTCAGTGAGTGCGTTTACATGGACCCTCTTAATGCGATTATAATGAGATTTTGGCAATATTGCGATTAAACTTTTTCT
>JBBMFX010000101.1:12638460-12659352 GCA_037832545.1 Rhabdalestes septentrionalis
AAATTTATGTCATTCAAATGTAGTTTTCATCTGTTTCAAATGGACAAAATTGGCCACGAGGGAGTCAAGTGTTCCAATTGGATGTATGGAATATATTATTGATATATTTAATGAGTTGAATTAAACATTAAAAGATATGAAAAAATCTCCAGACCCTTGGGAAATTTAATTCCATATGCATTAACACAGCTAAAAAAAAAAGTGAGTGGACAAAAATGGCCCACAGGAGGGCCTGAGGGTTAAATGGGTTCTTTTTAGCTGTGTGAGTAGGAAGAACATTTTCATTAAAGTTTAAAGGTCCTCCACATAACATTGTGACTCCAAGTGCGTAACCAAGTCAAGAGCTATTTAGGAAATTGTATTTTATTATGATACTATATTCTCCTCCATTCATCTCTAGTGTACATTCTACATGTCCATGAGGGGCCAGTGTGGCTGCAGATTTTTGTTCAAACCAGTCATGTGATTCCACTTGGTCTCAGTCTTCAAACAGTTGATAATGTTTGTTTTGAAAGGAAAACCTGCAGCTAAATTGGAACTTTGTCTTGTTGTGGGTAAGATTTGAAACCCCTGTTTAACACTTATTTTGGCATGTACTATATGTGAGCTAATACATTCTTTTGCTGTAATGATTTTTATCATATTTGAACACATGTTCTTACTAGTTTAGTTATCCAAAGTACTGAAATGAATTCTTGGCTTTAAAACAAATACTCTTGGCAACTGAAACCTTAGGCAAAACTGAGGAAGCACTGAAACCTTGAAGAGAAGCAGCCTTTGAATTTGAACACCAATATTTATGTTTATAAATCCTAAATATGCAGTGATTTCCCAGAACATAGTTGTCATTAGGAACAGCTTATTTAGAAACACCTCACCAGGGTACGAATACATTCTCCCTAAAGGTCTTATTTAGGAGCTCATAAATTTCACATTTATTCTGACTAAACTAGTTATAACAGGACCCCTGCTGTTCCACTGAAAACACAAAGACATTTTATCATCTTTGTTTGTTGTTGTTTTTAATTCTGTAATCCTGCTGGTTAATTTTACTGTAGGCTTGTAGTCACAGCAGAACTAGGATGAGATTACACAACGTATGTTCTTGTGAAACCAGAATTCAATAGAACTCTGCTCAAACAGCTTTGATTCTATTTATGGCTGGTGAGTGTGGAGCATTTAGGTTAGAACCTCTCAAATGCACAAACAAAGTTCACAGCCTGCAAAGCCGAATGAATGAGTATCGTACCGTGCAGCACCTCTCCAGGCTGCAGCCGTCACATGCTCAGAGTGAAAGAAATGATCTCTGTGATGTTGGCTTTATTAGCAGAGCGCAGCAAGACAACAAAGCAAGATGAAGCAAGAAGGGGCGTCTTTAGATCTTGATCGACCTCCCAGGGCGACGCTGATGTTGCGCGACTTGAGCAAATCACCCAATGATGCTGGCGTTACACGGGCTTGGCTTCTTTCTGAGGATTAGTGGGAAGAATTCCCCCACCCCTGATTATGTGAGAACTAGGGCTGCACATAAGTAGGAAGCTTTTCACGTCTGGAGACACTCCTAACTTTCCTTAAACTGAGATACTCGGAAAAAAAAAACAAAAAACCTCCTCATGGGAGAAATCATGTGAATTGTTTGCTACTTCAGGTTACCGGTTGTGTCATTTTGGGCATTCTTTGGATCATCAGCCATCTTTGAACTTCCCTTTCTTCCGCATTAACAGCACTAATCACCCTTTGGGTGCTGATTTAGAGCTGTGGAAGAGAAATGGGGCGGTAGAAGGGGATGAAGAAAAAGTGCCTCTTGGAATTCTTCTGTACTAGGTTAAGGAACACAGTAAGACATTTCAGAAATAACCAAAAGAGGAGTGGACTCCTTTTTTCTCCCTTTTTTTGCCTCCAGTAGCTAACCCTTATTTTAAATTAGGGATACTGCTAATTTAAACCTCCTCGATCGAAAATGCATCTCTCTTCAAAGACAGGCCAGCAGAATGTTTCTGGTTTACAGTCTGCTTTGCAGGATCCCTCTCTAAGGGAGGGAAAATAATTGGCTGCATTGTGCATAGTCTATGTGTGTGTCGGGACTGATAAGTGGTTACAGTTGATGTACAGGAAGCCACTCAAGAAGGACATGATAAGGACTTCTCCGAAAGTTCCAAGTGCTGATATACAGTAAGGCATGACTATAGATTCTCAGTATACCCACATATATGTGAAATGTGAACTGAAATATGATTTTGATCTTCTTTTTTAATCCAACACCTACACAACCCCCACCCGATGTCCTTGTTTGCACAGCGTGATTTGTGTGCTTCCCCCTGTTAACATTTCTATCATGCTAATTAATTGTGATTTAACACTTCTGAGGAGACTTCAAAGCTTGGCACATGGAAAGTTCGGTGTAGAGAAAGTGTCAGGTTGCAGTAATTTGATTCCCACTCATGAAATCTCTCCCTCGTTTTCTTTTCCTCACTGAAATCCATAACAAATTCCTGCCTAAAAGACGTTTTTTCCAAGAACATTCTTCTCTCAAATTAATTTGGTTGGAGTGTGTTCTAAGGCAGTAATGCTCTGATTTGGAATGATGTTCAGTCATTTCTGCAGGGGCCCACTTTTTTACCTCCATCACAGTTTGAACCGTTGATGCTTATTTTGTTGCAGAAAGCCGCATACACTTCATTTACACTTTAGTTTGTCAGTGTAAGTTGTTTCTTACTTTCGTGTGGTTGTTGTAAATGTGTAGTTTCATTCATAGAGTGCTTCAAAGGTATTTATTCATGTATTTTTTTACTCAAAGGCCTCAAAGCCTCATTCTGCAATCCAAGTGGGTACTGGTGGGCTGGAGGAACATACGTGCATTAGGTGAGAGATCTATAAGCAATGCAGAGGGGTGACGATTATGATATTTGAAAATGTAGTCAAGACAATTTATTGTCTTGGCCCAGTTTTTGCTGCTGCTGTGTTATTCCTTTTTATAATGAATTGTCATTATAGAATGAACCTCTTGAATCCTCAGTCCCAACTCGGGGTGTCCCTGAGTCAGGGGCACTACTGTCATAGCATGTCCCTTTTACTTATGACCCCGGTGGCTGTGTCAATGGAGAGGTGGAGCAGCTGCCATGTGACCCAGTGCATGGCTCCTCCTTCTCCACATTGCGGTCCAGGTGCTCCTAGGTTTGGAGGAGCTGGAATACTTTAAAGCTGGGGCTCTTCAGCCAGTTGAGATGAGAACTTTAGGAAGAAAACTTTGGAGACAGAGGCTTGGCTGGAGTGCACAAGAGCAAGCAAGTGTGCATTTGTTCAGTCTAAATAGGCCACAGATTTGTTTAACTTTTGACTTCACTCATGGATGAATAAATGCCCTGGCCTGTGTGAGTCTCTATAGGTTTATTTATAAAATGTATGACATTCACAGAGTTACTGGCAAAAGCAAGTCACTTAAAATTGTGCTGATGTAAAAACTGTGCCCATTTGAATCAAGAACATTCAACTCACTACACTTTTTCAGTGGAAACCATGCAGGGTAAAGGTAGAACAAGCAGTCAGTGTTTTCAGTGGGGAAGATATTCCAGTCTTTACAGGTCTGACAGTGATCCGCTCAGTCAGAGAGGAGTGCTGAGGATGAGGATGTCCTGCGGCTTATTAATCTGAATTTAGTGCTGGATAATGAGGATCTGGCATGTGTCTCAAGAGCATGAGGGTCCATTCCTCTCTGCAGCATTCTCACACTACTTTAGTTCTCACCTACAAACAGTGTATCTTACACATAGCTGAACATGTCATGGAGAAACAGTGAAGCAGGCACTCCAGGCTTTATGCAGTGACAGTCAGGAGTGGTTTTAATAGGCTAGTAAAAAAGCTGAGCTGAGCATATGTAGGGAGGGGGAAAGAGAGAGAGGGAGACTGCAGTATTTCTCTTTGTCTAGAGTTACCTGGGAGGCAGGATGAGGTCTGGTACCTCTTGGATTGAATTCGAACATTATTAATGTGTTTATGAATGTGTAGTTTCCAGCATGATGCAAATCAGATTTGAATATTTTTGATGGACAGTAAGTTCTCCTTGCATATTTTCTATAACAGCGTTTTAGTAAAGATTTATGTGGACCCAAATTAAAGGGGAAAACACCTTATTTGATGGTTCTACAAACTTTAAACAAACTGTTTTTAAAGCTAATATAATGAGGTGGTTCTTTCATAGCATCACCCTAAATAAACCGATTTGGTGCCTGAATGTTAATTAGAAGTGTATCTGCAAAAGTTCAGCAACTGAGGCTGGTTAAAGTAATATAATACTTCAAGCAGCATTCCACCGGTTACTAATTGAAACAGAGTTTGGACCAAAAAAAAGTGTCCATCAGTCTCTCTGGCAGTTGCACTGTTTGAAACTTGTCTGTGCCGGTCAACAATTCAGAGCTTTCATGCGCAGCGATGAACGAATCCAGCTGCTAATGAATGTTTTTGCTATCCACAAGAGAATCAGTCAGTAAACTTTCAATGCTTTGCAGCACCTCATGGGCATCAACCTCTCTGTCAGTTTGCTTTGAATAATCTCCATGATGACTATAAGCATGGCATGTGAAGGAAGTTTTAGAAAAAAAAACACATCAAAGGTTTTGACTCCTCCTTCCCCATACTTCAAGTGAGAGCGAGAGAGAGCTTGGATAACACTGAAATGCTCAAGCCTGAAACGAACACCTGGTCCCAATCCAGCTTTCAGGCAGCCAGTAGGACCCGCTCATTAGGGGGCTGCTTGACTGCTATCAGTTTTCATTTATTTCTTTATTTCCCCTCCTTTCCTCCTCTCTCATCTGTGAGCTTCTCAAGTTATGGTCAGACATGAACCATAGTCGAGCTATAGTCAGCTAACAATCCTCCTGTACCCCCCAACCCCCATTGCTCCACCAGACTTGTTAAACAGGGGCCCATATTAGTCCAACTTGTACCTCCTTGGAGGCTCGCGGGCCTGTCAGCTCCGAGCTTTAGTTAATCACTCAGTGTAAGCCTGGCCCTCCACTGGCCCGTCACTTGGGCCCTGGACACTAATAGAGAGACAAGCGAGACCCAAGTGCAACACCAGGGCCTCGTTAACACAGCAGGTATTTAAGGAAATGCTCCGTTTCAAATCAAAGGATAATTTGTCTTCACGCTGCAGCCTGCGGCTCTTCTGAGGAATGGCTGTGCGCAGTCAGCTCATAAAATTCACACCAGTGGCATGGGGGAGGTTGAAGGCTGCTACTGTTAACACCATCAATTTGCCATTTAATAAATATTTTCTGTGTGTGTGTGTTTTGTGTGTTGTACCTCGAATGCACGTGTCCTTTTATAACAGCATGGGCCTTTTTGCAGGCTATTTTTTTCTCACTAGCCCTAGCCAGACTCAAGACAGACTCAATAATGATAAAATATTATCTTCCTCTGCAGCATGACATTACCCCTGGAGCTTTGCTCCTGCTAGCTGTAAAGGAATGGATATGATCAATGCAATCCAAATACACTCTCATAGCCGTCTTTTGTGTTTACATTGTGAAGTCAATACACCCACATTCGAAATGAATAAAAATGAATGAAAAAGGAGCGCTCACCATTATCTAATTTTTATTCTATTTGTTTTTTGAGTTTTTTTGTATTCTAACGTGCACCCTTTAGCCTGGGAATGTACCACTCACCAGTGAAACCAAGCTCTTTCTGCTGTCTATTAATAATAAAGTACAGAGGAAGAGGCATGCTGCTGTAGCCCACACACTTTTTCTCAAGAACAAGCCTGTTTCCACTGCAGTCCCTTTCGGCTCAACACTCTCTCAGGTGGGGTCGTGATCGGTCTCCAGTGTTTACTCTCATATGTTATTATTAAAGAGGACATCACAGTGTTAAAAATGTCATATCTGGCCGTAATGAACTGCGAGGCTGAGGTATTCCCCAAACTTCGCTTGCTGCTGCTTGGGCATTAATCCACCAGTTCTCTCACACCTGCACTGGTCCCTATTCTCATTAGTGCTGGCAGGTAGCAGAATGCAAATAATGAGGAACTGCCTGCCAGTCCAAGTATGTGTGTGTGTGTGTATATATATATATATATATATATATATATATATATATATACATATACATAAATGTATGAGAGAATGAGAGATAAGACAAGGCAAGTTAGACATGGGGAAAAGTCTGGAAAGTGCCATGAATGAAAAGCAATTATAAATGAGAAAAAGCCTAGGAGAGCATGCCTGTTTCCACTAACTGCAGGGAAGCGTTGGTGACAAGCAGCGCAGCCTCATTTTGTTTGGAAATGGCGGCAGCCCCCCTTCCAGCGCTACGTGCCAATCATAATACACCGCAAGTCACTGCAATGATCAGAATTAGACAGGGACAAAAGAAGGGAGAGCAGTGAGTGCCAGTAACTCTCTCCACACATGCCTAGGCTCCCCACACTATTCTCTTTCATTTTGTTTACTGTATGGAAAACTAGTGACATACAAAACAAACAATTATTTTTCCAGACCATTGAGTTTGTCTGACACATCCCTCTGGGAGGAAAAAGGCAATTCTCAGAGTATTTCTGTATATTGCTTTGGAAAGTGTCCCCTGGCTGGTCTTGCGTGAAAACGCTGCAATTATCACAGTCATATCTGAGGACATGAGCCTTCAGCCAGTGGGATGCCATTCACTACCAGCTGAAATTCTGAAACCAGAAGTCAGAATTTTTTTTTTTTTAATATAAAAAAGTAGTTTTTGCTATTCCCTATGGTATTTTCATTTTTGTACTTGAACATGGTCCTTACAGTGTTTTTTTTGTTGCAAAATTGTACTTTAATACAGGTAAGCGTCTGTATGAATATGCTTGTAATTATCTATGCTGACTGTCTGTGCTGAACACAAAGAAAGCACAATACTAGAGGCCTGTCTTCCCAAACAGGATCGTTCAAAAACATCAGTCAATAGCTCACTCACTGCAACAGTACATTTGAGAGCTGCTTCTCATCTACAGCATCAAACAACAGAACGAGATGTTGAGCAACTACTAGTTACATTTAAATGTTTAAATATTGATGTGTACTATTTCCCAACAGCTGCAGAAAGAAAACAGAGCTGTCTTTTTTTAAAGCAGCACTGCATTTACTATTAACTACAATGTGAACAGAGCCAAGTGTATGTTTAAAATAAACACAGTTAAAAATATGTGGTCTGAAAAGCAGTCAAAAGCTCCTAAACAGGACACTGAAGCAAATTAGAGATGTTTCTGTATTAAACATTGTTAAATTACGACATGCTCGAAATTTTCCCATATCTGACTGTGAATGTAAACAATTTTTAAAATAAATAAATCTGTGATATATTTTAGCATGGTTTCAAATGTATCTCAGGTAATGAGGAGGAAGATATTGCCAGCCCAAATCAATAAGCCCAAATGGAAAATTACAGAAGGTAATTTTCTTGTTGGGGCTAGATATAAATCAGCTCTGTTTTATGCAAATTGCATTTTTCTTATGGCCATGCTTTGCACGTATGGTGCTCATAGGTACACAAGAATCCAAAAATAATCAGCTTCACCTTTTTAATTTACAGAGGCAGGGCTTGGCCCTAGACAAGAATGTTTGAGCAAAACCTACCGTGGTGGGGTTTACTATCATAGTCCTATTTATAGTGCTATAGGAAAGAGGTGTAGGTGATTAACACTCTACAGAGGCCACGGTGCTGCAGCAGCAGCAGCAGGAGCAGCAGCAGCGGAAAGAGTGTCACCTATGCACACTTTGGGCTCAGTGTTGTAGACGAATAAGCATATAGACAAACAGATAATGCATTCAAATCAGATTCAAACAGATTCAAATAGATGAAGGTTGTAGGAATGCCTTTGATAGTTTTGAACTGCAGAAAGCAAACAAGCAAATATTGAGAAGTAAACAGACTCCACTTCTGCTTTGGCCTTAGGATTCTTGGTAGGATTCCTTTGAGCTGCACTTCACATAGAATAAGCATTGAAATGATTCGAGTATTAAAAACAATGTAAACCTGAGGTTAGAAGTTCATTGATCAGGCTGAATTTCAAGTGGCTGAGGAGGTGCAGATGGAATGTAATATTCATGAACAAATTCCTTGATCTTAGGCATTTTGTCCCAGAACCATGTGAACTCCTCGTGTAATAGTGGAAATTACAGCTCTAAAACTGCTCTGTCATTGGCCACGTGCATAATTTATGCAGTACGCCTGTGCACCAATCATATTTTCGTAGCCAGATAAAAGCTGAAAATTGCTGACTGGCTTTCTAGTGCTTTCTCATGCAGAGCTGGAAAATATGTCCGCAGTTAGAACAGTAGGTCAGTAAAGCCATTTGTCTATGGCTAGACAACCATTTAGGAAAAAGATGTCTTTCCCATACTGTGTAATCCATAACTATTAATGTGAAAGACAAATTTGTGTGAAAGAAATACAGGACGATGGCTAGCGGCCCATTTGAACAGATATGGTTGCTGCCCAGGGTATCTTGCCAGCATAGATTGGGCTGATTTAAACTACTTTAAACTATCAGCAAGCTCACATCCCTGCCAGCTCACGTGACCCGAAGGAACACGTGGTTTGTTGGAATTTTAGGGGCCGCTATCAATGCCAATTGATACAGATACTTATTATTTTAATATTTTGTGAGCATTCGGGCATTGGAACACTCAGGAGAACTACTGAGCAAGAAGTAGCTGTGGAAGCAGAGAACAACTGTCAAAGAGGCATTACTGAGCTCAGACCTGCGGCTGTGTCAGTTCAGAAGGAGTTCAGGCAACATCGCATTTAAGGGAACCGGGAAGTTTGGGGGAACTTTGTATGGTGTGAAGTTATTGCTGTGCAGTTTTGCTGAAAAGTGAAATATAAAACACTGACTTCTCAGTTCAGGGAGACTGTAGGAGGAGAGGGGGTGTATATTCATTTATTTATTTATTTTTTACATTTATCAAATGTGATGTCAAAGGAGTCAGGACTGATTGAGGTTTCAGATATATTGTTTTAATAGGCAAGGTAGATTTAGAGATTAGGAAGCAAATCTGATTTGACTGATCCTAATTTGATTAAAAGGATGTAGGATTTCAGTAATTGTCTGAAAGCATAACGACCGAGTCAGCATTATTCACAACATTTGAAGCATCTGGAGGTGAGAGATGAATAATGACTCCAGTAAAGACTTCTACTATGAAAATTATAGCTCCAGCAAATGCTAAATATTGCTTCGGTCAAAACAAAACCTTACATCTATTTTCTCCCCTCACTTGTCATTTGAAAATGCCAGCTGGTGTTTACACACTCATCGAAATTCATGATGAAAGAACCAAGAACACAGTTGCTATAAAATCTTTATGTGGACATAAACAAAAATGTAACAGCTCTTTTCCCTTCTCCTTTAAAGGAGATTTCACAATGAATGGATGAAAAGGATGACTAATCAACAAAGACTAACTTCATTACATTATTGTGCATTGAAGTTCTGTATTTCTCCTTAAGTAATCTTTTTGTACATAGTTTTGTTATGACACTTGATTAAGTATATTTGTAACAACATCCCAAATTCTAAAACTTTTTCCCCCTTTATAAGAAAGACCAGTGTGTTGTGTGCGTAGCTCTGCTTGCCCCTATGTTAATGGTGGCTGTCTTGCTTAATTGCCTCTTGCGCCAGCTAGTGTGGTCTGCACGGTATGGGGCCAGTCTGTCAGAAAAAGGAGCGGACCCCTTTAATTGCTTCAGCAATGGTTCTAGACCCATGGTGTGTGCTGAGGCTTGGGAGACGTTATGCAAAATTGAACCCCTAAATCCAAAAATTGAGGTTGGCAACCCTTGGTAATGGATGGTGATTTTTCAAATGAGCATTTGAGACCTCCAAAGTCACTTAGCTTTCCCCACCATATGCTTTTGGAATTAGAATGAAACCAAAAAAAGGCGTCCTCTGTTGCTTTTAACGGGAATAAAACAGGCTGGAAACAGATGGAGAGATGCCTACATGGAATTAGCTAATACCAAGTGAGACTTTTAGCCTTTTAGTGCTACATGTTAGGGAACATTTACTTCTAAATATTCATTAGGCACAACGTATTGTGTCTGGATACAGGTGGGGTGTGTATGTCATATGGATCGCCACATAACAGTTGAAATTTACACGTGACCTTTTAATAAGTTGGATCACCAGTTTCCTAATTATGTTAAATGGACTTTCTGCCAACATTTTATAAAACGTGTCTAATCTAGTGACAGTAGTGGTGAGAGAGCACATCAGTGGGTGAAGCATGGATAGAATTCCAAATCTTTTGCTGATCTTTTTGAAGTCCAGTCTGCAGAAAGTTCCTCTATTTCATTAAAGATAGTATAGGGAAAACAGTGTCAGCACTGGCTAGATCTGTGTCTTTCCTGATCCAAATGGAAATGATGAGCGTTGATTGAATCTTTGATTACTCCAGAGAGAGAGAGCCCTGCATTTTGGCAAGCAAAATCATTACTTTTTATGGGGCCCTTTTCACAATTACATGCACTGGGTGTTAATGTAACTTTCTGACAGAATTACTTCTTTGTGAGCTTGGAAGCCTGTACTCTATTAATTTAGTTTTATTGCCACTAAATTAGTTTCATTTACCCCCTCCGGGCGGCGAAACCCAACGTGCATAAACATAATTCATGATGTCAAACATTTGCACCACAAATATTCGACTCGTGCACACGTTACTAACCTCCCACTTCCAGGGCACCTTGTCACTCCTGGCGAATAAAATAACACAGTTAACAATTTTCTGGGTGAACTGGGCTTGCCTAATAATGTCACCTTCCCAACTTGTGCTATTTCACAGTCATGCATGATCTTTTAGCACTGGGATTTTTTATTTGTACTGCTGCACATTTGATATGTAGTAGGGTGGAGGCGATGAGGAGTGTTTGTCACTTCAGTGGTGTTTCTGAAATGCATTTGTGTGGTGAACTGTAAAGAACAGTGAAAACATATGAAAATGCTCCTCCTCTGGAGAACATTTCCTCCGGAACTGAAAAAGTAATGACCGGCCATATGAATAAGAGAGTAGGGAATTTCAACTGAGCATATCAGCCAATGTTCTGTCCCTTTGTTTAATATTGTGGAGCTTTAATAACATTTAGAGACGAGCCGTACTCTTTTACTCTGGCGAACCCCTGCTGAAGTTGATTATCTTCGAAGAATAAGTGCCGCAGTTACATATTAGTTAATCTCATATTTTACTTTTTGCACTGCACTCAACAGGACAGATGAGGAGGTCCTTAAACAGCACAGTAATCGACATTAGACGGAACTACATAACTCATACAAGACATAACCACATTACCCCGAAAGTTATTTATTTCTGAACTTTCTCTCCCCATTGAACCTGATGTTATGAAGTAATATTATATGAAAAATATGCAGCATGCATTACCTGTGGAGAGGTAAAAGCAATTGCTTTTGCACAATAAACAGCACTCCTCCAGCAGCAATGGCTGCAAACAGATGCTTTCTGAAGTTATTTATTGGACTCACACCACTTGGGAGCATTTTTGGCCCTCTCCTCCATACTGAACTATTCTCGGTCTGTGAAATTTGTGAGTTTCATAGCACACACTGCTTATTTCTAGTACTTACAGTTTGGTTTAGGGATTTGATTTTCTTGTGTGGTCTTGTTTGTGTGTTTTTTCAGGTCTGCTTATTTGATCCATATACACTTAAGTTTCAACATGGTCAGAGGCCTTATGCATACACAACTGAACTACACACATTCTGATACTGAATTCAGTCATGCTGCATCAAGTTCTCCTTCTTCAAGGATGACAAGTCAATTAGTCTCATTCATGTTGGAGTTTAAGATCCTGTTGCATGCAGGATGTAGGGATTCTTCATGGCCATTAAAAAAATAAGTGGTTTTGGCTTATTCTGCGCATCCATGCAACGTTTATTCTGAACCTGAGGATTTTGTTTTTTAGGGACACTCTGCATGGCCAAGAGCCCTGAAGTATCTTAAATTCAATGTCAGATTAAGGCTTAGTTTGATAAATATTATAACAGTTTTTCACCTTTAGTCTGAAAAAAAGGCCTTTTAATTCAACATAAAAGGTAACCACATTTTCAATAATATCATATTTTCTTTGTTCAGGGTCTACTCAATAAACTTATCTATGAGGATTTTGGGCTTGTGTGAGTTTTTTAGCATTTGGGAACATTTTTGAAAAACTTTAAACCTATAAGATAAAACTGACTGACAAAACCTACAAATCCCAATGCAGGAAGTCCTGCATTCTGCACAGTGTACAGCACAAGATCTCAATATTTTACCTCAAATATTTTATGTAAATGACATGCTTTTAATATAACATACTGCCTGTGCCTGACATGTCCATTTGCCCTTGATAGGTGGGTGAATTACTCTCAAATAATGAATATTTGAGAAAAGACGGCATATATCTTTACATTTGCTTATCAGTGATGGGGAGAGGCATCTAGAAAGTATACCAACATACCAACACACACACGTACACACACACACTCAAACCCCCCCCAACTGTAACACTCCGTACCCCTAGTCACAGTAAACTTTCATGTAGTGAAAGGAACATCTGAGCTGATGGGCTTTGATTCTCTGCCTGTCTCTCTCCCCTCAGCTGCCATCCATCAATGTAAATGTGTGAGACAGAGTGGGCTGGAGAGAGGTTATTCTCTGCTGTCACTGCAAAGTGGATTTCTGTAGACCTGGTTGACCTATGCAGAAAGCAATTCTGCTGTCATGCACTGTTCAGCCATGCAGCTGAGATGCCAATGATCAAAATACAGGTAATTACAACTCAAAACTACTATATCCTCCTTTTCTCTCACACACGGCCTCTCTCTCTGGCTAACAAATGGAACAGATAGGCATTTGTACACCAGTCACTGCTTTTCAGTCTCTGTTTCACAAAAGCCATACGGCTGCGCATCTCAGGCCGACTTATTTCTGTGTAAAACAGATAAATCAGCGGTCCATTTTCTGCTAACATCAAACCAGCTGCTGTTGTTCCTTTTGTACTCTTTGTTCTTTTCCTTGTATTCCGATAACCTCAAGTCACATCTCTATTATTAGGAAGCTCTTTAATCAGAACAATTCTTTTCAACAAAATTCCTCATAAGGGGTGTGTGTGTGTGTGTGTGTGTGTGTGTGTGTGTGTGTGTGTGTGTGTGTGTGTGTATTATGTAAGAGAAGCCCGGAGAACAATGTTATTGCTCAAACATTGATCCTACATTGCTCAGAGGACAAAGTGGTGTTTTTCCTGAAGTTCCTTGCTGCATTCCACCTGACTGCAACATTTGCACAATTTGTTTTATGATAAAAATGACCTCGCAGCATATTGGACATCCTTATACCAAACTGCACAATTTTACTACTACAGTTTATTTTTATATTTATATATGTTTACTCTGTATCGTTTATACGCTGTAAAGTCGAGAGCCATGCCGTCTCATCCCACTCTATATGTGTATAAAGCTGAGATGATATCGTTCACTTCATATTGACAGTTATTAACAGAATCAGGTCTAAAGCTTGTGGTCGATGATGAGCCACAGTTGGATTCCCACTGAGATTTTTGTTTTAAGCGCAACTACAGATAAACATTAATGTTATTATTCCAAAAATAAAACACACAGTGTGTGATATTTTGATCTCCACTAAAACTCAAGAGGAGACCTGTAAGACTCCCGGGTATTTTGCTCAGTAGAAATGTCTGAGCAGTAGGAGTCTCTTTCCTCTTTTCTTCAGACATCATTGTTGTCGAGGAGAAACTACAGACAAATTAAAGTCTGTTGCTTTTTCTTTCCTATGGGAGGTCAGCCTTGGGGGGAAGAAAATCTATATTTTTATTATTATTAAAACGTCCTTTGTTTCACTCTGTTCGCTCCCTACCGATATTATCCATTTGCTTTCCAGGAGGCTTGAGCAGAAAAGTCATTAGCTGAGGTTAAGTCAGTGAGTGTTCATGACACGCAGAGGGACAAGCGAGCTGCAGGGCTGGCCTTGGCTTTAATCTATTATTTTGTTTTCCAGCACGCCACAGCCAAGCCTCTCCAGCAGATGAATTGTAAAGGCTAACTCAAGGAAATGCTTTTGTTCTGGCTTGGCTTCCACAGGGGCTTGAAGCTGTTTCATTTCCACACAGAATCTAATTAATGGCTGGCCAATGATCTAATCAGACCAAAAGGACTAAAGGTGTGGTCTGCCTTAATCCGCAGTTCTGAGATGATTTCAAATGATGGAAAATGGAACATAAATGTATGCAAATCATATGTAATCTATAGAATATGTGGATTCTATAAGAAATCTGAGACAATGCATAAAAAATGTATTTTATTTAGTGTATTAACAAACCCAAGTTCTATACATTTTATTGATATTACCTCGGGCACTCGTCACAAATAATAGGTTTATAAAAATAAAAGCACATGTAACAGAACATATAATTAGAATTGACGCGTCTTCTTTTCCAACAAAATTCTATTTTTGTATTTGTACAAATCTCTGAAAAATAGTTCTACCAAACAAAATCCGCCGCGGCTGAATCAGATACTAGTATATGTAAGTGTTACAGGACAGACGGACAGAACAATACAGCTGATCGGTCTGGTCTCTTCCCAGTAGGAGGGCCTGATTACACTGATGGTGCTAGGCTTACTGCACGTTTACTGCCTCTGATACGCACATAAGCCACAGTGAATGATACGATAAAAAAATGACATGCTGAATGGAAGTGAAAGCTGTTTTCTACATGTTTACATTTGACCTACTCTATTTCTACCAATCTGCGCTGCTCCTATGAAAACTAAACGCGCACTGCTACTGAAATACTATAAGCCATGACTGTAGATTCAAAATCAAAAAGGCAAAGTGTGGGGCCCTTGTTTTGGATGTCACCACTACATTAAAGTTCAAACTAATGCCCCAGGAGGGAGGAAATGAGCCAGTAGCAGTTCAGAATTTCTCCAGAGTGTGATAAAGTATTTGCAATAGCAAGAGCAAGAGCTACAATGATAGTATGAAGTGCTTGATTAGCTACATAGCTTGGTGGTTTCGTATTCCATGGAATTGGGCTGCTTGGCACTGAAAGCTTGCAAAGCAGACTGAATCCGGACCACGTCGGTAGCGGAAAGTTTGAGGCGGTGGCGCAGTAAGCAGGAGAAAAGGTCCAGAGGCTGCTGGCCTGGTGGAGAAAGCCTGTTCACTCGGTCTCGGATCTCCAGCAGCTGCAGCAGGGCTGAATCCTGCGAGCCCTGTGTGTACGGGTAATCCAGCTGCAGGATCAAGTCCTGGATAGCCTCGGGATCAAAGTGCATGCTGTAACCAAACACCTGCATGCTGTTGATTTTCATGTAACCCAGATTCCGCGAGGAGTCCAAGTATTCCAATGGCTCGAAATAGGCAGTGCCATTCCCTTGGGCTGAGGCTGCTTTGATGCGGCTCCTCAGGTATATGTGGACTGTTTCGAAAAATGTCTTCCACTTGTTCCCCAGCGTTAATGTCCAGTTATAGCAGTCAAGCGGGATATCTAACTTGGTCCTCTCCCAGTCAGGGTAATTGTTCTGGTCTATGGGCATGATCCAGCTCTCAGAATGACTACCTCCAAACGGATTGATGTACACAGACAGCACAGGCTCCAGGGTGCTGTTCTTAGTAAGGCAGATTTGGAGGGAGAGGCCAAGTAGCATGTGGACATGACTAGACTTAAACTTGTTGCTTTTCAGCGTCAGGAGCATCCTCTTCCTCCAGGAGGGATCAAACCAGTTGTTTAGCCTCACGTCATTGCTTATAAACATGGCGTGAATGCTAATTCTTCCGTCTCGCTTCTGGAGGAGATACCGCATCTCCAGGTCTTGCAGGTCGGTCTCAAAACCAATGTAGTTGTCAGTAGAGTCAGGGATGACGTTTCTACAGGTCCCCTGGCTCAGTATGTAGCCAGGATTGCAGCTAGCACACCGGGAGCGGTTCTCATAAGAGCAGGAGGCACAGAGATTTCCATCGCCTACCATGCATGGAATCACACCCTGGCAGGATGGTGGCTCATACTGACAGGAGCAGGTCCGCAGCTCCTCCAGGTAGGTGCCTATCTGGTTGTTCTCACTGCAGTACATGATGGAAAGGATGTAGTTCAGCCAGTAGCCGAAAGGCCTGTGGGGAGAAATAAACCACGATATAAAAGGCAGATCATTCTGTACAGAAAATACTTACTTTCAAGTCTTACATGAAATACAGTTGATATTTACAGCTAGTACTCCAACTGTAGTCATCTGTAATCTCATCATTCTTTCTCTTTTTTTACACAACTAGAATTTTTATGATTTTAGAACATCACAGTGTTTTCACTCATTTTGAGTACACAGAAATAAAATTAAAATAGTATGTTAACATAAAGCATGCTTTCAAACACACATTTTGCACTTTCATTAAGAATGTCCTCAATTGTTTTACCATTTGACTTAACCTAAAATGAAACCACCATAAATAACGTAGATAACATTACAACAAGTTTTTAATAAAGCACAAAGCATGAATGGACATAAATGAATAATGCATCTGGGCTGAAACAAAGTGTTTTGAAAGTGTCTTTACACTGAAACATTGGCAAAATGGATGATAGAAATCATCCACAGCTGACCAATCAATATAGAGTGCTCTTTTCGTGAGAGAAGGCTATATTGGGCTTTTTTTGACCACCTCTAGCTGGTTATCACTCCATATGCAGATTATGACACAAGACACAGTTCAATTCATTTGTAAAAGTCTTCCCTTACTACATCCTCCCCAATTTATCTGAACTGGTTATCCTTAATCAGGGTCATGCCATCTGTGTGTCTGTCCTGTGAAGGACTCCTGGCACGGGCTTGAGCATATACACCGACTTCCTCAATTAAATTTTAATTTACCAAATGGAACAGAACAGCCCAATATGGTAATTAAGTAAATTAATTTTACATGTAGTATGTTTTTTTCATTTTGATTAATTACAATTGCTTGTTTAAAGATTATTCAGAACAGTGGACAGAAATATTACAAATAGGCAGAGCGCTCACACCAGATCACAATGTGCCTAGTGGTGACGACCTCTGACTTCTTGTGTTCTGGGGATTTTCTGGATGTACTAGCAAACAGCATAAATAAACTGCTGAGTTAAGCGACTCAGAGTATAATTAATGATCAAACCTCCCCTTTTCACAAATAATAATAAATAAATATTTTAAGGTATATCTTGTGGCATATGGAAATAATGTACATAAGCTCCAAACAGTTCATTACTTCTTTGACGAAATGCCTTGCAGATAAATAAGCCATTATAGCAATCGCCCAGCTGAAGCTATGGAAATCAGCTTAGCCTTTTCTAGAGCTAAAAATCTATTTTCACATTTTTTCTTGTGCTGTCTATCATGCAGGCCTTGAAGATATCTGTGCCTTGCCCTGGAACTTCTGCTCGCTGAGAGAAAAACAGTTTCTCTTAGCTTAAAACATAAGCGATGCCAACGGAATGTGTAAATATTCATGGTGCTATGTTGCCTGAGAGACAGTCAGTGTGCAGGTGGGTGAGAACGGAGGAAATCTCCACTGTCTGTCAGCACATTTCACTGAGAGCGAGATGGAAATGCGCACGAGAGTCAAAACACGCTTCCATCCACTTACATGCAGTTAAACTGACTTCTTGGGAATTATCATATTCCGAGACTCTGCAGAAATGGAAATGGTTTTGGATAAAAGAAACAAATCATTCCTTAAATATGCAATATTGCCTTTCTTTCTACAAAAATGCCATTAAAGTAAAATAATTTGTTAGGGATCATCATTGTTCATTTTTGTGTGCTTGCTGTCTTGGTGTATAATGTTCACATTTACAATGAGTACCATGATTTTGAAGCAAGGGATCACTGTAAAAAGAAAGTACAAGAGTGCACGAGTGGTCTATCAAAAAAATCTTTAATACAGGGCGTCATCGTGTTATGACAGTCTCAACTACTACATTCCATGAAAACTTCCATAAAAACTTAAAACACTGAGATGTGAGTGTTGGCTTACGGCATTAGAATTATACTTGCAGACCCGGTGGGTAAACTAGTTTGGTTGCGTGTGGCGGAAGAATACACAGTAACACGGCATATGAGAGAGGGAGTTGGCGACCCCCAGTGTTGTGTACAGTTACAGATACTAATGTACGTTTTTACAACTGTGTTATATTTTACAACTGTGTTAGGAGTAGTAAGTCACTTAGGCTAGGGTGTGTTTCATATATATATTAGGGATGAAACGATTCGCGTATTCCTATTGAAACATTTGGTATGATGCTTTCAGTTCGGTATGGAATACAAACCCGAGCGATTAATAAAAAGTGCTTTTATTTTTTTTTTTTAATTACGATAAACTATTATAGAGGAAATTTGCTTTGCCACCGATGTTGATGGAATGGACTTACCTTAAGAAACTTTACACATCCTTGCAGAAGCTTGCCTATCATTTAATTGGGACTGGACTTTTGAAAGCTACAGCAGTGTGGCACATAAACATCACCTGCATAGGTCAAAATTACCTCAAAACTCGAACTAAGCTTAGGTACACAGGACAACCAGGATTCACGTCCACGGTAGCCTTTGTACCGCAAAATCAAAACACATAAACCCACACTCTCAAACACACAATAACACACCAAATAACCACAACAACGCCATTTCCCCCCAAGTACACAAAATAACACAACTACAATAAACAACAACAATTAGAATGCCCCTTGTGGGAGCAGTGCATGCTGGGATAGCCCCCCGTGTCAGTTTTGCTTTTGCTTTTGGATTTTGACAGAAGAGCTTGTTTTAGTAAATGAAGGGACCAGCTGGGTGGTATTTGGGTTCATATGTGTGTTGGGTCTTAGTCGGGTTAATATGGGGTTTTCTGCTTTGTCTTCATTCTGGTTTACTTTTATGTTTCCTTTTGAGAAAAGCTTGACTTGAGTTCCCTTTTTGGAGGCAGGGGTTGCCAATGTATTTTTATCAGAAGCACGTGCATGTGTGTGTGTGTGTGTGTGTGTGTGTGTGTGTGTGTGATTGTGTATGTATATAAAGGTTCTATTTTGTTCTATTGCATACCATATGTACTGTATATATATATATATAGACATATGTAATATTATATGTTATATATACACAGTATATTGGTACAGACAGCTCTGGTTCTGTAATTGGTTTATGATTATCCAGTTACAGAGAATAACATGTTTCAGTGCTGTTTTCAATGTTTATTTCACTCTCAACTGCACATAGTTATACACAACACCCACTAGATCTCAGCTGATTACAAGATTGGCCGAGATTTGAACTCGAGATTTGAACTCACAGACAGAAACATACACACACTTACTGAAGATAAACAAAGGTAATCATTATGCACGTTGGCAACCGACAACTAAATACATAATATCTATAGAGGCCTAATATTCACACTGTGCCCGAGCCTTTTGTATACACTGCTACACTGCCTGTGACAGATCTCTTCATACTTTATTATATTATTTATACTCGATTATACTCGATTAAATAGATTTTTTGCTAAGCCAGTGAATAGACAATTCGTCTATTAGTGTAGCCGGCCAATATTTGGCAATAATATGACATTGACCACAAAAATGCTGCATAGAGGGTCTGTCCTGGCACAAACAGGGGAGTCTTTGTATTATTCACTGCACAGAGGCACTTATTTTATTCTCCATTTCTGTAAAGCACATTGGATAACATTTTGTTTATAATAATGTATTAAATGAAAGAACTTGAAACTTCAGGTCTCTTTATCTACTTTTTGGACTTATGTAAAGTAGAAACGTCTAATAGATTCACAAATTTTTAAGCAACACTGCACATATAACATTATAAGAATGGCCAAAAGTCTTCTGGGATTAAACATTAGCATCGGACAGAGCACCTGAACCAAATGAAGTGCATCATGTCTATAATGAACACATCCATACAGTAGTATCTCTCTCTCATCTATCTATCCATCCATCCACCCATCCACCCATCCATCACACATACACAAAATAAAAATGACAGAATCTGTTTTTGGGCCAAAGTGAATTATGGCTGCTTGAATTCACAGAACTATATTAAAATTATATATATAGTTATATATATAGTTATATATATATAATCATTGTTCACACAGACATTGATAAGACATGGAAGAACAGCTCCTTTGCATATTTGACATAGTGAGTCTGGTTTGTAAGCTCAAAAATGACATACCAACGACTTTGGGCAGCTTCTGTCTCCGGAGGGGTATTCGGGGTAACTTAGTGCTGATTCGGCTAAATCGTCCACACAGGATCCTTTTGGCCTTCTTGCTGTTGGAGCTGTCCTGGTCTGGACTGCAAACAGAAGGAGGAGATTAGATCAAAGAGCAAAGAACTCCAGTGGGGTCTGTGTGCAGAGGGCTGAGAGCTGTGAAACTCTGGGTGTTACTCGCTTAATCTGGCAGTGGAGGAAGATTATAAACTATGGCACATAAGATGGGTGCTTCATGTATAAAGACCACTGTTTAGAATCTGTATAAACTATATAATAAACCTTTAACTCACTCACATACTTTCAGAGGTGGGGAGAAATTAGTCTGTGCTGGTGTACTAGAAAGTTCCATCGCAGTTCTATGAAGAACCCAGAGGAGTTTATGTATTTTCATGTAGAAAGTCATAATAACATGTAAATGACAAGGGTCGTTCAACAAATTCTTCATCACATCTCAGCTTGACAAAACTAGGCTGGTTGGAATCAAGTGCTGGGTGATTTCAGCTTGGTCATTTCTGTATAGAGTTTCTGTATAGAGTTTCTGTATAGAGTTTCTGTATAGAGTTTCTGTATAGAGTTTCTGTATAGAGTTTCTGTATAGA
>JBBMFX010000101.1:12662203-12679234 GCA_037832545.1 Rhabdalestes septentrionalis
GAAGACTGAATTGGAAATAGAAGCAAAAGAAAATGAATAGCCAAAGGAAGTGTGAAAATGAAGATAAATCAAGAATGCATGATGAAATGATACAGATGGCAGAAAAGTAAATCAGATGCAATCAAATGAAATATTCCTTTCCTCATTCTGGTGAATAGATCCAAGTGTTCTTTGGCACATCTTGTATCACATGCTCAAATGGGAAGGATAAGCTGTTCACTGGTTCGGGCGCTGAGGTTTTGTTCCCGAGCCAAGGTTTGCCTCGGGAGTTGGCTATGTTTATTTGAGTGTGAAGGTTGATTTAAACCTGTGTGGTCCAGAGAACTGATCCCAATTCTTCTTAGTGTGGAAATTACTTCAAGTAAACCCTGGTTTGGTCTGTTTTGTGTGAATACTTTATAATGTGATCAGTTCAATGTGGAAATGGAAATGTGTGTGCTCGCATTAACAACACTTTACAATAATTCCCCCAAATGAGAGGTGTTCCTGCAAAAGGACATTACAATTTTGCAAATGTGTGCATTTGCATGTGGTATGTATGGAACAGAGCTGTCAAATATGCCTCAAAGGAAAATCTCCTGTGTGAAAACAAACCTGCAGTAATGAGGTCTAAATCTATATTGAATTTAAGTTAAATGGTTGAGGTACTGAATGATCAAGAGTTAAAGTGGGATGCAGCTGCCCAAGGGCTCAAGCACAGCACGCATGCTCGCACTCTTCCACAGCAATGTATATTTCCATATTTTTCTTCACCTTAATCATTCAAATAATGATTGAACAAGTTTTTTGCATAGCAGCTCCCTGACTGCAAACCTGCAAATTATATACAACGACCTTGAAATACATTTTTGGAGAGAGTGAGAGAGCATGAGAGAATGAGAGCAAGAGAGAGAGAGATAGAGAGAAAGAAAGAAATGAGGTTTAAAAAACAATATTACCACCCTCCCCACACCCCAAAAAAAGAATCCATCCATGTGCATGAATGGCAATAAAACACAAATAAGAAAAATGTAACCTCTGTTAATAAGAATAATCTGGTTTTCACTCAACATCTGCAGACTTTTTTCTCTGATTGAACTTGGCGTTAAACCAGTTATTCATTTTAATGGGCAAATAATGTTCTACATGTATACCAAAATGTTTTCCTTTAGTAAAATAAATGATAATGTAAAATGTTTTGTGTTTTCCTGTGGTTCCTTTCCCCTACACCATATCTTATATGTTTATATGTTGATCTGAAATCATGTAATGTGAAAAATGTACAAAAAATGAGGAAAACTGGCAAATGCTGTTTCATGACACAGTTCAAAACAGTTGCTATTGCAAAACCTGTTAGGTACCTATTAATTTCCAGGATGTGAAAGAAAAGCTTTGAATTCATCAAAGACTATACTTAGCTTCTGTCTATGCTTAGAACCATCTCTTGTACTTTCCATTATGTATAATTATGTCAAAACCGTCAAAACCCATTTCTTGCTCCTTACAGCCAGGCACTTCCTGAACACCAATCTTTAAATGAGAAGATCAAATCTTCTCATCCACTAACACTTGAAATGATTAGATAGCCTCTGTAGTTTGAGTAAGGCTGGGATTTTAGCCAAGAGACTAGACTTAACATGATTATTCTGACCACAATAACCTTGGATATGGACATAATATGGACTGAACAGCGTATTTAAAGACATCACCTAATTAACTAGTTCAGCGGGCTGACCTCTCAAACATAGCACACCATAAGCTTTGTATTAGAATCTGCTCAACTGAAGAAATCAAATAAACAAACAAAAAAACTATAAGTAATAAAAAACCTCGAAACTCCATTCACTGGTTCATCATTCAACTCTACTAAAACAGTGCTGTTAAGGTAAACACTTTTTACTTATTGTGATTTCCCTATTGTATTGTATTAATTGTATTCCTTTGCATTGTTTCATATTAATTGTATATTATTATATTAATTTCCTGAGCCTTAATACAATTAGTTCAAAACAACCTGCCCATATATTGTTGTATTTGGGGCAAATTTTTTTGATTCCCCATTTTAGTCCTTTTAAGTTTTTTCATCATTTTAAAAAGTCAATTGTTATTTATACTGTTCACTAAAGAATTAAATTGACATATGTTCTGTTTATTTGTATTCCAAGTTAGGAAGGTTTACTCCTTTTGTTAAGATAATATTTCATAGACACAAGATTTTATCCTGACAGTGACAACATATATGAAATATAAATAACAATTTTTGTGCCATTTTTCTGATTAGGCATACACAAGAGTCCTGCCACTTACCTCTCTCTGGGCACAGATATTTTGGGCTGAGTTCGACATCTCTTACTGAGGGAGAAGAGCTTGCTGACTGTCCGATGTGCTTTGCTGAGGAGGTGTCGAATGTTATTTTCCAGCAGTTGGAAGCGCTGGTGAACACCAGGGTCCATTTTCCAAAAGTACTGCACGGCAGATGCGTTCAGAGCGTAGAACGTTGGTAATCTTCTGACAAAATTCAGGAGCTCCTCTAGAAACCAGAAAAGTGTCGAGAATGAAGGAACTAAATGATCTTGCCGCATGTTCGAAAACAGAATCAATCTTGTTTGATAAAATGAGTCAACATTAAAATAGGCAGTGAGTGGGAGCAGCTGAAACCTTATTTTCATTCCTTTGATGAAATTTGAAAGTACTCCTGTGGGATTGAACACTGATGGGCAAGGACGGCAAGAGGGCTTTTGATGAATTGCCATCATCTCTTAGGAGAACCACTCCATCATCTCTTAGGAGAAGACGCTGATACATACAGTGCACATACAGTGTAGACACCAGCAGCGACAAAAACACTCCACTTTAATAGGATGGTAAGTTGTATAAGTAAAGTGATATCACCAGCCTCACAAAAACATATTCCTTGGAAGTTCATTTTCGTCAGAGGGAAGGAAAATCAATAGCTGTAGCACAACGGATCAATGCTATATGCTATATGTTTAAGGAAGAATAACATACATGTCTATAAGTAACAACACAAATCCACATAAGAACATGACCACATCCCAGTGGCACTAAATTGGCTTATTTTTGAATCATTTGACAGAAAGTAATTGAAAAGATTATAACTTCCACATCCTGGACACTCAAAAATCTCAAACATATGAAAGCTTAAGGCAAAACAAAGGAACAAAGCAATGAACCTTCAGCAGAGCAGAAAAAGACTTTTAAATCATCTTCTGCTGGATGCTTATTCTTTTGGAGCTGCCTTTGCAGTCATTAGGCAGAAGTTTCCCCAGCCGTCTGTCACTGCAGGGGGTGGAGCTCCAGTAGCTGTGATGTGTTCTGATTAAATCTGCCCGGTTCTGGCACTGCACCCATCTCAGGGACAACAAAACTTGCAAAACACGCCAAGTCTAAAACACTGCTTTACCACAATGACAAAAGTAAAGCACTTTCATCCGTTCCTTGTCGAATATTCCAATCCAACAATGTGACAAGTTCTTTTTAGAGACAATTCTTTGAGCCACAACCATATTCACAGATGGTAATGAAATTAGCTTGGAATTAGAAAACAATTTGCTCTATAACTCTAAGATAAAGTGATCAAAGTTAGAGTTAGTGTTTATGTAGGCAATTTCCTAGAAAGATTTAGAAAGCTAAGAATGCTCTTAGTCCTGTAAATAGGCTTCACACTGTTTGATGGCAAAGTTTGAAATGTTAAGACTTGAACCGGGAGTGACAAGTATGGACAGGATCAGGAATGAGTTTAATAGAGGGACCGCCTGATATGGACCTTTTGTAGGAAAAGAGAGGCAAGATGTTTTGGTTTAGACATGTGCTGAGGAGAGATGCTGAGTGTGTTAAGAGAAGGATGCTGAGAAGAGACTGAGTGTGTTGGGAGAGGGATGCTGGGAAGAGACTCTGAGTGTGTTAAGAGAAGGATGCTGAGGAGATACTCTGAGTGTGTTGGGAGAGGGATGCTGAGGAGATACTCTGAGTGTGTTAAGAGAAGGATGCTGAGAAGAGACTGAGTGTGTTGGGAGGAGGGCCCACGTAATGGATGACTAATATTTATTATTTATTTTATTAAATAAGTGTTTACACTGCATGTAAACAATTTAGTTTAAAGATATCCACATCTGAGTCCATGGAAACTAAGATGTAAGCATATCAGTGTCAAGAATATCAGTGCATTTCTTGAAACTTGACATACATTAGCTTATCCCCTTTTGATTCTTATATTTACTATGGCACCAGTCGAGGGGTGAGGGGTTTAGTCAACAAGAGAACAGTCAGTTTGTTGAAGCTGTTGTGATAATGGGCCAAACTGTGATGACCGGGTCAGAGCATCTCCAAAATCTCCAAAATGGCTGGTCTTGCGTGGTGTTCCCGGTATGCAGTGGTTAGTGCTTACCATAAGTGGTCTAAGGAAGGACAACCGCTGAACCAGCAACCGGGTCATGAGCACTCAAAGCTCAGTGATGCCCATGGGGGATGAAAGCAACTGTAGAACAAATTGAGCCACTGCAGCACAAATTGCTGAAAAACGTAATGCCTCCTGTAAAAGAAACATTGCTACAGACCAAGTATACCCCTTCATGGCAACTGTGGTCCCTAATGTCAGCGGCCTCTCTCAACAGGATAATGTGCTCTGCCATGCTGCTAAAATGGTTCAGGAATGGTTTGCAGAAAAAAGTTAAAGGGGCTGATTTGACCTCGAGATTCCCTTAACCTCAATCGAATTGGGCATCTGTCAGATATGCTGGACAAAGTAGTCAGGTTGGGAAACCCCACCTCATAACATATAGGACTTAATGGTCTGTTGCTAACATCTTGGTGCCAGATACAACAGCCCATCTTCAGAGGTATATCAAGCAGCGTGTCACTTCTCATCTTCTGAGAGCTTCAAGCACTGCTCATCTTGAACATCTGCTGCTCAAATGAAGAGGAAGACATGCATCAAGATTCTTTTCAGTGATGGTGGAGCAAACTCCCTCCTGCAATCAGATATGTGGAGTCCATCACTGTCTTCAATACTCATCTGAAGACCCACATCTGAAGCGTCTTGTTGACTAACCAGTCCTCTTGCTGCTCTCTCATATATCTTTTTCTATATATTTAAAAAACTCGGGCATTTAACCTCTTAACTGTTTGTACTTACATGTCTATTAATCTCTGACATTTTTGTTTTGACGTAACACATTCTGTATAAGAGCATCTGCTAAATGCCATAAACATGAACATATACAACTTTGGAGTGGTATAATCCAGATTATTCTACAAAAACTGACTAATTAGCAAACATTCCATCTAATACATCCATCACATTATTAATAAGTGGTTTAAGTAACATACCTGACTCCTCAAACTCCCGGTTGACTTGGGTCCAAGATTCTCTAATGAGCCTCAGGCTGTCCTGCATGGCCTCCAGGTTCTTACTAGGGCAATTGCACTGAGGGTAATCCACACTGCATTGACACCAGCATTCATTGTTCCTGCACTTAAATTCACCCTCAGAGTGGCAGCCAACGTAGCTGAGAGCTGCTTGGACAAATCGACTTCTCAGGTACCCTGGCAGAATGGCTTGAAGCCCTGAGGGAAAAATATAAACACCTTCATTAGTGAGAAGAATTGTGCTGCGCATTCAACATACAGCTGCTGGAGTGACAAGAAAAAAATTAAACCCAGTTTATAGAATATCTGAAATTTTAAGATATCCAAGTCTCAGAAATAACTGTTTCCAATACTTCTGAGAAAGAAAGCCATCCTCTCTTTTAATGCATAAATGGACAAGTACAGAAGTAGAGTGTAAGTTTCATCAAAAATCTGTGGTATGCTTCAATAATGAATGTGCTACCTTGTAAATGGATCTTGTTTTCAGGACTCTGAACCAGAACTGAACTGACAGAATCGAGGTTGTCATAGTTACTGCATCCTAGAGGGCCTGTCCTTGTTTCGGTCACCTAAAGGGAAGAAAAGAGAATAGTCATCTCAATGCTCTACAAACACGCTATAGTGATAAAACATGAATCAATAACTACTGTACTGTACCATTGTGGAAAATAATTTAAATATTAATACTAAGAACATAAATCTACCAAGCACTTTCCACAAACCTTCAAAACAAGTTTGAAGAGAATAAAATAATACGTTTGGTATTTTTATTAATGTGATTTGCTTTAACAGTATGCTGCCAGTCCCCCTCGGCTCAATTTAATTTGAATGCTTTATATAGAAATGCTCAACAATGATGGATAGCCCCAAGAGACAACCACCGAAATAATGAACAAAACCTTGACGATCTGTCAAAATCTTTTTTGAGCTTTTTCAAAGCTCACTTCTTCTACCATATGCATTCTTTCTAATTTAATGTCAATGTAAAAAATATTCAAAATGAATTTTAACATGGGCCTGCTGAGCATGCCCCGGATGAGTTGGTGATCCTAATAAAGTAGCCCCTCTGTGTCATATGAAGCTTGGTAGATGAAGGGTAAAGTATTACTGAGGAGATCTCCATTCATTTACATATGGCCAAAACAAAAATGCAACTGTATTGAGTAAAAAGCCATGCATGAAAAAAAAGAAAAGATGAGTGCAGAGCTTGGATGAGGGGATAGATATGTGTGGGTACATGGGGAAGAAATTTAACTACGTTTGGTCACTGCATTCATTTGAAATGGGTCAAAAATGTATGAATTAAGTAAAAAACAAGGGTGCCTACTTGCCATAATACATGAATACATACATAGTTAAATTCCCCAATCACAAATCACTCAGTCAGTCAGTCAGATTGTAGAATATCAGGTCAATTAAAAAATTCTATGATATGACCACAATATTGGTGTTTTGTCACTGATATTATTATGGACACACCACCCTGTTGCAGTCAGTCCACTTGAGACTGTTTGAAATTTTGGCACAGTTTTTAACATGGCATATACACTCCATCTAATATGCTTGTATTCAACTCTTTGAATGGGTGATCAGGGGCTGAGTACTGAATGGGTAAAGTCGTCTCAGGTATGTATGTGAACAGAAAGCTGAGGGGCGAGTCACCTTGACAATCAACAGCAAGAGAAAGTCTACAAGTGAGCACTGTAATGTCAGGACCCAGAAGCGGAGCAAAAGCCAAAAGACATTTACAGTCTTTAAAACTATAAAGCACAGGTCAGTAATGAAGAAAAACCCATCTCCATGTTTGTTGTGGTTTATTAAAAAAGAAACAAATGGACAGAGCTCTAGGTTTTACTGCAACGTATATTTGGGAATGGATTTTACATATAAATGCAAGATTCACCACAAATCACTTTAGCTTCACACAAAAAAAACTAAACATTTCATAACCTGTGGATTTGAAAGTTTTACATTTGAAAATGTATTTACTATATAATTTAAATTTACTACAACAAATACTACATGATTGCAGGATATGTGTAGAATTATTACATTATCACATCTGTTTGAAATAAAGTACATTTACAGCATTTAGCAGACACTTTTATGCAAAGCGACTTCCATTCCCTTCTTTCAAGAGCAGACCAGAATATTTTGAGAATGTTATATAATATCAAAACCATTTGATTTGGATTTCTGTGTTATTGGCACTGATATTTACAGAGCAAAGTTCAAGTAAACATCACTATCATGGTGATGCCTTGCTGACAAAACAAGTCTGACACCAGGCCTTTGTACATCATTTCAGAAACCGCACTCTTGGGGAATAATCACAGCTCAATCATCCTTGACAAAAGCTTGATTCAAAGGTACTGTATGTCAAAGCTATAGTGACACATAGAAAGACAAAGCACTGCCGGCAGGCAAATATATCTCCTTTCCTGTCATTTAGAGATTAGTCTCTATTCTATAGAGAACTGAATCGTAGAATATTCTTTTTCCCATTGGGCAAATAAAAGTAGCCACATTGCTGTCAGAGATTAAATGTGAATTCCATCGTAGCAAAGCAAAAGGGGCAGTTTTATTTATAGGAGAGCCACCACTGTTGACTTTCAATTTTAGGTCATAAATGTAAATCCAATTGATAAAATAGTCGAGAATATGTATACAGCAGTAAGTAATATTATTCATGAAGGGCCACATAAAGAACTAATGTAACAGGGAAGGCGAGGAGAATTTTTATTAATGCGATACAAAAGCAGCAAACACTCGAGCAGTAATTATCCAGAAACATTTCATTTCATTTCTACTCAATGGGCTGAAATAACCTTCGGAGGAAAGGAGAGAATCGGGAGGAAAAACAGAAGTTCAGCAAGACTGCTGCTGGTATTTCCATCCCTTTTATTGATTAATTAAATTCCAAGGAGCCTCAATGGGGATCGGCAGATTAATTTTTAACAGAGACAGATGTCCAACTTTAAGGGAAAATAGACCAAATGCAAATATAAAGAATTTTCTATGCATAGCAATGAGCACATCCGCAATGAGAGCCCAAGGCAGTGCAGCACAGTACAGCAAGACCTATATGGACCTTTAGTTTTGGGGAACACAGAAAGAAGTCAAACCATTTGCCTTTTACGTAAATAAATGAGAAACAACCAGACTATTCATCATGAGTCAATTTGAGGAGGTACTATTAGTGAAGAAAGACTCCCTTTATTCAGGTTTGCATTCTCTGTTTACCTGGCTAGCAGCAAGTTTGCCAACCAGCTGTCAAAATTATTTTGAATTAAGTGAATAACCGAAATGCAGCAAAAAATATTGTGTAATTAAAATAATCCATGAGGTTTCCATTAGCTCTGTACAAGAAAAGAAATGATTTCTAACAAATATGAGAGAGAAATGAATAGGAGAAATATGTAATTGCCATTTTCTTTTATTTAATTGTATTTTGTGTTATAGAAATGCCACAGAACATATTATGACATATTTTAACATCTTCATTTTTAACATTGGGACATGCCTTATTTTCAGGGTTTGGGCTAGACCCCTTACCACTCTTTTGAGATGAACTGAAACATAGATTGTGAGCCAGGCTTTCTTGTTCAGTGTCTGAACCTCGACAGCAGTGGTCCCCAAACACTGGACCAATACTGGGAGTCATTTGGTATCGTGCCACTTAAAAAAACAGAATAAATCATCAGATTTATTATATTTAAAAAAAAAAAAAAAAGCTTGTCTTGGTCACCTGATATGGTACATCAATATCTTACCCTGCAAGCTTGCAAAAATGAGTAAAAAACAAATGTGCTTTGTTTTTAGTTGTATCTATATTGGTCCATGAAAATATTGTTTTACATTAAACTGGCCCATGTCACAAAAGCTGTTGGGGAACACTGTCCTACAGAATGACAAAATGCCACAGAAACACTCGAAAACCTTCCCAGAAGATTGGAAGTGCAACTAGTCCTAAACAACGACAAAAACACTAGAGCAGTTATATCACTTTATTATGGGTTCAAGCACTGAAGTTTTATTTTTCAGTTATAATATCATTTTGATTCACTGCTGAAAGCTTCTGAGGGAGCAAATACAGTCTAAAAATAACACATTTGTTTGTAATGGAGCAGGATTTTCATCAACACTGGTACATAAGGGGATCCATATGAGCTTCAGTGAAGTATGTGTTCGTGTCCAGAAATTTATTTAGAGATGAAATTCTTTCCTCAAATTGCCCTTTAACAGAAACCAAACCACAATTTGGACCTTAAAGCTCCTTCAGTTTTGCATATTATGCAGAACTTACTAGGGCTTGTTTTTTGCCTGATCATCAAGAAATTAATGTTGAAACATTCATAAGACCCTGAATATTCATACATATCAAAAATACACTGAAATTGGTATAACTGACCACCATTTGCTACTAAAACATTTAAATTTTAAGCATAGTTAACTGAAACAGCTAAATAATTTTTGACACAGAGCTGTGCTATCATTTCATGGTGCTATAACATACAATTCTACAACAGAACTCAAATTTTACATTCTCCCTCTTTGAACTAATATATAAGTCGACATGAAAGAATAACTTTATAAGTAAAAAATGGCCACTATCAACAGGAGAAATATTTTAAGAGCTTCCATTTTAAAACCATCAAAACATGTTGATATTTACAAAAATCCTTTCCACGAAAAACACTGTAATCGTTCTGGCTAATTGACTGGCTAACTGTCAAAAGGGCTTTCATTTGCTTGGACCCCTATCACCAACCTCTGTTTGCACTTCCATTGTTCATTTAGAAAAAGCATCATTTATCACATTCCCTTTTTTAAAATAAATATAGTTCAGTCAAGAACACAATTTCTCTGCAAAGGTTGCAGATGAAAACAGGGTTGGAAACCCAGTGAGTGACCTCTAATTTTTCTTATTAAAAACATGTGGACATGCCAGCACCAACTACCACATTACATTTAGTCACTAATGCTGTGCTAAAAGGTTCAGTGCAATCAAAGAGAGGAAAGAAAAAGAAGAGTAACATCTGAAAGTGGATGTTTTATTCCTTTCGGTTTTAACATGAGATGACTGACCAGTGACCAAACTTCCATCATTCCTAACGCCGTAGGTTTTATTCACAGAATAAATGAATAAACTATATAGGTGTATTTAGAGGTACAGGGGATCCTGTGGTTACAAAATCGTTCCACTCCTTTATAAGTCACTTAACTATCCTAACATAGTTGTAATATCATAATCTAGAACATAAAAATACAGCTAAGCTACAGAAAACAGAAACGGACATAAAAATCCTGTACTTGTACACTGTACTGAACTGGAGGACACCAACTCCCGCACTCACACGTTATGTTACTGTGTATTCTTCTGCTGTGAACAACCAAACCAGTTCGCTCACGTAGTCCGAATGTACAAGTCTAAGTCTTCGTTCATACGGACACCTGCATCTGGGATGAATGGAAGTACTCTGAAAGCCATACGCATTTTTGCTGCATTTTGTAGCAGCAATTGATTGACATCAGTGAGCCGTTACACTCGCATTCTTCTGACGCTCTTTAACATCAGCCTGCAGCCCAATGTGTATTTCCATGTATTCACCTTTGGGGGCAGTAATACTTCAGGCCAGATGTGGGACAGCTTGATTTGTAGGTTTTATAAACATGGATCTTTACAATGTAGAACACTGGAATCATGGCACATATTCGGTCTTCCAGTACTGGCGTTTTCTTTGCGTTCATCTGGAATTTGGCAGAAATTGATGCCAAGGAAATGTGGCATGCAACATTTTTCAGTCCATCTCACGTGAATTCTGTTTATTTAACCAGACACTATGCTAATGGCCAAATACAGTGATACAGTGTACTAAAAGGTAACAGTTTAGAAAATGCGCTAAAGTAAATGGAAAATATGAGATCAATGTTAAAAAAGACATTGCGGAGTCTCTTCGTTTAATCCAAACCAAGCTTGGATAAGCGTAAAAGAAGAACTGTATACACATTATATACAACATTAAAAAAATCAATCAATCAAGGGAACTCAAGTAAGCATACGAGATAAAAAGGGCATCATCATAAAAGATAAATGTCTGTGGAGGGAGCATGTTTGAATGTTTTGAGTTGGCAAAACCTTCCAGTTAAATAGCGGTGCTGCATTGATAGTAATCATTATTCCAAACATTTAATACTGGGAAATGTCATTAGCAGTCTTATAAACGAGGCTGGGTTACACAGGGATTGGTAATGAACAATGCGGTGTTGCAAAATTATCTTAAGATGTAAATTAGGATGGGAACAGATAAAATAAATTTTGGATGCAAACCAAGTAATTATGCTATTCAGAAATGATCATAAAAGCATTTGTTCAAAGAAAGAGCCCCTAAGTGGGCCTATATTTATGCAAAATAACACAAATCGTGCTGGCAGTTTGCTAGTGCGAATATAATATCCATTAATACGGAAAGCATATTAAAAAGAATAAGGATTTCAGCATTTCTTCCATGGCTCAACTAAAGTCTGAATAAAGTCTTTGTGCATATCTCTGCACACATGGACCAGCAAAAGAGCTTCTCGGGTAGAACTGGGTTAACAAAACATTCTGTAGCTTAGCAGATAGCTCGTGAATCAGTGCTTGTCATGAACTTGGTTCATCATGAATTAATTTAGGATTACTGAACATCGATGTGGCTCCATGCAATTACAGCCTTATACATGATCAAAACTAACTGAAAGTTAGACAGATTTATTTTAATTCATATAGATACAGCTAGCTGTAGATTTGCCCATGCCATGCTGGAGGTGGAGGTAGCTCGAGGCCATGCTTCCCTAAGCAGAAACTGTTCGGAAGATATTTGTCCATCTGTTCTCTTACAAAGAACATTGTAGTGTTCTCCACTGTGTGCTGAAGGTGATGGCCAGGATGAGAAAAAAGCATCTCAATTCTGAGATTAGAGGCATCTCTGGGGTGCGAACTGTATTGCCTGTGAGCTCTGGAAGCCAATTTTATGCCAGGTTCACACTGTGTAGAGATATATCTCACAGTCAGCAAGCAACACTGGTATACTTGTATGGATTTCAGAATGAACCTAGCTTTTAATGGATGTATCTCTGGTTATAATTTTGCACTTTCTTTTTACTTTTAAAGGGAGAACCACTCAAAAGGCCACGCAGCTCTGGCCTTCTATTAATATATTAGCATGCATCTCAAGGGGCTTCATTCAGCCTTTGTGTGTGAGTGTGTTTACAGCGGTTGAGATCACACATTCATGTGCACATATTCTAATTGCAAAGTTTTAAAACACTTTTTACACAAATGCATCAGTCTTTGGTGCAGTATTACATTTAACACCTGCAAAACCAAATGAAACCGAACACATATTAATTCCATTTGAACACAATCCAAAAAAGTAGTGAAACATCCACTGTTGTGAGATATTGCTATAATAATGGTATAAAAGATACATAATCAGCCTTTTATTGAAATTTGCAGAGTCATTTATGCTTAATGAGGATAACTGCTTGTTCTAAGGTTGCTCTGTTCCGTCACAGCAAAAAGAATTGAACCCATCCAACTGTAGGCAATAGGCATCTCCATTGGCTCTATTCAATAGGCATATCCACATTTGCATCATGCATGTGTTTGTGGACACAGCGACAGTCTTTGAGACTCCCAGCAGCTGTTTTTATTAAAAGACCTTTTTCCGGCTGGCTTTACCCCCCTTGTGTCTGCGCGTGTTGCGGATAAGCTTGTCGTTGAAGGAAGGGAGCACGCCTCAGAATGGGATTATATTCTGCTCCATAGAAAATCGAACCTTATTGAAAACAGCAGGAAACCTCACAGAGCAGGAAGTTGCAGTTTAAGATTTTCAGCTTCAGCTGAGCCCCTTAAACAAAACAGTGATATGCACCATACAAGGGACCTCATCTGCAAGCATTAGCTGGAAAATTCCTTTTGATTTTCCACTATTCTTCAATATCTGGGCCGGACTCAGACTTTTTGCTTGGGTTCAATGCAGTCGAAGGAGAAGAAAGAAGGGCAGAGTAATGGCTGCTAGCAGATGTTCTATTCCTTCCAATTCTAACTAGATATGCCCGACCAATGACCCAGGTGCTGCTGAAATGGTCTATCAAGTTTTCTTTAAAATTTTCTTTTGGAGAAGTTTTAGCAAACATTTAAGTTCGGAAAACAATTGTTTTCGGGTTTATTTGAGGGTAGAAAAATCAACAGCACATTCTAGTAAAATTCATGGGATCTTGTTAAAACCTGGTTAGTGTTTCATTTTTATTTACACACACATGCTAACATCACTTATTAATTTAGTCCCATTTAGTCTGTGGTCCTCTCTGCTTCAACATTCTAAACCCTGAGAGAACACATCACCCCCACTTGTTCCAAGCACTCTCTATTTGTAGGTATTAGCTAAAAGAATGGGGTGAATCATGAAATCTTCACAATAAAAACAACAGATATGATTTGTACAGCCAGTATATACTGAATAAGAAATAAGAAACAGATTGCTAGGATTTCTATCTTGTTTATTAGCTGAATACATTATAATTCATGGTCCCCTTAATCCTCCACACTGGGGTTGCAATATGTGACCAATTCTAGCCCTCGTGCTTGTTCTGAAACTGTCAGACTGCATCCAGCACTTACAGCAGCAAGCTGAGGCAGCATTTTGTTCCTTTTATTTAAGCAGCAGACAACATGGTAGCTCTGAGCTTTAAATTTGTAAGCAGTTTTGTATTATGCTGAACATGGATATACTTCTGGCTATGATGGCTGTTTCACACATTTCCCACATAGAGATTGTCTGTGTGGTCGAGGACGAATCCCTGCCTGAGAAATCAGCCCCAAGTATATTACTTGAACGGGCCATTGTTTTATGTATGTCTATCACTGGGAACCTGCATAGCCCCAGCATAACATGCCCTGCAGAGGACATACTTTTGCCCAGTTACTGAGGATGTGTGTGCTGTGCTGATTTTGGCAACCATTTAATCATCCAAGCGGCAAAATATTTTTGAGTAGAAAATATCTGATAACAGTATCTGTCCAGATGTACATTCAATCGACGCAGCTGGTGGTCTGGTGGTTGGGGAGATGCCCCTGTGATCAGAAGGCTAAGGGATTGAATCCCATGACTAATAGAGGCACCACTGAGGTACCCTTGAGCAAGTTACCCTCCCCACACACCATTCCCAGGGCACCCCGGTGGTTGCCCTCTGCTTCACTTGGTGTATGGGTTTCCTGCAGATAAAGAATTTCACATTGTTCACACTGTCTGCTGCGCTGTGCTCACATAAGGGGTCAGGTTACTTTACACACCATGGCGACACTGCAGTGTTGATGAGCGCATAATGTTTTCATCTGCAGTATTAAATGAGTGATTAAATCTACAGACTTGCATCAGGGATGCGGCAGACAGCTTATTTCCTAGCACATATCACAACACCGTGCTCAAGTGTTGCTTAAGGAAATCATGACAGATGACACATCACACATTAAAATGCATTTTGCCTCTCACCACTCAATCATTTTAACACTCACTCCTGAATGTAATGCCTGAGAACACACTCCTCCCACCTGTAAAAGAAAATTAAAGGCCACGACTGATGTCAACTGGCACTTTCTGAATTTCCTGCTCACTGTCTCGACTTACTGTTGGAAGTTAAGGGTTCATTTATTACCAGCGGTGCAGAAAATACTCCTCATCAGTCTCCTGCTCATTAGAGACTGACACCTTGATTATATTCAAAATGGTTGAAAAATGGGCAGGCCTCTTTGAGAAACACTGAAATGGGAAAGATAATTTGTCACGCTGATGCATAACTCTCCTGCCAATTTCACATTTATTTAGTTGATATATGTGCTCTTATTTTCCTCTTCAGACGCTGGCACCTATTCTGTATGGGCAGGCCACACGTCATGTTGCCTCAGGAGAGAGTCACCGTTCTTTTAAGAGCAGGTTTGTATTCACATCCATCTTCATCTGAGCGAGGTACAAATTTGTTTGCCGAATTAAGGCTGCTGAGGCTGGGAATATTTCCTATCAGTCTCTCGAGGTGGCAGGGAAATAAAGAAGGCCAGGAAGACTTTTGTGTACTTATTGTAATCATGACACCTCACAGGTACTTAAGCCAAAACGGTGCTGTCGTGTTCTGTTTCCTGTAACTTCAAATGAAGGGCACAGATGTGACTACACCTATTCAACTGCCTTCCCCCGTGTAATTAATTATGCTTTACCGAACGACATTTTAATTATATACAGCTACAGTGTTAGACATTATATACAAAAAGAGCTTCTGACTTATTTCATGCACATAATTCTGATAAATGTTTCTGCGCAGTCCTCTTCCAAATGCACACTGCTCACCAATGTTATACACTGAAAATTATACTAGAAAGAAAGATATCTGCAAAGAGTGATATCAGTAAAACAAACCTGAAATCCCATATCCAGTGTTGTGTTGTGTATCTTTGTGTAGATCTAAGCAGTTTGAAATTATTCTAAATTTATGTCAAATTATGTGCAAATTCCAAATTTAGATGAATTAAACCTGAGTGTCTATGACCCTACCAATGCTGGAAGGGTGAAGGTTAGTAAGTTCTGCATGAGTTGCACCACTCATGGGACATGGACCACAGGCCTGGAGGAGAATGCTAACAGCCTCATCAGCTAAAAGACGACCACAGTGGGTGATGAGGGAATGGAACAGCCACCCAGAGAGATCCAGGCCAATTGTGCTCTCCTTAACTCCTGACCAAGGATGGCTCTGGCATTACCAGAGATCTAACCCACAATCTCCTGATGATTAGACCAATGCTGTAGGCAAAATATTAGCAAAGCTAGCTCAAAACACACCAATAAATACAAAACTCATCTAATTTCAAGAAACTGTATGAAACTGAGCTAAGCCCGACTCTTGTTTCATGCGGTGCTGAAAGCTTAGAGCACGATGCAAGTCTTAGCTGTTCAATCCTAAACCTCTGTATATCTTACCAAAATATTTGTGGCTTAACAATCAGAAAAGAATGCTTTTTCACCTGCAATATACTTTTCCTCCTGACTTATGAAACTGTTTTCTCAAAAACACACGGGCCATGTGGAAGTGGACCTTGTTGGTAACGTCTTTCTACACTTTGAATGTGTACCTCCAGCAAGCCAGACTTAACAGTTTACTGGTGTAACACAATAAACTGTTGGATCTTAATGTAGGAAGTTAGATATGTAGGATGGAATTTTAAATCAGTTAGGTCTTCAAAATTCATTTTAGGGCAGAAGAAAAAAAATATTAATAATATATTAATATTAGGGGTGTGATGAGATGCTTTTCCCACGAGACGAGACGAGACGAGACACGAGACTGAGTTCACGAGAACGAGATGAGGCGAGATTTTTAGACATTTTTTTAAAATGAAGACTATGTTTGAAAACCTCAGTTGAGTAGGCTTTTTGCTGAGATGCTGGCAAGCCAGGTTTGTGGAACATGATAAAATTCATTACAACAGCCCAGCCTTGTAATGTGTGTGTGTGTAATCTACTCTTTTCAGTTTAGTAGTTGAGCAATGAAGGGAAAAAAAAAACATTTAATGAGAACTGGGGTTTGAAAGTATTCTAAGTATTCTCTCACATTCCAAACAAATCCAAGATG
>JBBMFX010000101.1:12689452-12707853 GCA_037832545.1 Rhabdalestes septentrionalis
AAAAAAAAGGATGTTGTAAAAGGTGTGAAGAAGTATATACAGATATGCGATGCTCTCTCTCTCTCTCTCTCTCTCTCTCTCTCTCTCTCTCTCTCTCTCTCTCTCTCGGTCAATTATCTCTGGTGTTATCATTTTAAGAACAATATGAAACTGTCTAAAAAACAAATATAATGTTATTCATGAGGTTAATTTAGGAAGAGGAGGTGTTAATCCTAGACTTCCTAAACAAAACAGAATCAATCAGTTTTTATTTTACCAAAAAATGTTTACCATGCCCAGCCCAACAATGAGCCCTCATAATACTCATTAAAGGAATTATTTCAAATCAGGCTTAATTGCTTGATTACTGTGGATGCTGAAGGTCAAAAAGAGGCTTGCTTAGAAATAAATTGACCCTAGAAAAACAACTGTAGTGAATGGATGTATAAAAAAGTCAATCAGGGAGCTGTGTGACAGTACAACGAAATTCTTCACCGCTACACATGCTAACTAAGACGCAACCGACCTGAATAAATAAAAATGACTTATTTATCAAGACTGGGTAAATGTGTCTCATGTTGTTTTCAGTTTGGAATAGTGAACTACTTGAATCAAGTGGTCAAATAACCAGAATTCTTCTCATTTACATTCAATTAGCAACAGCAAGACAGCGATCCGCAGCATCATGGTGTCTATGAAAATGATTCTATTAATTAGGGAAGCCTCCCAAGCACACAAATGTTTACTCAAAATGTGATGTGAACTCACTTATTCACTGCAATCAGTCTGTATACAAGATGCCTCTGCAGATAAATTGTCTTGCTGTGACTCAAATGTAATGTCAGTTTATGGACATAGTCAGGATTGGCCATCCATCCATTTTCTACCCCTTTATCCCGCACTCGGCGTCGGGGGGGAACTGGAGCCTATCCCAGTTACTACGGGCGAAGGCGGGGTACATCCTGGACAGTCGCCAGCACGTTGCAGGGCCACACACTCACACAATCACACCTGGGGGCAATTTAGTGTGCTCAATTAACCTATCCTCAATCACGCACGTTTTTTGGTGATGGGAGGGAACCGGAGTATCCGGAGGAAACCCACGCGGTCACGGAGAGAACATGCAAACTCCACACAGAAAGACCCTGCGCCCAACCCAGGAGTCGAACCCAGGACCTTCTCGCTGTGACGCAACAGCGCTAACCCATGCGCCACCGTGCCGCCAGGATTGGCCAATTTGGTGATATTTTTTAAGCCTTTTAGTAATGGTTATGTTTGAAATCAAATAAAAAAATGGCTTGGAATGGCTTGGCTTATGCCTGGCCTGCATTACTGGATAATCAGGCAGATTTTGAGGGCCGATTTGCCCCTCACGACAGTTGCAAAAGGTCTCCCAACATCAGAGTGATCTTACATGATTATCTATACAGATTACTCTGTATTGTAAGATGTCTCTAATCCAATCATTACCTCTCCATCCTGCTCCCTTGTCCAGTCAAGGCCATGCTGACGGTGAATGTTAAATATTAAACATGTTCAATATTTACAACTTGTGCCCTTTACTGTGGGATGGACAAAGAGTTCTGAGCATACAGGTTAAATCAGGGCTAGATTGAAAACAGACATGGAGCATTAACTTATTCCTGATGCTGCTACAACATATTGTCAATATTTTTCTTTCACTTGGTCTAGTCTGCAAAAAAGCATGCACCACAAGACTGGAAATTGATTCTGATGTGTTTGTTTCGATCCATTTTAAGTCACTCAAAACTGTTAGATGATAATTTGATCAAAAGCAACTCAAATTGAATGTGAACATACAGTTAACAAAGTAGAGTCAAAATGTTTGCTGTTATAAGGAATAAAATGCACTTACATATGGTCTACTAGTAGGAATATAGTCTTAACAGTATCAGTCGTACATTCTGTGAACTGCATAGGATGCTGCTTTTTGTTTTTTAATCTCTAGCTAAGCTAATGAGGCTTAGCACTTTCATGCAAAACAAGGAGGTATCACGGGACTGTTACTAATGCCAGTCTCCAGGAAGCTCAATCGCCTGCTTAACATGAACATTACCAGTGTGATATGAAAAAAAAAAACATCTAGTGTGTAGAAAATATTCAATCCATTGCGCAGACCTAGCAATATGATGTGAAATGTTGCCTATAAAGCAATAAAAGCAAATGGAACTTTCACAAAATCAATGAACTATGGCGGTGGAGCACTCGGGATTTGCTTGTATCCTTTTTCCAAACCTCAGAACATACAGTTTATGGACAAATGTTATGGGATGCCTGACCATCAGGGACTATAATCACACTGCATTCAAATACATAGATATTAATATGGTTCCCTCTTTGCTACTATAACAGTTTCCACTCTTCTTGGAGGTCTTTCCACAACATTGTGGAGGGTTTCTCATAGAATTTGTGCCCATTCATTGTGTAGAGAATTCCTGAGGACAGCCACTGATGTTGGACGAGAAGGTCTGGCTCGCAATCTCTGTTCCAGTTCATCCCAAGTGTGTTGGATGAGGTTCTTTTACACCAAACTCATCCAACCATGTCTTTATGGACCTGGAACACAGACATGCTGGAATAGAAAAGGTTCTTCCCAAAACTGTGTGCACAAATTTGGAAGCATGGCATTGTCCAAAATGTCTTGATATGTTTGATTTAACACGCCAGTGGCAATGGGGATGAACACAATCTTGTACTTTGAAACTGATGTTTTCTGGTCCATAAAAACAAAAGTTGGTTTCACAGAAGTGGTTCATGCTTCCAAGACAGTGGTGGGGAAGACCCTGGAGACCGTCATTGGAGGCTTGCCATTCTGCACCTATTAGCAAAGTGTTTTGGAAGGGCTCCGGCCCAGTGCCTGGAAGCTTGCTCTAGTTCCTTGCGGTTCTCTAGAGCCACTGATGAAAAAACAGCAACACAATGTAAAGAAAGCAGGGCTGTCTCCAAACAGAACTTATTTTAGATCATTCACTTGCATTATTTCACTAGAAGGCATTCCAGCGGTTCTTGACAGAAGGGTTTTCAAGTTTGTTGGCACAGTTCTGAAAGCAATAATTACTAGTATACAGTGGTTGAGCTCACTAAACATGTTTCCAAACATGGAGAGCTGCTTCCAAATGAATTTTATGAGCCAAAGTCAGTAGTCAGGAAACTGGATGAGAAAAGGAGATCAGGATAATATAAAGTCCTACATTTCACCACATAAATCCTAAAGAAAAAAAAAAACAGTGGGCGTGTAAAGATTTTTTTGTAGACGTACAAAGTTGAATATGGAGGAGGATATAGAGTATTTAATGTTTACGGGTTAAACACGTTCACATTGAAATCATTACCTTTCTAAGCACCTTGTAAATACAGGAACACTGTAACGCGTGATAAGTCTCATCTCTTTGGCTGTCACACATTGACGACTCATCAAATTCAATGAATCAAATAACATGTTTTCCTTTGATTAATATGAGTAACGCCAACAATTCCTTGAATCTTCCTCAAACTCGGAGACCAGAAAAAAAGGAAAATCTGTGAGGATGCTAGTGTTGTCAGATGTTATACAAAATGTGGAGTATTTAAAACACTGGGGACAGTCTTTCAATCAGTCTCTCCATTTCAGTCCCCCCAAGCTTGATTGAAATACATTCCAACGGTCAGTATATACAAAAAAAAATGATATTGAGAGACATGCTGAAGTATAACATTTATGCTGTACTACTTTTCATGGAGAATGACTTACAATAGGCAGAATAAGTGATAAATGCAAGGCTTTTGCCTGAAAGCAGCATCATCAAATATTGATTAGTGAAAACACAGATCACAAGCTTGAACCATTTTGCCTAAATTGGAGCGTCACACAGAAGCTGCTATTCATCAGACCGGGTAAGAAAAAAATTCAGCTCAGCAGATATGCAGGAGAAATTTCATTACAGCCCACTGATACTCAAATGATACAGAGTTCTGCAATAATGTCTGGATTCTTTGAACTTCCCCTAAGGAAGTAAGTGGAGCGAGCTGGACTGGTTCACGCAAAGGATAAGGGCAGAAAATTCCTCCTGGGGTCACGTTATTGCTAGGAATAAAATATGAATTATGCTCCTGGTCCTGAAATCTGAGAGCTGATCTGATTTCAGTAGCACTGCCACTGGGGAACTGAAGCTAGTCATGCTATAAATGGTAATGTCAACTATATTGATTTATTTGCACTACATGCCACTGACTGTGACTCTATGGTGCACAAATAGAGAACCCTGGCCATCAGTTTAGTTGGACACAGCCGAGATAATGGTCTCTCTGGACCCTCAGAGTGATGAGACAAATAACTCCAGTTAAATGTCCTCTAATAAATTCAAATAAAATCTGCCTAATTAACGGGGACTGAACACAGATCTGCTATTCATGATTTAAAAATGTCACTGCCGATCTCCAGCAGAGAGCCCATCATCGGCTTTCGCGTTTCGTTACAAAATGTATTCTGTTCCGCCTGCTATTAAGTAATCGTCATTATTCTTAATACTCTGTCTAGCTTTATTGAAACAAATCCTTTTAACGCATGGAAAAATATACCTTTTCGAAAAGAAAATGCTAAGTTAGCATTTTAATATGGGCTGAAATGCTCTTGGTTTTTGATGTTTTCAACCAGCGTTGCCTGAAAATTGGGGAGATGGCTGTTAATCACCTGGTGTTTCTCACACTCTGGTTATAATTTGGCAGCGTGCCCAGGAGTATGGACGCCCGTCCAAGCATAATTTTACCCATCTGAAATGGTTCGTATTTTTATTCATTTGATCAGAAAAACAATGTGCTTAGCCATAGCGAAAACAGTAAACATAAACAGTAAACAGTAAACATAAACAGCAAAATATCAGCAAACCAACAAAATAAATTACAAATTCTAAAATAAGTAAAAAGAAGTAAATCGTTTATCTGGTCCATCATTTCATCAAAATGCACTTGATGTAAATCATGGCCAGTACATCTATCTATAACAGTGTCCTTCACACACTACTTCAATAATTACCTCAATGTTTATCCTCATTCCGCCTGCATAATCAATGTGCAGGTGCATTTCAAGCACAGCCCAATACTCACAGAAACGGGAAATAACAGCAATTTTAACAGCACCACTTTCCTCAGACAAAAACACACCTTCCTCATTTCTGCACCTCTGTACATCCTATTAAACTGTTTAATTTGTTTGTGCTTGAGTTCTACATCAAACCATTCCCCAGTCCCAGTCCCTAACAAATTACTGCACTCACACTCTTATAATTGGTAAAAACACTTTTTTTTTTTTTCAAATTCAAAGGCAGCCCCCTACTGCCCACCCACATCTATGAACATTTTTGAATAATGCCAGGAAATATATTTTCTTGGTTTGTACATTATTTGTGCAGCTTTAAATTCTACTGGATCCATGAATTTCAAATATGTTACTATGTGCCAAAATCGACATTGTTTTCTGTCTTTACGGTTCCTTTTTGTAGGATGCATAATGGCTGTAAGGAGCTTTTGTATGTGTACTTTTGTAATTAACATGAGCCTTATCAAACAATTTAACACAACGTTTTTTTTAATTATCTATAAATACACGGATGCATGCTGCTTTTATTGATACAATTAATTATTTCATCTGTTTACCCTCATAAAGCCATAGATGGGGTTTTTTTTGTTCTAAATTCATAATGTCAGTCATCGAGTTTTGTTTCCCATTAAAATGATCCAAACATATCAATAGATTTTTTTTCCCCCACACACCTGAGAAATTGTGAAGGCAAAGCAGTTGTATACTGCTTTATACAATAAGATAACTTTTTATGCAGATCAGAAGTTATAAGTCAGAAGTTAAAGACATCAGGCTACATAAAACCATCAGTGATTTTTGACCAGCCAATAACTGTTATATATGTACTGTCTAGATTAATATGCTCTTTCGTAGTAAGAATATCCTGTTGAGATTACACCAATGATTAATTTATCAGATGAGAGATATTTTAATCAAAGGTGCATGAGAGACTCTGAAACCTAACTGAAACTAAATGAAAAGCAATATATAAGGGGTGTTTATTTTTGGTCATAAAATCTTTTTTATTTGAGTAAAAGATGATCGTCTAGTCTATTTTGTATCTTATTGTTTGACTCTTTATGCCGGTGATTACTGCTTCTCCTGTCAGCCCTGAAACACTTACTGCTCACTGTGTCTTCCATACCAGAGCACACTGAAGACAGCTGATAGACTGTAGGTCGACCTTCCACATCAAGGAAGGCTTAGAAGCCTATCTATAGCCCATTTCCATGACAGTTCATTGACAGAAAGAAATGCTAACAAATGGACATTCGCTCATTAGCCTGACATAGTGTAGCATATAGAAAACAAATCATTACAACGCTCTGAAATAGTGGAGACCAGCTCCTGAAGGATGTCATTCCAAATACAAATTACTATAAAGCTGCTATAATCCTTATTAGAAGTCCTTGATTGGTTGGATCAGATGTATTTGTGCTAGCTAGGGAATGTTAGATGTTCACTCACTCACTCTCTGTAGCCGCTTAATCCTTACTAGAGTCGCAGCTACATGGAGCATGTCCCAGTGTCAATGAGCATGAGGCAGGGACTTTGGGGACTTTTAGATGTTCACTGGAACCAAATTCTCCAGATGAGTTTGTTAAAAACCACTGCTAAAGCTATAAATAAAGGCTACAAATGGGCGATATGGGAAAAATCTATATTATATTTATTTCATATTAGTTGTTATCGATATATATCACGATATAAATCAAATCACTGTCAAACCAACTTTTTTGTTCCTACTGAGACAAAACCAACAAAACAAAACTCATTTTGGTTTAAATATCATTGATTTTGTCAAGAACGCACTAAATATATGACTGCAAATAAATAAATCATATTTCTAAATTCTAAATGTTAAATGTAAAAAAAAAAATGTTAAAAAAATAATTAAATAAAATACAAAAAAGGAAAGAATGAAAGAAAGAAAGAAAGAAGGAAAGAAAGAAAGAAAGAAATGAAGGCACAAGAGGGGGTACTGGTCGCAGGGATGCATAAATAGTGCTTTGCCAGGTGGTTAAATCTTGGGAAGTTTCTCTCATGGAAGACTGTAAAGTTTTGCCCTGTGTGTGCTCTAAGGGGTTTTGGCATTGCTTCAGATAGTAAAGATTTGTGGAGTTACCAGTCTTTGCAGGAACACGTTTTACACACAGTTTGCAGAGTGCGCTACTCTGTTTTGTGTCAGACTTGGGATATGCTCCATGTAGCCGTGACCCTAATAAGAAAAAATATCTCAGAACTACCAAATTTCTCTGACCCTGTTTTTTCAACAATGTCCTCGCATTTGAGACTTGGGTGGTTTCCATTGGGTTGTATTCATCTGTATATGTTTTTTGTCATCATTTTCTCTTTTTCACGCTCACTTTCACTCCTCCTGCTGCTGTTAGCCCATGGCTCGTGAGGAGCTACGATCTGTGCATCATCTGATGTCAGCTTTCACACGATTGGTCCAGCGCGGCGCTGTTCTCTTTATCATTGGCTTCTAGTCGAAAGCCAGTCGAATTTATATGGACGATATGCATCGGTTCTATTGAGGAAAACATATTTTGCGATAATATTCGTTTTCGTTTTATCGCCCAACACTCGCTACAAATAAAAATTGTAGTGTTATTAAAACTGAAGTGCACTAATATTGTTTTGTTTCTCAGTTTCTAGTAATGCTTGGCCTTAAGCTTAGTAATTCCATGCAGGCATTCCCATCCTAAAAAATAAACAATACAATGTCCTTTTTATATGTAAGCTTAAATGTTAGTAACACTAATATTTGTGAGTTAGGGTTAAGGGCAGGTTTAACCTTAAGCTTAGCATTTCAACAGAAAATGTTCCCTTTCTAAAAATGTGTACATGTATTAAGAGACATTACCAGGCAAGCACATGATGTCAGTATTCATCTTCAGTCATGCAATTACCCTTTCATTTCATTCACTGACCCGTGAAAGTGGATTTAAATTCACTGGACCACTAGCTTTACATTAAACCCCATATGTTTTTACAGAAAAAAAATAAATAAATACACCTCTGCACAAATGTCCACACAATGTAATCCTTCAGTTACCATGTTGTTGCCACACTGACATTTGCCATATGGAAGCTCTGAACTAGGAGAACGATCTAAAAGCAATGGCTGAAGAACCAGTATGTGTTTTGTCCTTGAGTGTGCCATGAAAACAAGTACAAGAACACTCCAGGGATATACATGTCTTGAAACATAAATGATGAGACAATTAACCAGGGCCTAACTCCACTACCCTCATTTCTGTATTCCCCTGTACTCCGTTTCTCTCTGGCCTTGTAAATATCTTTCATTTTGTCTTACTTCTATACAGAGTACAGCAAAGGGCAGTCTTAACCATCACGGGACTGCTGTCATTTAACAAGCGAATAAAGCTTGCAGTACAATAGGCAGAGCAACGGTTGTTCCTTTTTCACTTGTGAGCAACCCACTAGAGTCGCTTCATTTAGATGTTTGTCAAATCCGTGTAGAGAATTAAAAAAAACAAAACAATTATGGACATTGTGGTTAGTGATCGACCGATTTTTTTTAAATTACCGATACGATACCAATTATTTGCATGTTTATGTGGCCGATAACCGATATTCAGAACCGATATTTATTTACTATTATACTTCTGTTTTTGACAATTATTTCAACACCACTCAACTGAAAAAAACAGTTTTATGTATAATCATCATTCCCTCCTTGCATACAAATCAAAAGTAGGGGTATGAAATTGCAAATAATTCTAAAAAAAACTTTTTAAAAAAAAGACACTGTTTCTAAAGTCTTCAATGGTGCGTTAACTCCATATCCATATCAGCATAACTACATATCAGTCATTTATGTAACATATCTAATGTGTGCATTAATAGCTGTTTTGTTTAATAAAGTTTACTAAATATAGGACAGCAACATTTTGCACAAAGTTTCCCACTCAGACGCTGTGCTGAAATGCCGATCATGTGTGTAATTCTCAAAACGCCCACCAGATGGCGGTGTTTATCGGCAAAGCCGATATTACAAAACCGATAACCGATTATGGTAAAATGCTTAAATATCGGGAAAATATCGGTAAACCGATATTTCGGTCGATCTTTAATTGTGGTTGAACACAAACTAATACTATTATTAAGAGACTCCCAATATAGTATTACAAGGGGGCAACATAATATGTGTATCCAGAAATTCTCTCTAATTAAGAGTGCACCACGTGCTGACACATCCATTCACTTATGCACTCGCAGCTTGTACATTCTCCATCGAAAAGCATGTCAAGTGTCAGCTAGAGGGGTATACGGCTCAGCAACGTGGGGCACTGAAGCAGCTCACTCCAATATCTTAGGATGAATTGGAGTGGCATTTGTAATCCAAAACTACTCCTCCACATCAATAGCCGACCTCACTAATGCTCTTGAGGCTGAATGCATTTAAATCTATCAAATGATCATTTGAACAATCAAATGTCCTGTGGAGAGACTTCCCAGAGGCTATTAATACCCTTTTTGATAAAAAAAAAAACATAACATAGGATGAGCAACTTTGTCCATTAGACCAAATCAAACAATGAACTGCAAAAAAATGGAAAAATAAAACAATGAAATGCTAAAGTAAAAAGCTCCCGAGCAGCGAGGTTGGATAACGAGGATGCCATAGTCATCTGTGGCTAAAGATCCACACGAGCACGATTCCAACTTTCGTCCCCATTGGAGGGGAGGCATGGCTGAATTCCTCTCTCCCTCTGGATCCACAGCAATGTTAGCCAATCAAGTACATCTGTTTGATCACATATACCTAATAGGACATTCAGTGCTCTCATCAAATGTTGTGTGAACAGAGAAGCGAGAGAAATGCGCCGCGGTAGAAAAGAGTTACACAGTGTGTGGGACTAACAATGGTTTCAAAAATACAAATGTAAAAATACAGCTTTCATGCTCACTCATTTTTAAACCAGAGAAGTTCAACAAGGAAGATTTAGACAAAACCAGCTTCATTGTCCCCATAGTAGCTAGTGTGTATGCACTGAAGCCATTCTTTTTTTCTTCTTAATCATGCCTACTCCTGTGCATACATGTGTGCTTGTTCTGTTCAATAGAAAATCCAACCGTTCGGAGGAAAAAAATCAATACCAAAAAGAAAGGAAAAAGGAGATAGATTTATCATATTTAGATCTCAACAGAGAGTCCACAACCTAAAACCATAATTTCGATTCCAAAATGGTATTATACCATAGGCTATGATTATAATGCTGAAAATTTAATGATAAGGAAATCTGGTAAAAAAAAAAAAAAGAAAAAGCAGCTGTCAAGGTAATTTGTGTTCACAAAAAAAAAAGCTGCTAACTCTTCTAATAACAGTTGTCAGTTCATTTCTTAGTTCAGCAAAACACATTTGCTTAATATAAGGCAAATACATTGAAAGGATGATAAAGAAAAAATGCAGTGATGGAAAAATTATTTGGGTTTTGGCAGATGTTTCAAAAATATATCAGCAGTAAACAGATGGATGGACATTTGTTAATCTAATGAATGTAGCAATATGTAAGGTGAATTGAATATATTGCATATTATTTTACTGCATTAGAACATTACAACAGTAACTGTTACCTTTGTCTGAATTGCTAAACCAGGTACTGGAGTCTATCTTTTCAAACACATGAAAAATATCAACATTAATTACTGAGCGTTGGTCCACATTTCTCATATTAATGCATCGCTAAATACCTGGTTGCTTTTTGGGATTTTTAAGCAATCGGTTGTACAATTCACACATGCATCTTTTTTTATTTGTTTTTTGTTTGATGCGAGCCTGAACAACCGATTTTAATTATATGTAAAAGACATGCATATACGGACCTCCTCTCAAATGAATCTGTGGAGATAATTAGACTAAAATCCTAACTTCAAGAAACCTAGCTCATAAATAAAGAAATAACCAAAGAAGTCTATTTCTGTGGTAATGAGCAAAGCGTCATGCCCTCTGAATTCCTCCTCTTACAAAGAGAGAGAGAGAGCTTGGCTGTTATTTCTCAGTGGCTCTGTAAAGGCACCGGCTCGTTCGCTTAAGACTCTTTGAAGTAGAGAGTGGAGGGGCTACAGGCTAAAGTATCTTTTATTTGTTCTTTTAAGTACAGGACCGTGGCCCAGAAGTCCATGAACTTTGTTCACACCCCATCATTTTCCCCCCATTCTATTGTTGCTTTGAGGACTCAGTGCTCTAGGGGTGTTCGGGTAGTTCAAGAGATGGGTGCAATATCGGGGGAAATCAGGCCTTGAGCCTTTTGTACAGATGTTATGTTAGAAAATAAAAAAAACAAAAACGTGTCAGGTGAAAGCCTCTCCCAGTCATAGGTCATGCGACCAGAAAGGGACTGAAATAGAGTTTCCTCACACATTTATCCCCCTGTCTGCATGACAGGTCTGTAAAGGGGAGGGTTATATACAGTGAGGAAGTGTGCTGAAGCAAAGCCCTGTTCGCTCGCAATCCGCTCTGTTCCTCACATGCTAATAGCAAAGCTCTCTAAGCGCAAGGTGACAGCACTTGTCGGCTTAGCTCTCGCTGTTCCAGATACAATGAAAATCAGCGGTAATTCTCCCATGCAAACACTGTCTCGCTAATGCTTTTCATGCTATCTGAGTGCAAGACGACATACCCACTTCTACAAGTCAACAGGGTCTATAATAAGATGAGGTTTGTATGCATGGGCTGAAGCTGGAGGAATGTAACTTAATTTATTCATGAAAAAATAAAGACGTGTATTCTCGAGGGTGCACCCACTACAAGAAGTGCAGATGTGCTAAAGTTCTAACAGTCTGTTTATGACTGCTTGTAAACAGTATTTTAAAAAAATACAGAATGGATTGAGGCAGGTGAATAACAACAGAATAACCCAATGACAGTAATTTGATATCTGCAAAAAAAGCAAAAAACCTATTATGCTTTGTGGCTATTATATCAAAACCATGTTTCACAGAAAACCATATCTTCACTGCCGAAGGACCGTTTGTCAAGGAACTGGTCCATTTGTCAAGAAACGTTCACATATGTGTTGGCACTTGTGTAAAAAAGAAATTCACCCAGGCTTTCCATGTCTTCAGACCAAACCATAAGAGGACCAGAAATTCAATGGGGTCTGCCACGCAGCAGCAGTTCCGTCTGTTCAAGAAAGCCCGAACAACTGTAAGCAAACATATAAAGAGAATAATTTCTGGATTTGAACAGATGTTTTAAACCTTTGCTCACTGCTCAATAGTCATACACCATTCTAATGCTCATCGCTCATCTCCACAGACAACATGTCACGAAGCAGTCAAATCTCAAAGGAGTTTGCTTTGATTTGGAAAAAAAGGAAGAGCTACTGTTTCTGCTTCGAAGTCTACGACACTGGGATGCAGCGCCTATTCTTTTTCAGTCCGTACCACTAGATGATGTAACTCCTTACACTGTATACAGTCTTTATGAAAGCAGAGCTCTTGCCTGGAAAACACACACACACACACTGTTCCAGCATTCCAGCCTCCTAGCCCACCAGCAGGGGGAGATCCGGCATCTACATTTGCACTCCTCTTGACTCCGGTTTTGTGCCACTGACAGAAAAAGGGCCAGTGGAGCACTGACAAATGTGCCGAGATGCAGAGGAGAGTGCATCTGACTAACCCCAGTGTTGCCATCTCCATCTGTGCCTGGCAGCATGGGCCCCCCGTCCTGCCAAACATTCGTGTCAGTCAGCCTTCAGCTGGCTCCCAGCCTCTCGTTTTTCACATCACTGTTACTTTATCTAATCCTCTCTGCTCAAACTCAGCTTAACTTCTGTCAACACCTCACCGGCCACAACTCACACGTAATCATCTGGTACAGTTTTATTCCACACCACTAAACTCCTGCTTACTGGCTCTGCATGCAAATGTTTACTGAGGACTGCCTGCTGGAATGGAACATGTCGTTTTCCAGGCACACTGGCCGAGGTAGCAAGAGTATATCAATGTGAGTGTATCGAAACTGTGGCAATGATGGCATCTGGCCTTTCTGCGTACAACCCATTAATTTCTGGCAGAAAGAAAAAAAAACCTGCACATGAGATCATCTCTGAAATGACAGACTCACTGTTTCTTGAGCAAGAAACAGCTGTCCTGCTGCTCACCTGTAAATTTTGTACTTGGTGGTGAAGCCCTGCTGGTAGCGCTCCACAAACTCCACAAATTCCTGAGAGTGATGAAAAGGCCCTTTGTCTGCAAGGAGCCACCCAAATGTACCAGCGGCATCACGGGCGCCCGCAGCGGAGGCTAGAACCCAGCAGTGAAGGCTTAGCACAATATACTCCCATGGACACATCAGATAGGCCAGTCTAATAGCAATACACTGGCAGCTCATGCTTCACCCCACGATTCGACATTCTCTCAGGACTTTCCTCCCCTCCTGGAACTGAAAAACACACAAAGGCTGAGGGTCAGACAGCAGTTGTGTCCTAACACTGTCTAACACTGCACAGACAAGACTCATGAGGTCTTACCCTAGAATTCATTTGAAACTAATGTGAAACGTAACAACCGTCCCAAAGGTACTGCACCCAAATTGCCCACCTTCAATATATGCCCTGCAACTTCAATTGTGCTTAATCTCAATTTATTCTTCAACCTTTAACATTAAGTCACAAAATCAAAAAATGTAATTAAAGAAAAACAAAATAAAGCCAGAGTTTGCTTAGGACAATAACGAATGCCTTGTTACTGGGCTCAGTATCAATATATAAAATACATACGTGCACAGCAATCAGTACAACAGTGTAAAAATCATTGTTTAAATACTGAAACTGAAACACTAAAAATTAAAATATTTATAGGTGTGGATGACTCTTGCTTGCCTCACCTGAAAGTCCAAAATCACGAGCACCGCGCGGAACCAGGCAAGACGAGCTCCTCTTGCATCAGTCCTAATGTCATCTGGGTTTAAAATATTAAAAAGACCAGAGAGAGTGAAAAACAAAACTTATCCCTCTGCGATCAAACAAGCTGCCTTTTTCTGTTCCGTTTTTCCTTTCCCTCTCTCATTCCATCTGTCCAGGAGGAGATATGTTCGGTGAAGTTCTGAAGGAGAGGCGCTTAGGACAGTTGCGGCTGAATTTCTCTGGAGTTGTGGCTGAAGGAGTGTGTTGTCATGTCAGACTCTCTCCAGATCACCTCTTGGACAGGATCTCCCGCCGTACACTCCGTGTGGAGCTCCGTGAGCGTTCACGCGCGTGTGCGTGTGTGTTTGGATGCTCTAAACGTTGCTCCTTCGCGGCGTCAAAACGGCCAGTTTCTTTCTAAGGCGATCCACCTCCGCTCTCATTGGTCCTTTGACCACACGTACTCAGACAAGACCCGCCTTCCTACGCTACGATTGGTCAGTAGTTCGTTCTCACAAGCGGACAGACGCCAGCAGCTTGTGAGGATACACTTCTAGCCAATCAGAGTAAAGAAGGCAAGCTTCTTCTAGCCAATAACAGCGTGGAGCACCTGCTACTATTAGCCAATGCTAGCACAGGAGGCGAAGCCTGTCTAAATGTTGGTAAAGTAACCTGTATCCATGTAACACTTGGATAGGAAACAAAATATGCTGTTTCTAATTTCTTTAACGTCTAACTTATTTCATTTGTTTTAATCAAATTGCATGAAAGAATGCACACCAGTTTGACAAATGTATTGGGACGTACCTGTCTTTCAGGGTTTGGGTTAGGCCCCTTACTTCTAATAAAGGGCAATCTTATTCTTCAGCATACCAAGACATTCAGGGCAATGCCATGTTACCAATTTTGTGGACACAGTTTAGGGAGAAAAAACCCATCCAACACCTATGGAATGAACAGGAACAGAGATTTTGAGCCAGGCCTTTTCATCTAACACCAGTGTCTGATCTCATAAATGCCCGACAGGATGAATGGGCACAGAAACACATCAAAATCTTGTGGAAATCCTTCCAAGAATACTGGAAGCTTTTACAGCTGCTAAGGAGGGACCACATTTGTATTGAATACAATGTCATTAAAATCTCTTTTGGTGTAATGGTCCCAATACTTTTGTATTGTGTTCATTGCCTGAATCCTGAGACAGTGTTTTACAATAGATTTGTCATGAGGTTTTGGTCTTACATATAGTGAGAAATACATGAGCACTGCAAGAACAAATATAGTCAGCATACTCCAAGAATTACCACCACCATCCCACTGGATTCCCATCACCAGCACTCTCCACTTTAAACTAGTCTGAATTGGACTTTGTTTACATTCAAATTCAAGTTAATTATTGAATTAATTCATTATGAAGTTAATTAATCTCAAATTTCTGTATAAAATTGCTGTTTCTTCATCTATGGCTCTCACCACAGCTGCAAAGTTGTAAGCAGTTTACAGCAACATTATAATCAGCACCAGGTCTGGATTTTGGAGATGTATAATAGAACAGACGCTACTCATACGCCTAATGAAATACACTGTTCACCTTCCAAATACAAAGACGGTTGCGAATATTGGACTGAGGCTCTGTGCAGTTTGTTGCATTGATGTTTCATAAAGAGAGAGAAGAGTTCTTTTTTAATAGTCTTCAAAAATACAATATGAACCTGAGCCAAAGGGTTTTATAAATCACAGAGAATGGCAGGGAGCTATTATCACATCGAACATAATGGTAGCATGTAAAACATGATCAAAGGCTTGAAATATATAAGGTTTCGTAACATCCACAACAAAGACCAGAGAAACAATATTCGATTAAACGATAAAAGAACATGCACCTCGTCTAGGAGAAGGCACTCAGTAAATCCCTTGCCTGTTCCTCCTTCCTTTGATATCCTTCAACAAGATCCTATTTTTGCTGGTGCCAGAATTAAACATGGGAGTGTTTCTCTTTAGAACAACACCATCTAAGATGTTTTTGTGTGCCTAATATCCAGCACAGAATGAAAATAAAAATTGACAGCCCACCAAATAGAGGACAGGGGAGCTGATAACTGTCTCGGGAACAAGAGTGAGTGGAAAAGTCACGATTTTCCGCTGACCTTTAGGATCTCTACAATTTGTAAGGGGGAGTTAAATGGAGTAAGCACTGGAAGGTCAATATTCAAAACTTTTTTTTTTCAGTCACTGATACAGATGGAGTCCCACCATTGTCTTTCACACAGGGAAATCATTTTTGTCACTTGTGAATAAACCACAAAAGCCCAGTGGAGGTTTTTGAGAAGGGTTGTATAGAAGGCAGCTACACACTGAGGGAGGGGAAAGGAATGGCCGAGGATGTACAATCACCAGTCAGAAGCCCTTATCCACGCACAGACAGCATGTCATTATGAGAGGTAAATATTCACTTAAAATGCAGACGGCTCCATGGAGCCACGCAAGTGATGTCTTTGTGAAGAGCAATCTGGGGAGAGAGCAAAGATAATATTTTAATTAGCCAGAACCTTGACAGCTTTGTCGGTGTGTTTGTGTGTGTTCTTCCTACTTCTCTCATCTCTAAGCAGTCAGACCATATCAGGTTGCACTGCATTAAACTCTCTCTCTGTGTCTCTCTCTCTTTCTCTCTATTTCTCTCTATTTCTCTCTCTCTCTCTCTCTCTCTCTCTCTCTCTCTCTCTCTCTCTCTCTCTCTCTTTCTCTCTATTTCTCTCTCTATTTCTCTCTCTCTCTCTCTCTCTCTCTCTCTCTCTCTCTCTCTCTCTATTTCTCTCTCTATTTCTCTCTCTCTCACCCACTCCTTCCTTGCCTCCATCCTTCATTTTCCACTTTTTCTTCTCCGATTAACAATGTACTTCTCAAAAATAGCATGGGCCGTGAAAATGTGAAAACATGTTCTTTGGACATTGTGTGCCCATTTACAGTAATAAGGAAAACTGTCCACTCTCTGCACATTTACTAGTTTTCTCAATTAAGAGTGGGAATTATATTCCGTATCTCTGACTCACTAGAAGTCAACGGGGTGAGGAAAGTGTTATTGTTTCTCATCAGCGCAGCATTCTGCTGACCATGAGCCAACTTCTCTGGATTATTAATTGGTGTTTATGGCTGGCAGGGCTTTAGTTCTCGCCACAGTGCGTATAACATCGTGTCAGCCTCTCTACTGGCTGTATGAATCACCTGAATAAAGATGAGGCCAACTCATACCCTCTACTTCTAATTTCTCTGACATATGTATTTTGTTCTGCTGTAGCAAGTTCCACATTACAGCTGTGGTAGTTTAATGGTGATGGCAACATTAATCCTTCTTCTTAGAACTGTGCAGTATATCCAGAAAAGTTGGCTCCTGGTCAACAAACTGTACATTATTGCTGAGATTTTGGTTTTAGTCCATTTAAAAGGCAAGGCATTAAAACCCTTCTGTGCTTTGTGAGGGACATCAATTGGTAGTTCATTGTGAGGCAGGTATCATTATAGAATTTTGTGTGAATTAGCAAAAACCCGCTTTGTTTGTGGTGTCGCAGTGGAAAAAATAATGTAAATGTGTCTCCCCAGCTAAATTTGCTACTCCGCCCAACATGCATCCACCATTAAATGTTTGTTAGAGTGCTACGTTAAGCAGGTTGTGAAGGATCAATTTAAAAACAGTATGAATGAGATGCATTTTGAACCAGGTTGATAAATAAACATCTGTTATATGTGTATGTAGTGTTACTTGGGGAGGTTTGTCGTTAAGAAATCACTGTCATTGGTGCACAGTTGTGTATATAAGAGGCCCAATATATTTCTGGACCCCAGTAAAACTGCCCCCCTAAAGAAATAAAGTTCAAATGTATTTATATAGCACATTAGCATACACAAATGATCATTCAATGTGCTTTACAGAAATAAAATGCAAAGTGAAATAGAACAGAATAAAATTGAATAAAATAATCCAAGCAATAAAATAAACAAAACAATATATGAACAAAAATTGAAAGTGCTGATACTGATGGGCAGTTTGTTCCAGTATTGGACAGCTTAGTGACTAAACACCATTTCATCATGTTTAGTTTCAGCTCTTCTCAGCACTTGCAGAGCAGCTCCTGGAGATCTAAGAGACCTACCATGCTTTTATACATCAAAAATATCAGAGATGTAGTAGGAGTCAAACCTTTGGGTGATTTGTACACAATGAGTAATACTTTGAAATCAGCTTTGTAATGAACTGGGAACCAGTGCTAAGACCTGTAAATTGGAGTAATGTGTCTTAGTTTTTATTTCATTTTAAACTCTACAGCATTTTGAATGAACTGGAGCTCCCTATATTTAGCAAAACTCTTTTTGACCTGAAGTCAGCAATGGACAGGGGTTAATTATGCAGTATGTTATGGTTGGTAGGTTGCAGACAACAACATATGACATATGATTAAAAAAAAAAC
>JBBMFX010000101.1:12731761-12742064 GCA_037832545.1 Rhabdalestes septentrionalis
AAATATACGCTACGAATACGCTATTCGGACAAATACTATTCACCCGGTCACATGCCATGTTCCGGAGTAGATACTCCGCTTCCACACCTATGTATGTATGTATGTATGTATGTATGTATATATATTATGTATATGGGCCCTAAATACATCTCTGCTATTTTTAAAGCATGTTTTCCCAGTTCCAATTTGGTCTCTAAAATCTCAGCAAGTGTTGAGAAGATCTGAATCCAAACATGGTGAAATGGCTTTCAGACACTATGCTGTCCACTGTTGGAACAAACTGTCCATCAATATCAGATCTGCTGCAACTGTAGCTTTAAAAAGTCTTTCTTTCATCACCTCCACTGCACTTTCAATATCCTGTTATTAAATTGTGTTTTTCTTATCTTATTACTTCTGTGGTTTTTTTTATTCGATATCATTTTCTCATTCTATTCCCACAAAGCAGACTGATTGATATTCGTGTATGTATGTGTATGATAATGTGATGTGCAATTTAAATAAACTTGACTACTCACATGTGACATTCCCTTTATTGGTCCTCCATGTAGGTTTCGCAAAAGTCAAATTGAAATTATTAATCTTTTGAGAAAAAGGCTGCCTACTATTTTAAAAGCAGGCGAGGGAAAGCTTCACTGGTACTACTGAGGGTAACCAGAGTCTGGTGAAATCAATGGGATGCAAAATATTTACCACGGCTACATACCAATGTGGCCAGTTTTTGTGGTTCAGCTGAAAAGGTGGATTTTACACAAAAAATAAAGCAGTGCCACATATGAACCACTTTTGTTTCATCAGGAAAATACAAATGCTAAAAAAAGGCACTTCAAGTCACTTCCACCAAAATCTGCACATTCGTACAAGAATTGTGCATTATGTACTTTGGAAGACCTTTTTTGTTTGTTCAACTAAAAAAGGATTAATTATTTATTTATTCTGTCATCCTGTGCATTCATGCAGCACATGCTTTGTCACTTTACGAGTGTAACACCACCAGCAAAGTCAGCACCCCCAGTGACCTTTCTCCACTCTTTCGTGCGGCTTAGATGGATGGCAGGCTTGGACAACACTGTGTCCTTGTGGACATTACCTTAACTCTGCCAACTTGTGTGTCTGAAGAAAACCAGAAATTTAGATCAACCAGTTTTAAGTTTACATAATGTAAATGTGATGTAAAGAGTCCATAAATATAAAGTGTTTCCAATAACAACATGTGCAAAACAATTTAAGATGACTGATTTTAAACAGAGTACATGCAAGGTGCTTTTATTCTTCTAAGGCTTTATAAACAGAACGCCTTCATGTAACACATAATTAAAATATACAAAAATAAATAAAAAATGGTTCCAGGAAAGGGAACGGGAAATCTGATGTAAATCAGTCGAATTAAAAAATGATCTAGCTGAGAACTTAAAGCAAGCTCTTATGTGTACTGTAGAAAGTCATCAGTTACACTTCCATCCAAGATCCATCCAACACCCCCACTTTTGTTTAAACACAATTCCATCCCCCCACTTATGTCAGATTCTACTGTGTTCAAGTAATTAAATTGTATTTATACCTTGCCGTCCCCATCCCAGAACACCCCCAAATTTTGGAAAGCTTGATACGCCCCTGCTACTTCCTGAGTGGATTGTGGATGAACTCCCAGTTCCCACTGCACTTGGAAACAGGTTGTCACTGGCGTAGACTGGAATGTGGGAGACGTAGGTGAGCTACCAGTGTAGCGTGGTGGATGAGCCCAGTCTTGGAAACAAACTAGGGGGCTGGTGAACCACGCGCTTTATTCTGAGAACGCTCCAAGTGGAGATGAGATTCCCACCAAGGAATCCCCATTCTCGCACGCACACAGGGAGGGTAGAAAATACTCACGGTACCGCAAGGTTTGAGGAGAGAGTTGGATTCTGACAATTTATATGCTGTGGGACAGATGGATTGAGGGACTGTCTGACTTCTGCTTCAGTATATAGTACAGTACAGGTAACATGAACATAGACACAGAAACCTTATCCTGAAGCCCTCTTGATATGGATACCAATGACTCCAGTTGCAAAGTGGTTGACCAGAGAGATTGACAAATCACACAACTATAATTAACTGGTCAGTGCACAAGGGTTAGATTCACTAATTGGCCCAGTTGTACGAGAAATATGACAAACTGATGAATGACAGGAAGCAAGGTAATTGGGGTGCGACCAAATGGCTTATGCACATGTGTGGTCAACCTGGAATCAAAAATATATTGCAGTCTCAGAGGCCCAATGATCTCCAGCAGTTTGTACTTCTTGACCAGCACAAGAATATGGTCTTCAAACATTTGCATGACGATATGAGGCATGTGACCCCTAAAAGGGTTGCCCTGGCCAGAGAACATTTCTATTGGCTTTTTATAAAAAGGGATGCACAGCTGTGCTTCTGGCTTAAGCAAAAGAAGCCAACCACACATGTACAAGCAGCTATGGGCAGCATTCCTATCAGTTTCACCACTGAGCTGGTGTGAATTGACTTCTTACACTTCTAACATCTCGAACCCAGTAACACACAGCACACAATGAACAATGTGAAATTCATTCTCTGCATTTAACTCATTCACCAAGTGAAGCAAGGGTCGGGGAACAGTGTGTGGGGACAGTACTTTACTCAAGGGTACTTCAGTGGTGCCACTAGTGGGCCTAGGATTCAAACCTCTTACTGGAAAAGAAAAAGTTCACAAGTGTAAAGAAGAAGTGCAGGACAGCTCAGTTCCTGAAAATGATTACATCAAGCCTCATATTTGAAATTAGCCCTCCCTGCATTTATTTTCCTGATCATTTACCAGTAGATCTCCCTCTACTACCAAAGAGACAGACTGAAGTGGCCTACATATGGCTAGCAAGCCGGCTACTTGCCCTGTTATTTGAAATAATATAACACTGTGTTCTGTTTAGGTGTATATGATACTTACAGATCATGACAGACAACAGGCAAGCATTTGTCAGTGACAATTCTGACTGCCTCTTTGGTTCTTACAAGTGTTTTTTTTCCCTACTTTTCAGTCAGTCTGCGCTGTCAATGTATTATTATGCAGAAATAAACCAGATATTGAGAAATACACCAAATATTGTGCAGATATTTTACGTGCTGAAATTTGTATCCATTACTGTGTATTTGAGATGCAGTGGCCAGAAAGTAAAATTGGTGAATGGAGGGAAGGCTCTGCAGTAGAAAACCATTTTCATGCAAATACCCCAATTTCCTAAGTTACACCTTCCTGCACAACTGGCTCAATGCAACTTTAAGTCTTTGAGTTATGGGATTACTGAAAGGCTCAACTGTTACCATTTGCGATACATTATTGAAAGAATTAATTTTCTCAATTAATTTATTTAAAACGTTTTCATACATTGCTCTTTTAAAGAAACTTTCCATCAGAGAATTGACAGACATTAGTAGGTTAGAACTGACACTGCAAAATCTTGCCATGGTGTGAACATGTATTGATCAAGCAGTCTTGTCTTTTGTGCTCAAATTTTGTTGGGAGATAAATCATTTAACCAGATCAAACCTCACTATTGACCTCACCTTTTCTGAACAGTGTTTATAGAGAATTACTTATTAATATAGAAGGACCTCAATATCCTAAATATGTTGTGTGCCCAGTACCTGTCCTGGATGACCAGAGGTCAGCACAGTTTGTTCTTTTTTTTTTGTTTAACCTAATAATTAACTGAGGAACTGAATCAGTATGAGCCGAACCCAGACTCAAAACCCAAATCAGAGTTCCTATTCTGGAGACTTAATGATCATTGACAAATAAGCGATGATTGCCTTAACTTCTATTGTGACTGTGATACACACACTGGAAATGCTACGATAAATTTCTTAAGAGTTATTTTTTATTAATTTAACATTTATTTCATTGCAGGCTGTATGAACCCAATATATTTCACGCTTTGACTTCAAACTATTTTGTAATCATGAACAGTATCCACCTACAAAAGCAGGATCCACAAAAGGCTTTGATTAGCAAAGACGGGCAGAGGATCTCTAATTTGTCAACACATTAATGAGATTTTTTTAAATATTTAAAATGTTCCCCTTCAGAAAGATTGGAAGAGATTTGCATATTCCTCTTTCTGCAGTGCATAATATCATTCAGTGATTCGAGGAATGGGAGGGATTTCAGTGTGTAAAGAGCAAACCTTTGTGGAGCGCTAAAACACAGAGTTACGCTCAAAAATGCCACTTAAAACGTTACTGTGGCTTGGAGGCATCCTGGATGGACCATCACTGGAAATGTGTATGTGGTCAGACAAATCAGTATTCCAGACCATTTTTGGAAGAAATGGATGCTGAGTGCTCCTGACCAGAGACGAGACTGTTATCAACAACTCATGGTATCAGGTTGTGTAAGTGCCCTTGGCAAAGGTAATTTTTAGTGGCAGCATTAATGCAGAAAACGACATGAGATTTTAGAACATACGCTGCCTTTAAGACGATGTCTATTCCAGGCATGTCCATGCATTTTTCAAAAATACTATGCAGAACAACTTTCCACACAAATGACAAAGACATGCTTGTAGAAGAAGAAAGTTCAGGTACTGGACTGGCCTGCAGCCCTGACCTGTGCACAAGAGAGAATGTGTGTAAAAATGTTAAATGAAGAATATGACAACATCCCCACACTGTTGCACAGCTCAAGATGTGTTTGTAGGAAGAAATGCACAAATGCACCTGAAATACTCCATCGATTGGTATCCTCAGTCCCAAAACATCTGTTATGTGTTGTGAGAAATAATGGCAACATTTCAAAGTGGTACATGCTTTATAAGTACAGTCCTTTTTTGGAATGTGGTGCAGGCCAGAAATGTGTTTTTAAAAAATGAAATGTTGATCAGGCCAAAAATTAAACATCAAATTCATACTAAATTCATTTGAAATAAAAGTACAAATAAAAATTACTGTTTTGTTTTTTGTCATTTTCCTAGTGTCCAAACTTTTTGTAGTTTGGGCTTATATATCTAATGTTCTGAGTAATAGATATGTATACTTTTTATATATAAATCCATCCATTTATTTCCTAAAAGTTGATTGTTTATGTGCGTTATGTGTGAACATGCAACATATGACATCAGGGACTCAGAGACAGGATAAATGATTATAAATCAAAATTTATTAAATAAATAAAATAAATAGTTATTTTATAAAAAAGTTATTGAGTAATACATTCAAAGTATATTAGGGGTGGGGCCGAAGCGAATACGGTATTCAGAAAGGTACAAGTAACGTGTTTTTTATGAATATTTGTATTCGTGTGGTTAGGGCACTCGCCCTGCACTCAGAAATTGTGGGTCGATCCCCAAGTCCGCTAGGCACCACTGACGTTCCCTGAGCCCTGAGGTACCGTCTTCACATGCCGCTCCCCGGTACCATCTCCACACGCCTCTCCCCGGTACCGTCTCCACACACCTCTCCCCGGTACAGGGAAAGTGAAGAGGATGGAATCTGCATCATTCATCTCTTTCTCTCTCTCTCTCTCTCTCTCTCTCTCTCTCTCTCTCACACACAAACACACACACACACACACACACACACATACACAAACTCACTCTCTCTCTCCCTCTCTCACACACACACAAACATTCTCTCTCTTTCTCTCTCTCTCAAACCGGTCACAGTAGCCTTGTGTTGACATCCGACAGTAGGTAGTAACCCACCACCTGAGTGAGGAACCTTATTTTTGTTTGTCTTTTTCTACCCCCAACTGTAGGTCTCACTGGCTCATCAACGCCATCAAAAGGGTTTAAAGCACTCATTTTGAAGAGGAGACTACAAAAAATCGCAACAAAACTATCGCCCCAGAGCGATACCAAGCTCGATTAAGTCGCACGTTCACAGAATTCTGATGGTTCGAGAGTACATAACACGTTTTGACAAAAAATAGGGACGGCGTTTATTTCGTTTTGGAAAGAAACGGCATATTGCAGTACATCTTAAAACAAGGAAATATATCAATTTGGCATGAGCAAAACTTCTTAGCTAGCATGAAATTTTGCAGGCATTTGTGCTACAGCAACTCTTTTGTGTGATCAGAGAGGTTAGCCTTCAATTGAAATGTGCATCAGTGAGCTGGGGCACCCTTTCTAAACTGTAGAGAACTAAAAAGACCTGCCAGTTGAAACATACTCTGAACTAAATATCTAGCCATCACAATTTGGCCTTAACAAATACTAGTATTATGTAATAAAATACTAGTATTAGCATATTTCATGTGCTATCCGCTCAAGACACCAGACATTAGATCTAACTAGCCATGGCTAGAGCTACATATGAAAGCTTCACCCTACAAAATATGGGTGATGTAGGACAAATTGCTCCTCCAGAAATCAGAGTTCTTTTTTATTTCTTGTCCAGATTGCCAGGATTGGTCAATGTAACCATTTTAATATCAACCAGAATGTTGCATTTATCAAGCAGTATCTCTTTGTGACTCACCAATATTTCAGGTATGTCATGTTACTAAAAAAAACATACAATGCTAAGGAAAATGAACTGTTGAAGTATATATGAAGTAGGCTACCATTTAGGAGAAAGCATTGCTTTGTATACTAACAACTATGTAATCAGGAAATTTGATATGCTCTAAGTTTTATTAGCCTGTTGCTCATTTAGTCAAGCATCTTTCAAACTGTAATAACTGCTATCCCTCCTTAGAGGATCTACTGAGTAGCTAAAGAAGTGAAAAAAATGGTAAATTGCACAAATAGTCAATAAGAAGGAGAAAAATCAAGATTCTTGTTCCAGTCTAGGCCACATTTATGTACGTCCAACTCTCTATACCTTTGCCAGTTACATCTAGTTTATTATTAATAATAATAGTGAAGACTGAGAAAGAAAAACAGGTAGGCTTCAGTACATCACTGAAGTACAGTTTCCAGTGAGGAGAAGAATTGTTTATGTATATCAGATTGTGTACCAGTCGCCCTCCAGGCAAGACTATGTGGTTCAATTTTTTTTTTCTCAGAATGCTGCTATGCAAATAGAAGTACATTTGTAGATACCTCAGGTCTTTACAGTATTTATGAAAAACAAATCACCCCATCGAAAATATTCTTAAATGTATTATTGATTGTCTGAATTTTAAATCATAATAAGTTCAATGATATATGATAATTATGAAATGATTTCAAAATATATGAACTATACAAAACTATGTTTAGGAGACTGTGGATAAATGGGTTTGTAATTCTCTCAATTCACATAAACAGAGAGAACACTGTGGGATATGACTGTGAGAGTGTTATACTATTATGGTAAATGTGATATACATTATGCCATGGTGTAAAATTTTTTGCAGCCAAATCTACCCCACTCCACTACTGCCGACCATTCACTGGCTTGCTGTGGCTGCTCACTTTAGATTTAAAACCCTAATACTTGCCTTACCTGTCAAGGCTTATCAGCTTGCCCTCTTAGAGCATCAAGCACAGCACGGCTTGACCCTTCTCATCTCAAAGGTCGAAGATGTGCATCACAACTTTTCTCAGTTGTGTAACGAAACGCTGAGACCCTCGCTGTCTTCAAATGGCAACTGAAGACCCAACTCTTCACTGTGCATTTAGGATAACTACTGTGTGTGTTGATGTCACAAACTCACTCTGACTAATACACTGAAGTGGACATATTAGGCAAAACTCACTTTTTGCAACCTTTGTATTCCATTTGGGTCTCTCTGTCTGCTGGTTTTAAGAGCACACATAAAACGCCGAGCACTATGACTATTGGTAAAGGCAAGTCATGCATGAAGTATTGTGCTCATTTTGCTCTGGGTCCAACTCAGGGTTGAACATATAGGGCTGGATTGCACCTCTGTTTCATGTGAGTAAAACACACAGCATAAACATGGGATGGGTGGGGCGTGGCCAGCAACAGCTTATTTGCATAAAAGTGACAGAGCCCTTAAATGGCTCAGTCTGAAAGGGACTGAAACTGTCAAGAATAGAACTGTTGAGTTCTCTTTTTGTTGAGAGTGATTTTGTGTAAAGATCTTGATAATCACAATTTGTATAGCCCATAGACCTATCATAACTATAAAAAGAGGTATAATATGTGCCCTTTAAGCAACTTAAAGTAGACAAATCTGTCTTCTGTGTGTGTGATCTGATCTAACAGCATCTTTTTATTTTAGGTCTGGGCTCACAAGTGTGAAGGACATGTTTTCTTTCAGGTTACAAAGCATTCATGTATATTGTGTTTCTCTCTATAACAGCATCTGCCAGATGCTCTAAATGCAAATGTAAATATACTCCGACCTTATCATGGCTCCCTGAAGTCTGTTATGTTTTTTTCTGCTTAAGAGATACATCAGTATGTTTTGGCATCAGTAGGAGGTCTAAATGTACATTGTTTATGTATAAGAAGAACATAATCAATTTTTAGGAATTTTTAGGTGAAGGTTTTGTCCTAAAGGATTGGTTGTACAGGCTTCTGGATAACACTGCATGCAAAGTACTGGCTCTATGGGCCATTATTAGAATCTATGGTAAAAGAAGATGAAATGAGACGAGGAAGACTTGGAAGAAAACTAATGATTACAGTAGCCTGTCTGAACATGCTTACTGGCTGTAATGGAAATGGCAGATGGAAGTAAGGAGAGGAGCTCAGGAGACACATATTGCATAGTCAACTGATGCCAACCCAACTGTGACTGACAGGAGGCTGGGATATTTAATCAGACCAAGGACTGAATCAACACCAGTGCCAGATGCAATTTAAATCCCTTTATAACCCTAAATGCCAATTAACTGGAAATAGCACCGTGCCACACCCTGCTGTCAGAAGTATTACACTACGTTGTGTTGTCTGAGAATTCGCTTTGTGAACTGACAGTTGGAAGATGGGAGGTGTGTTACCAGGGAGAAATCTCATTTCTTTTTACTAATCTGTATTGTGTCTTTTGTTGTAAGGCAAACAAAGGATTTATCATATTGATCGCTTCATGAACTGATTTATGGCAGTTAAGAAAGACGCTCATAGATGCCTGTGGATCAGCCCATCATTCTGAGCTAGGATTTGTCAGAAGCCACCAAAATCAAATGTAAACCCAATAATCTTAGATTATCAAGAGGGTCTATCTTGGTGTGATGGTTTCACTTTTGTCAGACAGGTGTTCAGAAGGTATTCCAAAGATGAAGATTGAAAGTGGCAAAAAAAAATCATCTTTTCACTTTATACATAGTTCCTCTCCAACCCTTCTCCCGTTTTGATGACATAACTATGTTTGACAGTGAATCTGGAAATCTTTGCAAGCAAGGCAGCTTTAATGATGACATCTGTCCACAGCCCCGACAAACAGAATCCCCACAGATATTAACTGATTTCAGTAAAGATCTGAAATCTGTCAGAAGTTGCTGAAAAAATGACATGTTCTAAAAACTGCATGCCAGCACACACTCTGAGCTCTGCATGGTACTTTTAAAAAGGCATTTATAGCTACAATTTGCTGAGCAAGCCAATTTCATAGTTATTCAATCAAAGATGATTACACGTCATTTTTAATGCACCAGATTGAACCCCAGCCAAGTTCAGTAAACCTCAGCAAATATTTCAGCCTGGAAAATTATTACAGAATCCTCATAATGTGTCAGAGTGACCTATTGCCAATCATTTAAATAGAGTTTTTTTCTGTTAAATAAATGTTTCACATCGAATAAAATGTCATTTGCTGCCCTGCTAATGAAAGGTGCATGCTGTCTTTTAAGAAATTTAATCCACACTTCAGCCATGAGGAACCTGGGGCAGAAATTAATGCCATAAAATATATAGCTCCTCAGAACAGGTATAAATTCCAAAGAAACCTTACAGTGAAATCCTAAATTAGTTATTAACCACTGAGAAAAAATGAAGTCCTCAAAGTCCTCAGATCTTGTTGACATTTTAATTAACTGAAATGTTCTTATGAAAGATTAGCTCAAGAACAGCTCTTATATAGAGGGCTACAACTGCCACTGACTTCATAGCTGGTAAAAGCTATTAGCATGGTGAATATGCCCCCGTCACTGGGATTTGGGTTAAATCCTCATTCAATATGTTCTACATCCCTTATTTTCTATACCATCTCTGTCCTGGTGTTTAATGTAAACCAAAGTTTTTGACTGTGACAGATGGGGAACACCACTCAGTCAATCCCATTTTTAATTACTGGTAATTTCTTGGAGTGCTTGATTACTCCTTAGTACCACATATGCATTAGTGATGTGCGATACCACTGATTTACTTTCCGATCCGATACCAAGTAAAATTCAGGCTGGTATCGACGATACTG
>JBBMFX010000101.1:12751851-12768795 GCA_037832545.1 Rhabdalestes septentrionalis
TGATAATGATAATGATAATAATAATAATAATAATAATAATAATAATAATAATAATAATAATAATAATAATAATAATACATGTAGTAAATTATTGATTGGAAGATTGCAGAACACACTGGATCACAGCATGCTGTGTATATAACTGCATAGCTACAGATCAGCCAGAATGCACGATACACTGTCTACCACTGAAACCACCAATAATGGACACATGAGCATCAGAAGTGAATCACATTTTCTTTTACATCATGTGACTGGCTGTGTGTTTATAAGAGTGAACCAGCAATGCGATGCATTTGGCAATGTTTATCTGGGATAGCTTGGGTCCTGACATTAATGTGGAAGTTACTGTGAACCAAATGCTCCATTAATGACAATAGGATTCTTCAATGGCAGTGGTATCTTTCAGCTGGATTATGTGTCATTATATAAAGTCACTTATTAAATCTCTCCCCTTGTCCCATCTTTCTCCACATTAAATTTATATTGCAATTTCTTTGTGAAAATCATTTCACTTTTTCTAGTCAGCGCTGTCTCCAAATATGACATGAATAGCATTTATCAAATATGTGGCTTTCCACCTTCTATCCATAAAGGCTGTGACTGAACGCCAACTGTTGAAAGATATGATCTTTATCATTGCCCAGCAGGTGTAGTCAGCTTCTGACAGCAGCAGCATGGAAGACTTGCCTTACACAGGCCATAGGCATCCCATACAACTGCTTTTTTATTTACCATCGACCATCATCTTTTTTAATCCATGTCTTGGCTGTCAACATTTGTCATTATGACTCGAATGTGTGTTTGAACTTCATGTATGTCTAGATTATTATTAAGAGATATTTTCATCCGTGCATCATGATATGTCAAATATGTGACATGCTATCATCTCAGTGTTAGTGAAAAGATTGTTTGATCATATTATACATTATAAAGCTGGAAATTGCTGAAGGATCTAGTTCTGAAGAAAAAAACAACAACTTTGTGCTTCTGCTTTAAACCACAAATTCTTAAGGCGCCAGGCAAAAAAATAATAATTGAAATGGATGTCACATGAGCTTGAGGCCTTCATACCACAGATCTGCAAATCCATTCCTGAAGCTCCGTGGCATTGAATAGACTGATCACAGACCTCAGACATATGAAATAAATCTTTCATAAAGAACAGACATACACCTTTATGTTGATGGGGGAGCATCTAAAAGAATCTCACTGGCACAAATGACAGACTGAAGTTCCATATAAATCTTTCATTCATAGGTTGTTATTTAACCTTGGAATAATTGCAAGCAAAGACTAATACAAATTGTGAGCAGAATAGGAACACGAAGGTAGGAAGCTGAAGTGACAGGTTTTGACATATGAATGTATTTATTTTATTATTTTAAGATGTTTAAAGATGTTCTTTTGGCTTACTGCATTGCACACACTAACAACTGAAGCAAACCCCAAATATTTAAGCAAATCCTCCAAATCTGGGCCATTTTAAATTGGCCATCTTAAATTGTGCATGAGGTACGGGTGTGAAATGAAGGTTAACTTTTTTAGTCTCCTCCTCCGCCGTTCAGCTCACTGATCACCTGATGCAGGACTTGCTATTTTTGTTTTCTTATTCGCTTGACTGCTTTTGGATATCCCTCGATATAGATGAAGGTCGGGTCATGTTTGAGGAGTAAGTACCTATCGTAACGATCCATGGATGAGATCACCAAGGGAAAGGATGGAGCACGTTAAGGGAAAGGATGGAGCACTCGCAAGAGCTGGTGAGCTAAAAGGGAAGAATCCTCCCTTTTATTATAAAACTGTTATTGAAGCTTTAGAACAGCAGTGGCACATTAAGGGTGAACACATGCAGCACACTGAGCATGATGTCACTAAAACCAGACCCCAGGTACACAGAGCTACCATGACTCACACTCATGGTATGCTGTGTACCTCCACCCCAAAACATATAAAAACAACTCCAAACACAACCCAAAACACACATAAACACCACAAAAGAACACAATAAACATATTTACCCCCAACTACACAAAATAACCCCACAACTACAACGACAACAACAATTAAACAAGCTGGGAAAGCCCTCCCAAACCCAACTCCGCTACAATATTAAATGCATGCGCGTGACTCTGGCTGCTTGTGTAGTTAATGGAACTTTCACACCAACTTTATTTGATGAGGATCAGTCAGTTTTGACCCTGATACTCCACCCATAGTTGATGGTATGCATCAGCTGGGAGCACTCATTCTTTTCCCATTGAATGTAGTTTAGGCCCGGCATCTGCAAATCCATCGCATTTAAATGGATAAATAAGGTTTACTTTAACTGCTTACAATATCACAAAATCCTAAGCTCTGATTTGGACGGGCAAACAAGCTAGATGTGAAAACAGCCTGAGACATCATCATGCAAACAGCATGGTTTAATTGAAATTGTTCAAAAAAGCTTCACTACATACAAGGGAATTCGGCTTCAGAATATACTTTTCTCTTCTTTTTCAGAAATTCGCTGCCTGGATAATCAGTTTTTACATTTCTTGATAGAACCTCATATCGTTGCAGCATGAGCTGCTGTTATTAACGGCAGATTAAATGATATCAAAGCATTATTGGTTTTTGCGCCTGGATATCTGACGTGTTTTTAGCCAAGCATCAGCAACCCAGCTGCTTAAATTCAAACTGGCAAACTAAAGTATGTATTACTTGTCATTTCAAGCATATATGCTGTGTACAGTCAAATAATAAAAATAATACTTTATTTTATGAGTGCCATTAATAACAGTGTTTCTCTAGAAATATAGAGCATGGTAAAGGGGCATTTGGCTCACACCCATATCCACCCAGTCACTCAGTGCAACAAACACAGAAACAACACACAATTTGGCAGGATGAGAGAGAGAGTGCAAAAAGCACAAGAGCAACGGTGCAATAATTTACTGGGCAAAATACAGTAATGTTAGCAGGAGGAGTAAAAGTTAAAGTGAATACAGTTTTATGACACTCTATTGCAGCAGCAAAGCCAGTATATGTGCAAAGGAATGCAAAGACTGTGGTAGATATCCCCATAAAGTATCAGTTCAAGGTTTAATTTTATTGATGAAATAGTGATTCACATATGCTATTCTTTAAGAGACATAGGTGAGGACAGAGCCTTAGCTTACCATCTTCAGAGGTATTAATATGAAGTGGCTGAAAGTCAGGCATTTATAAAAGGATCTGAATGTGACAGAAGAAAGTAGCACCTTGGGGTCATCAAGTCAGCAAAATTTGACACCACCTCCAGGCTAATGAAGTGCTTGGTAGACGCAGTAGAAGAAAATATTATTTAATCTCACCACAAATGAAAGTACCCTGTCTTTGCTGGATCCTATTGAAACTTTGATCAGGTCCTATGACCAGATAAAACAAAAATAAAGCCTTTTGGCAGCTATCACTCAAAATGAGATTGGTGCCAAACAGAAGAATGTTTGTACAGAAGTTTATACATTCCCATTTCCACTATTAATTATAGTGGAGAATTTGTGACGTTTTGAAGCATGGCTCTAGGAACTATGGATACAAGGCAAAATATCAACAACTGCTAAAATGAAATAAGTCTGTTTCTGCTAAAACATCAAACTTTAAGTCAGATTGGATCTTCCAACAGAACAATAATCCCAAAAAACACCTACAAATTCACACTGCAGTGTGACCACAGCGTCAAGCTCTTGATTAAGCCATCTCAGACCCCAGACTTAAACCCTTTTTAAAACCCATGGGGTCCCCTCTAACACTGAATGGTTAAACAGTTGTTTGGAGTCAAATTTCTATGGAAATTAGTTATAGTAACAGCATACTTCATAAACTTGCAAAAAAAAGGCACAACATGAAAAATGGTTTGTTTTTGGTGTAAAATAAGCTGCCTCATATTTTTTTTCCAATACTTTCAGTCATCCAAAATCTTTATGGCTCTCTCTTCAGTTCTATTTTGTTGCGTTCTCATGCAGGCTTGGTGCTTGAATGGAGAGGAGCACAGAGAGCTGCAGGGCCCTGTCGTACTCTTACTTTCCCTTCGTTCCCCTCATACATAAAGGCTCAATTTCCAGTTGTAAATTTTTTCATTAAACTGGAATTGGAAGAGAGAAGGGGGCTCTTTTCACTGCTCTCCCCTGATGAGTTCCCAGCCAGCTGGGAATTAGCACACTGCAAAAGCACTTTTTAATGTTCCAAGGCGGCCTCACATCACAGTCTTCTCACAGACACTGTGAAATGGACTGCTTAGTACCCTAGCGAAGGTGACAATAAAGTGGATCATATTGCACCCGACACTGCATATTCATCAGTGTTGCATAGTGGCAGCTGACCGGCACATCTGTCATAATTTGCAACAAAGAGTTTGCAGAATGTACAAAATGTACAGAATATCCATGGAATACAGAAACAATCATGTTCAGTTTCTACAGCTGCTTTAAAAAAACTCAATAAAACACAATCACTAAAACAAGCAATATACATTCATTAAACTGAAAAGCAATCTGGGTAATTTTGGCACTCTCATGCCAGCGTAGATCCTTATGATACGTCCCATGAACTTATTTCTGAGTGTAGAACACTTGAAGTCTGGTTTGTTGAACACATTCAGGAGTGCACTTGACGCAAAATAGTCATATTTTCCTGTGTGAGCACTGATTGCTTGTGACATTGAGCATGTGAAAGCTTTTGGGGCCTGTTTATTCAGTGCATGCTCGGAGTTTAAATATTTCATTCCGGTGTGTCTGAGGAGACTGCCTCCGGAGTTTGCTGAATGAAAGTGAAGCATATGACTTGAAGATTCCGGCCATGAGAGTCTCTGACATGGAGCATGTTGATATCAATTTCAGAAACGTACACCCCATCAGAGCCCTGGGACTCGAATGTTTTAGGCAGCACTAGTTGTCCATTTAGACTAAAATACACCAGAGAAAACATATAGACACGACTGACTTTTCAGCCTGAATTAATAGAAGCAAAATAGCAAGACAGTCAGTTTCATTAGAAAATATGTGTTCAGCTTCGGGGTAGTTATTCTGTAGGTTAGAGCTTCAGACTAATAACATACAGTGAAGGGAAAGAAGCATTCAGTCTTTATTGCTTTTGTCAGTTAATTTACTTCCAGTATATAATGATGTCTTCTCACTTTGTGTGCATACATTATATAAAAATGTGACTCAATCTGCTGTAATGAGTCGGAAGTCTGCATTTGGTCTTATATGAAAGAAAAGATCTTCAAAAGTTTCATCATGGAAATGACTGTGAAAATGTAGTTAAATGGCTTTTTAATTTGAGTTGCAGCTCTCAAAGGACGTCCAAAATAAATGCTGTTTTCACTCGTTTCAACCGAGAATTTCCCTGTGTTCCTCTGAAATGTCACAATCTCAGATCTCCAAATATGGTGTTGAAACATCAATCCCTGATCTAAGTAAACCTATCAACATGCTTAAATCACAGTCCAGCCCTGAACACGCCCGGGCTCAAAACCAGGACTCGGCAGCATCAAGGACATTTTTTAATGCAATTTCTGCAATACCATTATTCTAATTATTGTAACTTGACAACCGTTTAAGAGACAGCGTTGACCAAGGTATCAATTTAAAGCTTATTTTCATCTTTTCAGTGATACCAGAACCTCAATTTTGAATTTTGGATCACTCTGACACATTTTGCCAGATTGGGTCACATAGAGTGTACACATATGCTAGCATATATAAATATATAAATGTTTAAAAACGACAAAAGAAAAGGAATTGTTTAAAAATGCTAGGTGCTATTTTTCAAATTCATGGTGAATTTTTAGGGTAAACAAGTAATGTGCAGCTTATCTTTTCATCCTCCTCACCACTAGGTATATAAACATAATTCTAATTTTCTTTCGCTCTTTTGCCTGGTCTATCCTTCATGAATCTGATTGCCCTGCTTCATCATTTTCATCATTTTGCACGTATGTCTTATGCAAAGTCAAAAGACATTGTATAGGGCTGTATAGACATGTATCAGGCTGCAGTGGATATATGTCCAGGAATTATATGAAATAACAAAAACTATGTGCATTGATGCACATTTCGCCTGTAGTTTTAAAACTGTCTGTGACCACACTGAAAGACTGAATTGATTAAAATAATATCAGTATGCTGGGTCATATGTCCAAAACCATGAATATAGTGAATAGACATTCAGTTTATGCCTTACATATGAAAAGATAAAGACAAAATTACCCCTCTAAGACAACAGTAATTTGGTCATTTGTGCTAGATTCCCTACATGATTCTAGTATTATCAAAATAAGTCTTTGTTTAAGCAGTTGAAAAGTTTAGTGAGCCATTTATTTAAAAAAAATAGTACATGTACCTTTTTTTTTCACCGGTTAAACACAGACAACTGAAGCATGTAACATATTTGGATGCCAAGCATTTCCAGAGTGATTCTTTCAATAAAGATTAATGGAACAGAGCTGCAATTTTTTCATCATCTGAAAATTTGACCTAGGCTACCAAATGTCTTGAGTTATGACGTTTCCTGAAAAATAGCTGTTTGGACAAATGAGGTTTTGACCCGACAGTGACGATATACTGAAAATAACAAATGGAGAATACAATTCAAGTGGATACCAGTATTTAAGCAGACAAAGTGTCAAGTGTAGGATGTATCTGCTGTACCAGAACAGGCCAGTGTATGAGGAGATTAATGTGATAAATAAATATATATGTAACCAGAGCTAATAGTAGAGCAGCAGTCAATATCAGGGATAAAAATAAGACACAGTAAACAGTATTGAACGCCAAACATGTCGATATTGCATTGAGTGACATTCATATTGCACTGTGCTTGCTAAGTTTTTTGGGTTTTTTTTACATTTCCTTACCAGGTTTAAAGCAGCCACTGCTCCCTTTAACCTAATCAATTTAATCCTAATACTGTCAAACAAATAAAGAGATATTCAAACTACAGCTGTGTTTTAAATGCACTGTGATTCTATTGAATAAAATTATGTTTTTTGGTCGAGCTTTTTGTTAATAGAACCCATTTTCGGTTCAAATTATCTGTAGTACAAATACTTATTAAATTTCTAATTTGAAACTAATGCATTACATTAATTGGAAGCTGAGCAATTGGGTTTCCAAACATTTGTACTTGGGCTGTAAGCCGATTAATTAAAATTAACTAGTTTATTGCAAATCTGGAAAAACTCTGTCACACTTTTAAAAGCTGTGAAATAAAAACAAAGCTTACTTTTGAATGGAAAATGCATACCTGATAGAACCTCTGTCTTAAGACAAAAACATTGCTTTAAATAACTTAGAGCCTAACAAAATTCATGCATTCATCTTTTGATTCAACAGTTTGAATTAGTGTTAACTGCTATATGGAACATAGAGACAAAGTTAATGAACCAAACAGTATATAAGCTTACAGAATTTCACAGTATTTCACAGTATTTCAGCTTAAGTTTAGAAACCAAATCTACTAGTAAGACACACCAGTCTCTTAACCTTAGCAGATGAGAGAGCAGCTCTCTTTTTCTGAAGGATGTGTCCAGAGAGGGACAGTGTTTATTTATCTTCCATCGCTAGCTGACTGAGCAGCAGCATTAGCTACATGAGGTGGCTTCTTCTTCTGGCATGCTGGCATAATAATGCTCCAACTGATAGTGTGGTACTGCAATGAAGAGGAGCATTTAATTTTCAAATTAATCACGCAAACAATTAATTTTAAAGCATTATAGAACATAAATTCATGCAAGTAGTAAACACAATATTTTTGACAGCCCTAATTTGTGTTTAACTGTTAAAGAAATGCCAATGATGATGTCATTATAGCCAACTTATTTCTAGAATTTGCTGTGTTCTGGTACAAATGCAGCTGATCTGTCAAATGAGACCTCCCTGTCTCAAACAGCACACTACATAATGCACAGCAATAAGAAATGATTTCATGTAGTCCATGATGATAAAAGCCGAATATGTTAGAGAAAAATTATTGTTAATTGTTCAGCACTCTTTGTATATCATCCATGATGCTCTATCATACAGTGAAATATATATTTATTGATGCTTTGTTTGTGGGAATGTATTTTCACGGCAATAGGCATCCAAAGACAAATGTAATTTTTCTTGGTTATCATTATTTTGTTAGAGGAAAAAGTGTTGTTACATATTCGGCACTCTTTCAAGCAACAGTATAACAACTCTACCCTAGATTTAATGCACGTCTACCAAAGACCCAGTGACTGAGGGACGGCTTTCAGCCACCAATAGCACTATTTCAGTTTCCTGATTAGGGCTTTAATGGTGGGCTTCCAATATGCCTGAAATGTCCCTGTCACTTCAGGCTTCTTACTGAACCTCCACACAGCCATGCAGAGCTAATAAGACTATAACTCTTGTGTCACACATGACAGTTAAGAGCGACTGCGGGTGGTTATAATGTGACAAATGGAATGAATGGAAAAAATAAATATATAAATAAATAAGAGGGGAAAGAGGCACATCCTTATATGTGTGCTGTGAGACAGATGTCACACTGAGTCATGTGTCTCTGCTGTCTGCCCTCATTAGTGGGCTGTTAGGCCTGCTTTAAATGCAGCTCAGATTTGAGTGGAAGGCTTCCGAACAGCGGCTCCTGCTGAAGTGTGGCATCCACGGTGATCTCAGGGAAAGACACAATGACTGCTGCTGGGTCTGTAGGAACATCGTCTCTCCAAAGATATAACTTCCTCTTGGAGTTTATCCTATTTTGGTTTTGAAAACATGTTTTTCTTCTGAATATTACATTATTTGTACATCATTTTGCAAGAAAAAATGCAAGACCTATATACTATAAATACAGGACTATAGAGCGCACCTGATTAAAAGCCTGCAAAAATCAATTTTGTACTTGTACAAGCTGCACCGGATTATAAGTCGCATGTGTCTCACGTTGTAATATGAGATATCTACACAGATTTTTTTTACTTTCACATGATACGGTAACATAAAAAAATAAAAATTTCACATGGTTTTATTTTTCGAACAGTGTCTGTAACACAGCTACCTTTAAGTATACATACGTATCACTAACACACAAATTATGTTGCTTACACTTTTTTACTGAACAGTGCAGGAACAACATTCATTCTCCTAACGCCCGGTAAAAATATATACCATATATATACTACAGCCTACCAGGAAAAGTTATTAATCGCCTTCTTCATCTTCCTTATCTTCGTCATGGGCGGCCTTAGCGGGCCGTGCCCACCCTCGGACTCACTCAGGTTCGCCCTGGGATTACGAGCCGTCCGGGATGTGGCCGAGATGTGCATAAAACACATCAACCTGAACCGAGCCTATAAAATGTGAGCCTCTCCAAAGGTCTGTCCGCAAATCCGTGTCTGGTCTGGTTACGAGGCAAAATGTTTTTAGCGTCATGAGAAAAAAAAAAAAAACATGCAATAGCCGCAACATATTATTAGCCGCAGGCTTCAAAATTTGAGAATATTTGGGAAAAAATTTGTGGCTTATATTCTGGAATTTACGGTATATATATTAGGAGTGGAGCTGAATCCAAATACGGTATTCGGAAAGGTATAAATAATGTGTTTTTTTTCTGAATACAGTATTCGGACAAATACTTTTAAAAATATATGTATTCGGGAAAGCACGTCCCCGACTACAAGCTCACATTCGGGAGCAGACACTCCGCTGCCAGTCCCAGGCTTGCCTTCGGGAATAGATACTCACCTTCGGGAGGCATTCAGAGGCATTGTTCCCACTAGCGAGTTGCCAGCGCCCACCTTAAAATCTGCTCTCCAGGCGGCAATATCGCAATTTCTTTACCTCAGTAAAGTTTCTCCCCCTACAGGCGAAATTGCGAAATTTCCCCCACCCCCCACCCCGGGACCACGTCCGATAGTGCCCGCCCATGGTCACTTAGATGCCATTGAAAACCTGTATTTTTTAGAGAGAGAATGTATGTGTTTGTTTATTTATTCATTTATTCGCTCAAACAACAAACGTTTGAAGCTTGCACACTGTGCCTTTTGATGGCTGAAAACTTGCTTGTGCTCATAAAGGCTGACGATGCCTGGCTGGAGTCTCATTCACAAAGTGAATTCAATGAAATATTTATGTGATTTTGTTTCTAATTAGAAAGCGGAGACTACTATGTTGTCTGGAGAAATTGTTCTTCATATACATCCTTTCAGGAAGTGGAGTTTTAGTACATTAGGAAGCACACTTCCATGACCATAAAGTAAGGAGTGAAGTAGCTAATGGTGAGCATTTTATTTTTACTGTAGAAACACTTTATACACAGCTGTGGTAGCAAATCTACTCAGTCCATTGTTAAACCCAACTGTGGAAATAATGGATTAAGATATGCATGCTGTCTTTTCTTTCTAGCAATGCTATTGATTTTCTAAATCTGAACATGTTTTACTTTTTACATCTTCAAAATAATCTGTGTCTCAATATTGCAGGGAGAGAATCAAATACAGGTAACTGGCGAACTACACATTAAGAGACCTATAATTAGAACAAAGCTCTGAAGGTTGCAGTGTCTCATATCTTTATTTTTCATAGTTGCTCAGTCCTGTTCTGTTCTACATTGTTCTGTCATGTCAAGCCTTAGTATTATTTGTGCTTGGGTGAGGTTGATCCTGGGCCAGGCTGGGGAGAAGAGCCACCCCTAAACTGCAAGTTTTGCAGCCAGCAGCAATGTTAATGGGGAAGAGTGCATCAGCTGGCAGGTAGATTTAGTCATGGTCAGTCATAGGCAACGGGGTCTGCATCTCTTCCAGAAACAACACATGAGGCATGAATCAAAGCCATGAGGTAGCCCTGGGGGTGTGCACGGTGTAGCCAGGCTGAAGAGGCCGAGAGCAGTCCCGTGGCTGAGGGTTTGGGGCTTGCGGGGATTTCCGCAGTGGCTGGCCTCATGGTGGGGCTGCTACCAGGGGTTCTGGCCTCAGGTCCTCTACTCCAGCCATGGGGGAAACCACAGGCTAGGCTTTCAGTCCTCCTGCATAAGAGTAGGATTGCCAAAGCCCCAGTATATTCTACAGGGGTGTATATTTGACCAGTTCACTCTTTCAGGAATGATTTAGTTTAAGTAGTCATCGGCACTTGTTTTCTGTGCAAAAACAGAAATGATAAAAACATACAATCATTACAATTCAGTACAATCATAACAGTTTACAAAATGACAAACTATCAAACTGACTTCAGCTTAATATGGAAGAAGACCAAACCAAACAGTACATACAAATATACAGCATACATACAGCATAAATCTCTGCTAACAATGTGTGGTGTACACCTACCCTACAATAGCTTTGCTCAGCATGCACACTATTGATGCAGGAAGTTGTTTTTTTCATCTGCACTCAGCATTATACACATCAAGGCTCTCCAGATGTGTATCTGCATTTCCCACACAGGCTTCCATTTCTAATTTTCTGATAACAACAGAGCCAGAACTCCACCCCTGACTGACACAACATGAAAAGCCAATTCAGCAATAACAGCCAAAGCTCTCTCTTTGTTGCAGAGAAAACCCCTCCCGTAAGAGAGAGGAGAAAGAGGAAGGAAACTGAGCAGATTTTTGTCAAAGAGACTCCCAGTTCGACTGGATCAACATGATGCTGATTACAAAAATAGGACCTGCTTTCTGCTAAGACTGTTCCACTCAGGAGTGTAATCTTTACTTTACTTTTGCACTCGGCTCTAACTGTGAAGCTACAGCCAGTGGTCCTGCTTCTCGCACTCTTATCTATGTACACAGGCTGTGCTAACAGCTAGCCCAATCCATCCAGATTATCCCTGACCATGGGTTAAATGGACAACCTTCAAAAGATCCAAATCAATGTTCCCTTTCCCATTGTGTATAAAGCCCTTCAGTGCACCACACAACAATCTGAAATGACTGAAAGATCATAATTTAGATTACGAAGATTTCTGGCACTGTGGGCAAAGGTTTGTAATACACTCAAAAAGAAAAAAAAATGTTAACACAACGGAAATATGCTGAATGATTTGCAGAGATGTGAAAAGCTTTGTGTAGCCCATTTGCTGAACATTTTTTTTCTTATTCTCCACAAAACCGTCTTTATTTTTGGGCCCAACACTGTGGTGCAAAGGTGTAGTTTTCAATAGACTTTAACACCAAACCTTTGCTCATGTGTATTAGAGCAATGGGTGTACATGTCCATCACTGTCAGACTCTGCCTCAGTTAAGATATCTACAAGAAAGTAATCTTGAGGATGGACTGCTGGACAAACAAGCTCTGCCTCCTGCAGGGCTCAGGCCCTCTGCCCGGGCTTTGCATGATGCTACTGGCCGGGGAGGCGCAAGGAAGCAGGAGCGTGGCAAGCAGACAGTGCTTCATGGTCAATATTCTTTCTCGCATACACAGTTTTACAAAGTGTAGTGAAATGTGCTCCTGAAATATCTTAGACTGTCCGATAAAAAATGTAGAAAAATTATATTCTGATAAATAAGTGCAAAACAGAATCCAGTAAATATGTGTAAAACAGAATCCAGCAAATAAGTGTAAAACAGTAAATAAGTGTAAAACAGAACCCAATAATTGTAACAGAATCCAGCTGATGTATATAAACGTAAATAGCAGATGGCAGGTTAGACAGAATAAGTACAGAATTCAGTGTTAGAATGAAGAGTTTGTGTTGTGATCATATGTCCCCTCCTAAGCCTCTCTACTCTGGCCATAATACTCCTGAAATGTCTACCTGATTGCAGTATTTTAAACAGGCACCAACTTTAGTTAGATGAGTTTCTGAGAATATTGGTTGCTCTGTTCCTGTATCTTCTGGTATAAATGTCCTACAGAGACAGTAGAGATGGTCTAGTGCAGAATTTTTCTGCCTGGAACACTCTCTGTAGTCTTTGAATGTCCTGTGCAGAGCTGGTTCCAAACCAGGAGGTGAAGTTCAAGTCAGGTCAGGACACTTTCTAGAGCACCAGAATAGGAAAGATCTTAAGATCACTAGACATATACCCTTCTCAGTTGTTGCAGAAAAGGACACCGATTTGCTTTTTGGAAAGGGTTTTGATGTTTTCAGTCAATGTTAGATCCTCAGAGATACGAATGCCCAAATATTTTTAGCTGCTCACCCTCTCAACCGGAGTCTTGTTGATGCTGAGGGAGGTGTAAGACTGATGCTGTCTCGTTCTGAAGTCCACCATCAGCACCTTGGTATGCTGATATTCAGTTGGAAGCAATACTCCTGAAACAACAATGTCAGGTTCTCAATCTCCTCCATATCTGTGGCCTCATCATTGTTGGAAAGTAGGGCTGGCATTGCTGTGTGTTCAGCAAATTTGATGATCGGACTGGAGCCACTCACTCATGGTTGTAGGGGGTGTAGGGCCTTAAGACTGAGGACACAGTCCTCTCATCAGCTCTCACTTTCTGATGTCTGTCTGTAAGGAAGTTGAATACCCAGGCACACGGATGTCTGATCAATCCCAGGTCCATCAGAATAGTGAAAATCCTATGAGTGATTATTGTGTTGAAAGCTAAACTGTAGCCAACAAACAGTAATTTCACACAGGTCTCATGTTTTTGGTCGACATGGCTGAGCATGGTGTGCAAGATCAGCATGGCTATCTCCATTTATCTATTAGCACCTGAAGATGCCGTCCATTTCTAGAGCGTTGTACACTTTGATGATGATAGTGTCATTTCTCTCTATTAGCAGGCTATAGCTTTCCTAGCCACATGCCTAACATGAGCAAGAATAACCTCAAAATGTGTGTAGGATGCCCTGAGTTAACTGGAGAAAGCAGATTTGATGCTAACGTCAACAATTCGCATTTAAACGCTGTGACTGTGTTGCCCTGGAAGCGGTTCAAACCCACATGCTCCAAATACCAGTGTTTAGCATCCTTTACAGTGTGCCATACCCCAATTAACACAGCTTTGTTAGAGCTCATACTGAGGTGGTGGATCCTGAGTTATTCACAGTGGTACAGGTTCTTACTTCCTAGTGGATAGTTCCATGTTTTTTGGTTGGCAATTCTTTTGCAATAAAAAATATAGCAAGCATGCTAACAAAGCTACGAACTAAATCTGTGAACTCATTAATATTGTCTGAACACAAGCAGATCATCTAACAATCTATGTCATCAAGCACGTCCTGTAGAATGGCTTTTAAATGGGCAGACAAGCATTATCCATCCTTTTGACTGAAGCTTATGGGTGAAACATAGAAGGCAAAGAGCATTTTGGTCTGGTTTCCTAAATAATGTATGTGAAATAGCCCTGTAGCACAGCTTGATTGCTGTGTAACCGCAATCCAGTGTGTTATCTCCCTTGCACCACTTGGTGTTCACCATGAAACAGACTTCCAAATCTTTAGATTTGTTCTCCTTCACCATTCTACCAGAGCTGAACATGGAGAGAGGATCTGACAGTCATCGCTTGATCTGGCACTAGGGGGTAAGCCATATAGCAGTAAAACACAATTTTGCTGTTCTTCACATCCTGTTGGAAAGTCCCTTCTCATCCAAATGATTGGCAAGCAGAATGCTGGGCAATGGAGAACGATGGGCTCGCTCTCAGTGTGCTCTGGACACTGCACAGGTCTCGTTGTGTTTCTTTGTTCAGTGTCAAGGTTCGGGTAAAAAAGTTCAAAAGTTAAATGTGGAACCTAATTTCCAAAATGTTGAATGCATTGATACTATAAAAACAAAATGTACACAGACCAATTCATGTGAGAATGCTATTCATGGACTTCAGCTTAGCCTTCAACACAGGCATTCCTAAGCATCTGATTGGGAAGTTGAGACAGTTGCCACTGGTTCTGAGCCTCCCTGACTGTGAGACGTCAGTCACTACTGGGACCAGCATGTCCAGCACCACCACTCTGACCACAGGAGTCCTGCAGTGCTATGTCCTCAGGCCTTTACTGTTTATGCTGATGAATCACAATAGTGCAGCAATGCACAGTTCAAACCATCATCAAGGTTGATGATGACACAACTGTTGTGGGTTTGATCAGCAGAAATGACAAGAGAGGGTGTTGCGTACAGAGAGGGGGTGCAGCAGCTTATAGACTGGTGCAGAGCCAAAACCCCTTGGCTGATTGAAGACAAGAGAGATCAAAGTCAAAGTCAAAATGAACATTTTCATCTCAACTAGTTACAGGTAGACAGTGAGAAGAGACAGACCAGGTCCAGATTTTACAGGGTATGATATAAAAATAATATATAAAACAAGTATCAATCCGAAATCAGTAAAAATGTGCAGTGTGTTACAAGGATGTGCAATATGGCACAGGGTCATTTTTAACATTTAAAAGATTGTGCAAATGTTGCATCAGTAGTCAGGTGGAAAGCAGCAATACTGGAATGTAATTGTGTGCTTTATGTATGCAAATGATTTTGAGACGGTGTCCAAGAACAAGTGTATCATGATTAATTTTTACAAGCAGCTGCATTATAAAAAAAAATGTAAATGTATGGTGAACCAGGGGGTGTGTGTGTGTGTGTGTGTGTGTGTGTGTGTGGGGGGGGGGGTCATTGTCCCATTTCAGTCGTCTAAAGAAGTAAATAAGCTGCAGTGCCTTTTTGGTGAGGGAGAAGTTAATTGTGGTTGACCATCTTTTCTTTATTTTTGTCAACATTCAGAGACAGATTGTTATCACTGCTGATGAACTTCATCTCATCTCTGTTCAACTGACCATTGTGGCTGATGTGCTCCATCACATTCATGTTGTCAGTGGATTTGATGTGATCTGAAATAACTGTAACACACCCACACCCACATACACAAACACACTCAGAACAAACAACTTACACCCTATCACCTGCAGTGAATAATTATCATTAATTCCCTTAATTGTTTTAATATACTGGACCTTCTCTGTCCTGCTATTATTTGCTCAGTATGAACAATTAGTATTTATTGCTGTCTACTTCAATATTTATGGAATCTTGTGGTGTTTATTTCTTGTGTTCCATCATTGTTCGGCTTCTTAAACTGTGTACTCAATATATGGCTGAAGTGACAAACCTGCTTTAACTTGACTTGAATTTCTACTTATGGTAAAATGTTTTCATTTTGTCTTCATGTCTGTGTTTGAAAATGTGTCAATCACACAATGTTCGTTCATTCAAAGACATAAACATATCCAGTTATGAATTGCCTCCACTGCTGGAGGTGATATTCAGTGAGATTTCAAATGGTGAAAAAAACACATTTCTCTGAACATCTCTGTGCCTGAGGCAGCAATGTTCAGATTCAACTGAGTGATTCGTTATTGCTCTTACTTTTCATTTTGCACACACTGGGATTTAGAATATGATTAATATATTCATTTAGGGGTGAATGAAATCACAAAAATAACTTAGTGGTACTATGACATTGTAGCCATTTACAATATATGTCACAATATTTCCTTATTCTGAGGAACAATAAATACTAACAGGATCAGCAGTGCCACATCAGGAAGTTTGAATGCGGTAATTTTAGTCAATGTTTTACATGCTGTGCTATAACCAAAGAAACAGAACTAAATAGGCTCTCTTAGCAATGACACATGCAGCGCTTTTTAACGGCCAAATAATAATTCATGTTTCTGTGTCAAACATAACAGTAGGATGAAAAATGAGTTCTAATTATATAATAATCAGTGGAAATGTTACAAAAATAAACATGTAATATATAAGTCACACATCATGACTACCAGTGACTCAGACCATGTAATAATTGTTTTAAAATGATAATAGATATTAGGGGTGGAGACAAATACAAATATGGTATTCGGATTGGCACAAATAACATGTTTTTTATGAATACCGTACTCGGAGAAATACTTAAAAAAATATTTGTATTCGGGAAACCACGCCCCCAAGTACACGTCACAGGCTCGCGTTCGGGAATAGATACTCCTTTCCAGTGCCGGCGCCAAGGGGGGCATTAGAAGGCAT
>JBBMFX010000101.1:12809711-12829654 GCA_037832545.1 Rhabdalestes septentrionalis
TGACATACAACTCAAATGTTATTTATATTTCTATGTTGAATCCATAGTTAGTTAACAACACCATTTCAACCATTTGGCATTCAACATTGTTTTGACGTTGAATGAATGTTATTTCATAACATGAATAATTGACATTATTTCAACCACATTTAAACGTTTAAGGTCGGTCGAATGCCAGCTGCGTGATGTGTTGAAAGCAGAAAATTGGCAAGTCTAAGCATCTGAAAATTTTTGACAAGGGCCAAATTGTGATCATCAGACAACTGGGTCAGAGCATCTACAAAAAGACACGTCTTGTGGGGTATTGCTAGAATGCTGTTGTTAATAATATGTACCAAAAATGGTCCTGAGAAGGACAACGGATGAACCCAAGGCTCACTGATGTGTTGGGACAGAAGGCCAATGCATCCCCCAGAGGAGCTTCTGTACCACTCAGCTGTTGCAAAAAAGTGAGTGCTGGCTATTACTGATGTCAGAACACATAGCGCACCATATGTGGTGTATGGGGCTGTGTAGCTGCAGACTAGGGGTAGATAGGGCAGCCAGTAACCTAGCGGTGAGGGGGTTTGCCCTGCATTCAGGAAGTTGTGGGTTTGATTCCCAAGATTACTAAGCACCTCTGAAGTATCCTTAGTTGAGGTCCTGTCCCCACACACTGCTCCACAGAAGCTGTGTTCCTGGCTGCCCGCTGCTTCTCTTTTTGAATGGGTTAAATGCAGAGAAATAATTTTGTGCTGTTCACTTTTGACAGAATGGTCATTTTACTACTCATAGTGCCAGTGCTGATTACTGTTTAACACCAGAAGTGCTTAAGTTTAGAACTTGACCATGGGGCAGACGAGAGTGACCTGGTCTGATTATGTTTTCTTTATGTCATGAGGATGTACAAGTGCATGTATATTACTTAAGAAGAACGATATGTCACCAGGATGCACAATGGAAAGAAGGAATTCAGGAACCTCTTTCAGCAGGATAATGTAAACGGTGACATGGAACTCCATCTGATGCAGCGACTTTAGAATATGTTGAAAAAAATAGTCCAATCTATGGAGGACTGAAAGGATCTGCTGTTACCATCTTGAAGCCAGATACCACAACACACCTTCAGAAGTCTTGTGGAGTTTGTGGCTCAATGGGTCAGAGGCGTAGCATGAGGGGGCCTCTGCAAAATTAGGCAAGTGGTTCAATGTTCTGGCTAACTGGTATTTGTGCTGAGAGGCACTGCAGGAATAGTGCAGGCACTGCCAAATCCACTCAGACTTCAAAGTTAAGTGAAGTTCATTTCTTATCATAATAATTGGTGTGGTGCGCTCACATTATCACAGTCAGTAAGAGGCAGTCTAGAGAGAATTACTCACTCATCGATCTTGTGGTAGTGAATCCCTGGGAGGACTGATCTAACTGGAATAGACTGGCATGCAGAACATAATGGCTGTAGGCAATCTTTTCTGTCACATTATGGGCTTCAGTAGACCCAGTTGTTTTAGACCTCCTATGAAAGCATATTCTAATTACTATTATTTTTCCCTTTCAGGTGTTTTGTCATTTGCTTTTAAACATTCTCTGATGCATTGATGTAGGCCAAGTAAATTTAGAGTCATTATTAAATTTAATGTTCAGGCTTATGGTGCAGTTAAATTATTTAAGAGAACATGTAAGTCTGCTGCTGTCAGTTTAGAGTGATGAATGATGGGTGAGTGTGCACCTATATAACCACACATTCTGCAACTTTCTTGCATGAGATCTGAAAGATTTGAAGACTCTTTTAATATAAACTTATTCCTCACTCTCAAATGTTGTCAGCTTTTGAAAAAATAAGACCTAAAGAAGAGGCGAGAGCATACATATCATCAAAGTAAGTATTTTAGTGTCCTTTAGAGTTATCGATGACACTTTAAATCATGCGCTGAATAGTAGACACTATTTGCTTCCTTCTTCTCTGGTCTCAAATCTCTACAAAAACTTTATACTGTGTTCTATCGCTCTCAAGCCTGAGACCAGGGTCAAAGAAAGTTCACAAATATGTCTTCCAAAAAATCCTACAGAAGGGTTCTCTGGTATTAAATGAACATTTATTCTAAAGGGAATAACATAATGAAAGTATTGTCCAAGCTTTGCATTCACTGATGTCTGAAAGAGCGTTTTTGTCTGCTTAATACAGGATTTAGGCAGTTGATTCTTGACGACACTAACGCATTTTGTTTTATCAGATACCACCATTGCAACCGTTAAGAGATATGAAATGTTGCTCACTGGAAAATGTTCTGTTTCCAATAATTCCAGCACATCAGCCACCTACAAACAAAGAATAATGCAGAGGCCAGAGTTCAGTGTACCACAAAATCAAAAGACCTCCAAAGTTTCCACATCAGAAAGTTTCCACTCGCAGCTTCACCGACTGCTGGTTATTACTACCAAGAGACTTGAAGTTTACATGCATATTATATACATCATTAGTCTCATTTTGATTATTTTTTGTACTATGTTGAAATTTCAGTATATTACTTTTTCCTTCCCAGGTTTACAAAGTAATGAGCAATATAGGCTGTTCAGTGGGAACATTAAACTGATGATTATAGTAGGGTGGCTAAGAAAACACAGCTCGCTGGGTCACTTTGGCCCAGGATTAATTGCAGCCTCAGGGTCCAGGGACTTGTCTAAAACTTATTAAAAGAACACACGTCTTTACTGTGACATAAAGAGATATATTTTCCAAGAAAGTTTTTTTTTTTTTTTTTTAATTAAGCAACTAATAAAAATCATAAACAATATTTTTAATTAGGTGTAGGTGGTGTATGATGCTTTATCATTACATATACATGATGTTTAAGAAAAGCTTTAGTTGCATCTTATAGTAGTGCATGAATATATATTCTAGTCCATTCTAATAATAAAATGTGTTTGGGAAGCATTATCATATGTTCTGCATATGATAATTTGTTTAATATACAGTCAAGCCACTGCTTAGTTTTTACATACTACTACATTACAAAATTTTGGTGCCTTCATAATAGAGATTAGAATCATCCTAGATGTTATGTTCTGATGTTTAGACCATATTTTAAACATTATGAACCAAGATTCTCGGACCTTGATTTACTTGTGAATTATTTGTGAGTTATTTGTGAGCAGATTTTGGAGTTTATGCCATAGTTTGTTTCCATGAATGGTTGTCTGCCTAGTAACAGCTCCATGCAGTGAGAGTGCAACTCCAAAACATCAGTCAAGATGAGGGCTAGGGTTTGTCAGCAGGAAGAAGAGGCAGCGCCTGCCAGGTAAAGAGTGGGCACTTACAGGAAAAAGTTCTGATGGATGATGATTTACTGGAAATCCAAAGAAGTTATCAGAAGTGCAAAGAAGTTATCAGAAGTGCAAAGAAGTTATCAGAAGTAATGAAAGGAGATAACATATTGAAACACAGTATCTTAATTTTTGCTGCACTCAGTTTGTACTGTCCAGTTTTTGCCGTGACGAAGCAAATTTCCCACTTGTAAGGCTAATAAAAGTTTATCTTGTCTTATTATAGACAATTGCAACTGGTGTCAAGCACTGTTGTGTCAAGTGCTTCAAGGACTATACAATACATTTCAACAGGGCATGTAGCATGTGTTTTCATGTGCATATGTGGATGCATATCTATGTGTGTGTGTGTGTCTGCATGCGTGTGTGTGTGTGTGTGTGTGTGTGTGTGTGTGTGTGTGTATGCGTGTGCGTGGGTGTGTGCGTCTGTGTCTGTGTGTGTGTGTGTGTGTGTGTGTGTGGTCTTCTATGTAAATCATGGTTGACTGACTGGTGTATTGCTAACCTGCTGCAAATATATGAGTTTCTGAGCCAGGATGAAATTCATTTTCCTTGCGGGGGAACAAATGCATTTCTGTGCTTATGCACTGATCCTTTACTGATCCTCTAATGGCTGGTTTTCCAGACACAGATTAAGCCTAGTCATGTATTAAATCACCCTGTCAGTGGGGTCTTCTGCTTGAAGATACTTTTTAAGCTAGGTTTTTAATACATGCTGAGAAAACACCCCTGAGTGAATTAAAGGGTACATTTTCCAAAGTATGTCAGCCGTAGCTGCATCACTAAAATATGCTTCGTCCTTTTCACAGGATATTTTATCTTCTTTCAAAAAATTATTTTAAAAATTACATTCTTTTTCTGGACTCTAAATATATTGAAATATCTTACTTTGAATATGCAAACAAAGGAAATCAGTGAGTCATAATGATGAATAACATTTTAAAACACCCATTGCTAATTCTGAAAAGTCTTACAAAATTCACTTAATCACTGATTTACTAATAATGTTGTAATGATATTATATTGAAAAAAGAAAAATACATTTATTCAAAGTTTAGTCTAGTCTAATGATAAAAAAACAAAACAAAAACTAAACAGTAAAACTAAAACCTAAATCAACGAAATTAAAAAATGAGATGACACAGCGACACCATTGGAAAGATTCAAGAGCATTCCACTCATGACAAGATAACACATTCCCACAAATGGGAAACAACATAGTGGAAATAAGGTCATGCCTGATTTTGTTTGCCATCCAACTCTTGGCACAAGCAATGGTTATTTCTCACCTTGATTACCGCAATGGGTGTTCCAGCTTGAATGAATGTGTAAATAATGTTCAAGGAGTTCAAGTTACTAAGAGTGATTGATTGACATCTAATTTGGAACCCAGCTACCTTAATCCTATCATTCAGGATTATGTTTCCATCCGTTCCTTCTAGGAATATTGTCTTTCTCTGCCATCCCTGCACAAACTCAGTCCAGATTCTTCTCTTCTGTGGTTCCCCACTGGTTGGATGCCTAAGCTGACAAGAGCAGCAGACTCCTGTCTGTTCGGGGAGCATTTCCTCACCTAATGCATTTTCTTGCACTACTTTTTAGTTTTAGGACAGTGCTCTCATCTGATTCTCAGACTCTCCTGAAACCTGAATGTTTCTGCATATTGTAAGGTGCATTGGATATTGTCTGCCAAATAAATGTAATGTGACGCAAGCAGCAAAGCAGTAAAATGCGACAATCAACCTTTTTCATTCTTACTAAACAGAGTGGCAATAGTCCAGGAGGGTGTGGATGCTAATAAATGATTTTTCACACATAAATTGTTGTCTCATAGCATAAACTAGTGTGTCAGAAATGCATCTACTTAGAAACACTTTAAAAGCATGCCATCATTCACCTCCCCATCATGCCAGGAGACATATCATTGTTCATTGTGTGTAGCCCAGTGATGTCAGGGCTGCTCTCCATGAGTCCATCAAAGTGAAGGGCGAACATCTTCATGCTTTCTGATCACAGAAGACATGCCTGGCAGGAGACTTACCCCCAGCCCATCATCTCTGGATAGAGAATGATGGTTTCTGGTAAAACCTGTAGAAAGAGGTTTTTCCTGTCTTCCTAATCTTTAGGTCAGAACAGAGATAGTCGATTGCCAGAAAATCATACTTCTGAACAATTTTCATGACAAGAACAATGTCAGACATGTTATAAACTGCAGCTATGGCTTTCTTGCATTCATACTAAAGGCAGCTGTACATACATTTTGGCAAGCTAGGGTGTTGCTGTTTGTGAGAACATCCACTCACCAGTTCACTTTTGATATAAACCAGCTTTTGCAAGACACAAATGCAGGCACATTTAAGCACTTTAGGCAGATTGATAAATGATGCTCCTGGTGAGCAACCCTCCTACACTCTCTGTTCCCTTACAAATTGTGGCAAACATCCAGCTATTGATGATCCTTCACATTATGCTGCTTCTAACAAGCGGCATCTATTGAAATGAGAGGAAACATCCAAAGACCCTTACTTCTGAGCTGCTACCTCCCACCATTTATTTCTTAACCCCATCAAGTTCTCTCAAACACAGGAGTTCTCGGGTCGCAAGAGAATGACTTTTCCATGATTATTCAGCAATTAGTCGGCCTCCTCTGTCGGCCACACATAATTGAGGGTGAGACAATTTCCTTATAGCTTATTCTTTGTGTTCTCAGTGGGCTTATGGTAATTATTGTTTGGTCCTTGGCTGTGCAGTGGAAAGGCCTAAGTGTGCAATTTAGTTTTCAAAGCAGAAGAGGAAACACTGAAGCAGCAATTTCTGAAACAGTACCAACACTAGGCTAGCTGTAATATTTCCAGTATAGAATGTCATTGTATGTCAATTGAGTGTAAAGGCAATTGTTGTTGCATTAAAAACTGGTCTATCTGCCCCTATTGCAAATATCAGGTTGAGATGATGAAACATTCATTTTCTGTAACAACTTGATCCTAATTAGGGTTGCGGGTACCCGGAGCCTATTCCACAGCCAACGGGTGCGAGGCAGGGATTTACCCTGGGATGGGCACCAGCCCACGGCAGGGCACTTACACACCATTCATTCACACACTCAAACCTATGGCCAATTTACAATCCCCAATTCACCTTACTTGCATGTTTTTGGACTGTGAGAGAAACCGGAGACCCTGGAGGAAACCCACACCACCATGAAGAGGACAAGCAAACTCCACAACCCTGACGGAGTGAGACAACAGTGCTACACACTGTGCCACCGTGGGGCCCAACTGATAAAACAAGTGATGGGAACAAATAACTGAATACTCACACTGTTTATCCCAACTGGACATACATATTCTGAATTAGCAAAACAATGTAGGTTTTGCTGTATACAAAATTGCTTGGCAAATGCTTTGAAAACAGACAAAGAAAACTGATGAAAAGTGAGCAAGTGCTGCAGTTAGCAACTGCAATGGATAAAATATCTGTAATAGGATAAAGTGCAATGCAACAACCGCCAACATCCACCCACATTTCCCATCCCAAATCTCTTTCCATTTATCAGGCAACTGAAACAATCACATTAGAATTGGGGCCTAAGGATGAATATCAGCTTCATGAAAATACGTGCAAATGCAAGGGCTTAGAGTTTGTTATGCATTTTCCTCAGTACTGTTACTCATCGCCCTAACATAGTGGCTTAGATATGTGCTACCTTGTCCAGTTGAAGAGCAACTTTCCGTTACTCATTCAATCCATTTTTTGGTGGATTTTTTAGGTAACATGACTGTTGGCATATTTTTTAAATGACCTCTTTGTGTCCAATATTGTAACCGGCCAAAACTCATTCAGTCCTTGCATAATACTCTGTACAAGATTAGGTGAATTTCCAAAATTCACTCAGTCCACTCACACAGTCGTGAGTGGTCCTTATTTACCCAGATCTCCCAGGCGGTAGATCATAAACATCACTGACTCTATGCTGTGTCATGTAGTAGGATCTAAATATTATACCTGTACATAATTTTGTGATATTGAATATCAATTTACTTATTTTGATAATTTTTTTATTGTAATTTTAGCAAATGGTTTTCCTGGAAGAATTGCTTTGCAATAGATACAATTTTGGAATTTTCTTCAATCCACACACAGGTCTGTGATATTAAGGATAAGTTCCAAAGCACTGCCGCACTGCAAAAACTCCTGATCTAACCAAGACTTGCAATCTTATTTTGAGCCTAAAATTCTTTTTTATCTTGTTTTGAGAATTACATACTACATAAGAGCAGATGTGTAAGATAATTAAGATTATTTTAAGATATTTTCTTCCTATTTCAAGAAATCTCAGACTAGAAACAAGTCAAATGATCTGCCAGTGCAGTAAGATATTTACACTTGATAAGATTTTTTTTTTTGATAGGAAAATAGAAATATCTTAAAACAATCAAAATATTCATACAAATCTGCACTTATCATACATTCTCAAAACAAGATTAAGAAGAGGCTAGAAACAAGATTGCAAGTCTTGATTAGATCAGGAATTTTTGCAGTGCACTAATTTATAGTCATCAACAGCAAAGCTGAGTGAGTGAGAATATCCCATATCATAACCACCTGAATGTTTGTCAATTCTGTTTAATACATCTTCGCTGTCTGGGGGAAACCTTGTTGTGTTTTTTCATAAACTGATACTACTAATCAGTCTCCACGTGGGTCTGGAAATTTAGATTTATTTATAATATACACTTTTTGGAGTTTCCTGAAAAATAGCTGTTTTGGACATGTGAGGTTTTGGCTGGACAGCAATGATACACAAAAGCTGTATGAGGGCTAATACCTTTCCCTTGTGTTCCCTCTTCAGCCTAAATATTCATACAAAAATAAAGCATCAAATATATATATATATATAAATGCCATTGATTTAAAAACACAGACAACACTATAAAGGCAACACTATAAATGGAATTGCTTAATAAAACACCAGGGAGATGTGCATAATAAGCATCTAGCATTCAGATCATCAGAACAAGGACAAACAATCCTATTGACTGAGAGTTAGAAAATCTCTTGAACAGATATATGTCCCATAATGTAGTAAAACAGAGATAAAGCTGCTTTAAATATTTATATTACATTTATATAAATATTTTTTTACTCCCACATATTTCACAGACACACACACTATTAACGAAATGGAGAATGAAATACCCAGAATTTGTGTCCTATATTACATAGTGTATTTCATATACAGCATTTTCTGTACAGATTTTATTGGATTTTATATTATTCTTGTCACTGTGCAGTCATAACATGAGCAATTTCCTCCAGGCTCAATGCTGGCATTAAGTTCAAGTCCTTAATGCTTGCTTTTAAGGCCAAGAATGGACTTGCAACGCCATACATATCAGCATTAATCAAACAATGTGTCACTTCAAGCACGGCTCGTCTCGAGCTTCTGCTGCTCAGAAAAAGAGGGAGACATGTGTCAAAACTCTTCTCAGTCTTGGCCCCAATGGCGGAATGAACTCCCTTTTCCCATCAGATCTGTGGAGTCCCTCGCTGTGTTCATGCGTCATCTGACCCACCTTTGTACGGAGCACCTTAGTGACTAACCATGACTCTTGTTTCTGTGTGCTTATTTCTAAAAACTACTAAAAAAACACTTATCCCCATCCCTTACTTTTGTCCTAAGTTCTGACTTTTCTTTGACAGGTGTTATTTAGCTATACCTAGCATGCAGTAAATTGTGTGAATAGTTGAAATTATTTAAGTTTAGGTTTATACGTTTAAGAAACAGATGTGGACTACTTGAGCACTGATGTACATCACTCTGGATAACAGTGTTGGCTAAATGCCATAAACATAAAGGTCAATGTCAATAAATATTTCTGATACTGATTGTGAACTAATTCAGGTTTTTTCATAAGGTCATGGTAACTGGGAGAGTCCCTGATCATGAAGCACTTAGATTCTAACACCATTCCGTCACAAATGCACTTCATGATCGCTCTACGAGAGATAACACTAATATAAATATTGCTGTTTGTCAGGTTTATAAGAATGTGATAGTCAAACTTCAAGAAAAGAATTGGACCTGATGGAGGTGTGAAAGCGTAAAATCAGCAGCTTAAAAGCAGTGGAAAGGTACTGGATAAACAAAACCTGAGGTTTCGATGGAAAAGACTGCAGTGGCATGATGGTAATTTCATTCTGAAACTCAGGGTTAACTCCCCAGTTTCCCCCTCTAAAGTGGTGTGAAGTTGATGTGAGACTTCACTGATGGGAACTTTATTGGAATCTGAGCCTCAGTTGGAGAAGCTTTAGAAAAATCTGCAGATCTGGAAAGAGGAAATCTCCGTGGGTGAAATAGCTTGAACCTCTACCATTATCAGTGCTGCCTGAAGATGCTGTCTTGCCCTGAATCAACTGTGAAATTGTATTGGAAGGAAGCTAAGCAGGTACTGATACACTAATGCATTCTGTGCTCACACAGCCAGATCTTATTTTTCGCTGAATTCCACTCCTTCAGTTTGTGCCTGGGGAGAGACTCTTTTGGGCACTCATACTGAAAGTGTCGCCATGGTATCAACCCAAGCCCACATGCATATCAGCATGGTGCATGTTATTCACAAGAAACTGTGAACATGATATTTTCCACATGATGGGCATCCACACGCAGATGACTTTCACTACATAATTATAGAAAGTTACACTTTCCTCTGCCTACTTCAGTCATTTACAGTCAGTTCTACAGATTCTGTTCAGTGTCTGTAGAATTAATAGTGATACTGAATGAGACTAAATTCTACTCAGTGGTAGGTGATAGAGAACCAGTGGTGTAAGCATGAATGCATTCTCAGGGTTAGAATAGTCGCAGTTGATGTTTCAGGCTACATTTCTGCACATCATTGAGAGTGCATGTGTAAAATGAACCATTAATACATAATGCAACATCCATCCAGTGGGCACGTATCCACTTATAAAATTTGCACTCTTTATGCCCCATGATATAAAACAATTTAAAAACTGAAAACTGACACATTGGACAAGCAATAAATTTAAGGAAAATAAATAAATAAAATAGAGAATGAAAGAAAGTTTTTTTTCAGGGCATGAACTCATCTACTAAACCCAAGCACCTGCACAAGTTTTCCCAGGTGTCATTAAATTGCTTCACTTTGGTTCAATTGTCTCAGTTAATTTCAATTTGGAGAATACTGCTGACTTGACAACTGGCCAGAAGAGTATCTTTGATAATCCATAGGATAGGTAAGTTCAAAAAGTTCATAGCTAAGGAGGCTGGCTGTTCATGTGGCCTTCAGCGGATTATCAAACAGGGAAGCTTCAAAAATCTGGCAGAGATCCAGAAAGAGTGGAATGAGGCAGGAGTCACAGCTTCAAAAAACACCCCATTCAGTCGCATCCGGGAGATGAGCTACAACTGTCGGGTTTCTTGGGCCAGCCCACTTCTGAGCCTCAGCCAATGTCGGAAGTGTCTCACCTGGGCCAAGGAGAAGAAGGATTTGACTGTTGGCCAGTGGTCCTCTTTTCAGATGAAAGTAAAGTGTGCCTTTCTTTCGTGAATCAAGGTCCAAGGGTTTGGAGGAAAATGGGTGAGGAACAGAACCCAAGCTTGTTGAGGTCCAGTGTGAAATATCCACAGTCAGTCATGATTTGGGGTGCAATGTCTGGTGAAGGTGTTGGTAAATTCTGCTTTCTTAAATCCAAGGTCACCACAATATACTACTATATTCAGTTTTCCTTCTACCGAGGATCTGTAGGAGAGGCAGATTTCATCTTCCAGCAGCACCCAGCCCCTGCCCATGCCACCAGAAGCACCAAAGCCTGGTCTGATGGCCATGCCATCACAGTGCTTGATTGCCAAGCCAACTCGCCGGGCCTAAAGCCCATTGAGAATCTATCGAGTACTATCAAGAGGAAAATTAGGTCCACCAGACCCAAAAACAAAGAAGAGCTGACAGCAAGCATGAAAGGAAATCTGGGCTTCCATAACACACAGGAAATACTACAGGCTGATTGCCTTAATGCCACGGTGCATCGAGGCAGTGAATAAGGCAATGGGACTGACAAATCATTTTGAAAGTAACATATTTAGTTAGATTTTCTTTCTTTTTTTCTGCAAAAACTGAGAAGTAAATGGTGATGTGTTCACCATATTCAAATGTTCTGAATTCCTGTATTTGGGGGTTTTATGAGTTGCCCAAAATTATGTACAAATAAACAACTAAGCCAAAAAACAACTAGGGCCCTGAATCTATATTCTATGAAAGTTTAGCGTTTTGAATGGAATTATTCAAATAAACAAACTTCTCCATGATATTCGAATTTATATATACTACATGTATAATCATTTAAAAATCCCAATGAAGCATGCATCAACATTTCACATGACTACACATATGAGTACATGTACATCTATAAATGGATGTTTTACAGCAGTGGTTCCCACAATGCTCCAGGAGTAATTGTGCTTTATCTTGCTTAAGGATGGCTTCACAATTGTTAAGCATAATGGTCATTATGTTGTGCTATGGTATGGTAACCAAACAGGAGGCCTTTTTTTCTTTTAAAGTGAGTTAAGTGTTTTAGTAATTTGAAACATTTCTATTGGTTCATTAATGAATGTTTTGCACAATGTAAAGCATTCTAATTATGTAGAAAACAAACAACACATGTTTTTCTTTGGACAGTAACATCATGGTAGACATTTGCCTGTTAAATACTGATATTGTTCAATTTTACAAACTGTGTAACTGTACAGTACTGTGCAAAAGTCTTAGGCACCTATGAAAATTGTTTGAATCTCGTTATATCAGCAAAGGGTTTCTTTCTGCCAGCAAAAACAGAAGTGAACATTAGAGTAAACTCAAACGAACAAGAAAGCAGTAAAAAAGTATCACGATTTCCTTTTTTCTAAAAAGGAGTTGATGTTTTGTGAACGGGTTAAAAGAACACAGGTTTGGAATCAGATTTGTGTCCATCTAATTTAATCTAATGAAGTAAAAGCAGCCAAACCAGGTATTTGATTGAAGCTAAAATGAATATTGGACTCAAGAAAACTTTGTCACTCATAAAACCACTCTTTACTGTAATAATGTTAATTGCATTTATTGTAATATTTATGTTTTAACATTAACTTAACACTACTGTTCAGTAGAAAACAGGTTTTAAGTATAATATCTCCAGGTGCCTAAGCCTTTTGCACAGTACTGTATATCTAAGAAAGAATGTAATAATGCCAGAAAAACATTTTGCCTTAATTTGGAGTGATTTTTGCTTGCAAGATTGAAACATTGGCTCAGGTACATGTATCCTACCTAACAGTAATAAATGGATCTTTTACGGCAGTGGTTCCTCACTCGTCCTGGATATATCTTGCTTTCTCTTGCTTAAGGATGTCTTCCACCACCACCAGTCTCTGAATACTGTTTAACACAATGGTCATTAAGGGTATGGGCCACTATCTTGTGGTACTCATTAGGGCTGGTGATAGCTCTGCAGGGCGGTGTAATGGGCAAAGATTAATGTCATGTGTAGAGATAGCACAATTCCTTTATAATGATCATCTATTCTGAGGCCGTGTCCGATTCTTACTACTTAAGAGTATTTCTTAGCATTGTTAACCTTCTTAGTAAGCAGAAAAAAAAAAACACTGATGTCTGTTTTCAATTGGTGATATGGAAATTTTTAAGCTTTTCATCATGGGGAATGATCAAACATCCCATGAGAGACAGTTCAGCACTGGAATGACAGAACTCCAGGAAAGAAGGATTAAAGCACTGAAAGCAAAAGGTTTGGTATTTGGTGTTAACATTACCTTGTCAGTTCTTGTATCCAATTATAACCAATCTTACATCAAGATTTAAATTTTTTTAGGGTTTCAAGTACTCCAACTACAAGCGGTCCTTGAGTTACAACACAGTATCATTCCTATGACAGTGATGTAACCTGAATTTTGGCATTGGCTGAAATACACCTAAGCCTAACTCACTTACCTATCCTTACGCAGTTGTAAAATCATAATCTAAAACATAAAAACACAACTAAGCCACAGAAAAAGCAAGAGGACATATACTGTTCATGTACTCTGTACTGTAATAACAGAAAAAGAAAACGAGTGTAAACACATCTGATATATTTACAGTCCAAATGGTGTAAGCAAGAGTACTAGGGGACACCAAATCTCTCACTCATATGCCGCGTTACTGTGTATTCTTTCGCCGCATTCAACCAAATTATTTATGGGAATGAGCATTGTAAACTTGAAACGTGTTTCAAGACTGTTTTAATGTGAGGACTCCCTGTCAAAGCAATTTATAAGGGGCGTTTAATTGTATATATTTCTGCCATTCATTTCTTCCTTTCAGACCTCTGCATACATGCCTTCAGTAAGAATTTTATAAACTCATTGCTGGCACATTAATATTTTGTTCAGAATTTTTATTTGCAGTCCCAATGGCTTTTATACATGCCGAGCTACATGATCACTGACTCTAAGCTAATTTAATTGAGTTGTTTTATTGAGAGCTTAACAACTGGGAGAGTTACAGCTGGATTCACTGTGATAAGGCTAAACTGGGTGAAAAGAAAATGCTACCAAATTTATTCTAGCGAAACATGAATTCGTGTGGGGACAGGTTCAGACATTATGAACGATTCCGAAAGGAAACTGCAGCTTGCGTACTTAAAAGCATGCCTGTTGCACTGATTGAAATAAAGCATTCTGTGCTAATATTAAATCTGCAAGTAGAGTTTGGATCGTGCATTGCATTTGTATTGAACTCTCACTTGAAGGCATGATGCAAAAGACTTGAGCCTAAAAAATATGGCTTAGCAGTTAACACACAGAGAGTTCATGAAGTCACTATTATTAAGTCACAAGATATGATACGATTCAATAAGCCTGGATTGAGAATAGGGTTCGGGATGTACTCTACAGGTACATTTTTCTTCATCAAAGTACAAATAATGTAAATGTACATTTACAGGTACACCATGGTCCTTAAAGCCTTTAAATATATACATATTCTTTTACTTTGTTCATGACCTAGTGTTTTAAAACAGAAAATAATGCAAAAGCCAAACAGAGTGTATAAAGTCAATTCAGCTTAGAAATATAACTGTAATGGGAAATGTAGTGCTTTATACACACACACACACACACACACACACACACACACACACACACACACACACACACACACAAACATTTTATATGTGTATATAAAGCATATATACCTCCATGTTGGTTGTGTTGTTACACAAAGAAAAAACCACTGAAGACTCCAGAAGAAGAGATTTTAAGGCATGTATGCTAATGGATTAAATGTTTTGGATTACATATGATAATATGAAATGTTTATTTTGAGGTATATGGGGTTTATTGTGATGAAACTGCATAACTATTTTAACAGACTAACATTTTTATAAAAAAAACAAGTGGGCCAATAGAGCCTTGAGTGTCATTACAATCACTTTGAAACAAGACGTTTCTAACCATCTAACCCATCTAAACCCCCTTTGTATGCACAGATAAAAAAAATATTTGCAATTATCAGAATAAACCAACCTATCTACAGCCTACAGAAGGGAGATTACATAATTGAACACATTCAGTGTGCCTATACTGTACAGCATAATTTACTGTATGTTTAAAAATGTGTTGAACTACTTTTATTTTCCAGTCTGTTTAGACGTGAACAATGAAGCATCTGACAGATTCTCCGTTAAAATACTACCTTACGATCACACTGTGCCTTTGATGCCCAAAAAAGTTATATCAGGCACATACACAGCTGTTCTCTCTGAAACAAACCAATGTGGTTGTTGGACATGTGGTTAAGAGAGAGAAAAGAACAATGACAGTGTCAGACAGGGCTAGTGCAGAACTTTATACACTTCAACAAATGAAATGCCTTTAGGGTGAGTCTCCTGGACATTTTAACATCTGTTCAGTAGAGCCAACCAAGCATCAGACAACTGGGCTCAAAACCTCTCTGGTTAAAACCTGGACACCTGGCAACCCTTGTTAGACAGACTGGAGGATGATGCAGACTGGGGTTCATTTTTAGAGGGAGAAGCTTTCTTCTAGGTTAACAAAGTAAATAAATCAGATAGGTCCAATTAGCTGTCGTTAACAAACTGATTAGTTTACCTAGTTGTTAAAAATCTGACAGTCAAAAAGTGGAGCTGCCTCAGTATACCTATAGTAAATGAAGAAGAGATGCAGACAGTATATGGATGACAATTTCTAAGAACCTAGCATGCAGAGGGATGTGGTTTTAACTGCTGAAGTTGTAAGTGGTGTATATAGTGGATATAGAAATGAATCACCCCCTTCACATTTTGTTGTTTTGCTGCCTGGCCTCATGTAACCCTAAATTAATCCCATCCTATTTCCAAACTATTCAACTTCCCTTAAACATAAACTTGAACATGCTACAATATATTATTTTTAATTTTGCTTTATAGAATTTTGTAAGAATGTAAAGACTAGAAATAGTTAACATACAGATGATAAATTGATGCCAGATTCACTATTGGGCTCCTTTCTGTGAATGTGGGGGCATTTATTGTAAATATTGAACAAGGCATGTATTTGAAAGATTTCTTTTTTCCAGTGTATTTCTCCTGACTGTGGGAGTGGGTTCATCATTGTCCTGTAAATGCTCATGCACAGATACAGTTCAGCTTTACTTTACACTGGCATTGTTCTTTGGGGGCGTTTTCTCATCTTCTCCTACACATCAAAGAATGTGAATGCTCCCTCTTTCCTTAATCCCTTTTTCTTCCTTCAGCATCTGCATTTGGAGTCATGAATAATCAAAAAAACACATTAGCAGTCTATGACAGAACAGCACTATGAGTGCATAAAAGGAGATGTTTTATATTTATAGCCTGGTAGAAATGTACTTCAGGCCACATCCATAGTAGAGCACTTAAATAATTTTTTTGTGTTTTAAGGGCACACCATAAAATCTGTTTCGGATATTAAATAAAACCGCAAGACTGGAATGTAACTGTTTATGCAGAGTTTTTGCAAAGAGAGAGAGAGAGAGAGAGAGAGAGAGAGAGAGAGAGAGAGAGAGAGAGAGAGAGAGAGAGAGAGAGAGAGAGAAGGTGCGGCTGTAGAGAAGGCAGGGTGTCTCTGTTCAGGTGACCTTGAAATTCAATTTAATCTCCCAGCACATCACAAACCCCGACACCAATGAGATTCAAATTAGTGCATTCAAAATGAGTGGCACAGAGTAAATGTGGCCAGTCTGAGGAGAGAGCAAATGAAGAGGAACCAATGATAAAATCACCATCTAAAGCGAACTTTTTTTGAAGCATTAAGTGACTGCTATTGCAGGCAGCCAAGCCACCCTGCCTTATCAATTATGCCAAAAATGAGCCATTAATCAATTGGGCCATGTGATTTGATAACAGGACTTATTTTCGAACACATCTTAAGTGACACGTCTAGGCTTGAGGTGCACATGTTTGCTCGCTTGCTTGTATCACAGCTTTGTTTTAAAATGTCACTTGAGATTCCGTCATCTTCCTCAAAGAGGGCTAGACCTCTTTGGTAAGGTGAGCTAATAAGATCAGTACACCTTGAGGAAGACTAAAGAGATTTGTGGATGCCAGAGCCTGTTAGAAAAGCAATATTTTGTGTGTGGGTGCGACAGTCTTATTAACTTACTCCAATATATGTTTGCCAACTCCAATTAAATGCTGGTGAACAACAAAAAACAGGTTCCTACACCTTGCACGACACAGTAACATATGGCAGTGTGAGTAATTAAGAATGGCAGAAGAATCTTGATAGAGATACATTGCCTGCTGACAATATGAGCTTTCAGATCAATGGATTATTGCCATCTTTCAAAACTATATGTACACTTTTTTGTCAAATAGGATGCCTGACCATTACTCCAACACGGACTTTAATTTATTCAAATACACAGACTTTAATAATGTGGAGTTAATCCCCATTGCAGGTATAACAGCTTCCACTTTTCTTGGAAGCCTTTCAGCAAGAGTTTGACATTTTTCTAAGGGAATTTGTGGCCATTCATTCTGTGGACCATTCATGAGAAGGCCTGACTCACAATCCGCATTCCCGTTTATCCCAAGGCATTGAATGCAGTTGAGGTCAGGGCTCTGTGTGGACCAGCTAAGTTCTTCCACACAACACTCATCCAGCCATGTCTTTATAGACCTTACAGTTATGCAGGATTATAAAAGTGGCCTACAAATAAACAAAGCTGGAGGCATGGTGTTGTCCATAATGCCTTGGAGGGCTGACACATTAAGATTGCCCTTCACTGAAAGTAAGGGACTACCTAAATTCAATTATTCAGTGATGTTTCCCTTTACTTTTTTGCATAAAGTGTATCAGAAGTAGTAAAAAAACATATTTGACGAAGGTTCCCAAAAGCATTGCTATTTGAACAATTATCTATTTACTTCTAAAAGGTACCCTAATCCCAAATGTATCCTTAAACTCCTAACACCCAATTATTTTAATGATAGACTTTCATCATCTTAAGCAAACAATTTCAAACTACAAAACCTGACCAATCAAATATTGCAAATATACAGCATTTTTATGCCTTGTGCCGTCCTCTATTTTAACATAACATGATTTTCAAATGCAGTTCTCTTTCCTCATCCATATTGATCGATAACATTTCTTTTTTTTTTTCTTTCGAAATAATTTATGGTAATCCTTGGATTAGACCAACATGTATTGTTTTAGAAACCAGATCCCTCTTTGAGACACATACAACCACTGTTAATGTACGTAGAACTAAAATATATAATTATGATACATTAAAAAAGAAAAGAAAGGAAGACAGTAAGAAAGAGAAAAAGTTTCCTTCAAACTGCGCTGTAGTTTAATGGGAAAACTGTGACATAGGGAGCCCTTACAGGCCAGAGGCAGATCCCATGGCATCAGGACACCCTCTCTGGATGGCCTGCTCATCATCATAGCATGAGGAAGATTAAAATGCCCAGGAAATGAGGTTCATCACATGCCGTGATTAATGTCCATGAAGTGTAATTAAAGACTTTTAGTTAATTCCCTTGCCTTTGGTCTCTTTAACTCATCTTCATCATTCAGTCAGACTGGTCATGCATAATTGCAGAGCCTCCACAGACAGACAAAATATTAAGCACCTCATGAAATGGGACCATAAGGGAATATGCTCTATAATGTCTTTACTCTCACTTTAGGAGCACAGTACAGAACACTACAGTCTTTATTACAAATTTCGGTGGAATGATATTTTAAATAATTTGATTGTTCATAAAATGACAATAAAAATGTGATTGTTCATAAAATGTCAGGTTTAAACATTTGATATATTCTCATATATTACTGAACATTTTTTGTCACATGATGTGATTAACATACAAAAAAACTGCTAACAATATAATGTAGTGCACCCAAGTGTCTACATTATTCAAATATTAGTATCTACAATAAACAATCAAACAAAGCAAATAAATAATGTATTCTGCAATAAATAGAGTTTAGTGTCAGGCAAATAAATCTAAGTTAATCTAAGGTCCTGACAAGTGATCATGAAAGCATGGAAGTAAAGAGTGGTGTGATTCTCTGAGAAGGAGGTGCATTATATGTCCTCCAGATGAAAGACATTATCAGTTGAATAGTATTAGAACTACTAAATTGCATGCTTTTACAGCTTTAAGGCTTTAAAATTGATGCCCTTCTGAGACTTATGTGATGGAAAAGGACACTATGACCTTTATCCAATGATGTTCTCGTGCCAAATTATACAATTTCAGTAATAAGGGCTTATGAGAATTATGAGGAATGTTAAAATCCACATTTGAAATGCAACTGGGATTAAGGGCCTGTGCAACAGCTCTTCATTTTATCTAAAAGTGACCAATGCTCAGTATAGGAATTCTGATTAGAGGTCATTCCGCTGGCCAATTAGAATTTCAAATTTGGCTACTTGATTGACTCTTGGCAAGTTATATTCTCTCACTTTCAGTCTATTAAAATATTTATTTGAACCAAATGGCCTGTTCTATAAAAGACAGAAATTTGGTCCAATTTAACACATGTTAACACTTTGAGGAGCATGACCACATGTGTGTGATGAGCTCTGGCTGGTCTCTGGGGAGTTATTTGTATTAATTTCAGAGACATAGAAACACAAAAAAACAGAATTTAAAACATATTCCCGTTCTTACAGAAATGATATTTGAGCAGCTTAAATACCAATTATTATATGAGGCCACATATATGAGGTGCCATTTGTAAAAACAGCTTAACTGTCACGGCGTAGGCCGCCGGGAAAGGAGAGGATGAAGGGGAGGACGCTTTCAGCGGATTGATACTTGTATATTTTGGATTTCAATTCAGACACGGAGCCCAAACGAGACTCGTGGAGTGGCTTGTGCTCCTCAAATAAAACAGGGAGAGAAAAAATATAACTAAATAGTCCTTCTGGCGAAATCCGAGCTCAGCAAATAAAACTAAGAAAACAAAGAAAAGCAGGTGAAGGGTTCAGCGGGTCGTCGGAGGAGCACGAGCCTAGAGGGGAGACAAAGAGACAAGAGACAGGTCAACATCAAGCGAACAGGCAGGAGTTGAAACAAAAAACAAACTC
>JBBMFX010000101.1:12829754-12849110 GCA_037832545.1 Rhabdalestes septentrionalis
TTTATGTTGTTGTTTGTTTAAAATGGTTCTAATAATATTCATTATTTTAGTCACAATCACTTTGAGTGTTCAACCAATGTATTGTTTTACCAAATTAATTCCCATTCATGGAGTAGCCATAGTGGAATGAACATAATTATTGCTGTTTGTTAAAAGCTGAAAATATAATGATGATTTTCTAAATTAAATGATAAATTAAACTGATTTCAAACAACACTGCAAAGAAATTCTGATTCTTGCTAAATTTTAGATATGAAATGAATGCAGGTCATTTGTGACCCATATGTGCGAATATAATATAGGTGAATAAAAAGTGTCAAGGAGTAACCATAAATGAATGAAAATAATGATTGATGTTTGTAAAAAAAACTAAGTAAGTGATGGAAACTTGGTATTAAATGACAAAATCAAAAAAAAAATTGTTACCTAGTTAAGACACTTTAACCCTTCAAAAAACTCCATAGAAAATGAATGCGGGTTCCTTGGGACCCATGTTGTGCGTTAGAGGGGTAGTGACAAAAAAGTGTTTTTATTTTAATTTTTAAAAAGTTTTGAAATGAACAAAAACAAGTTAATTCAGGAATTCATGGAGTGTTGGCTAATGAAAATGAGTTATTGCAGAGATATAAAGCAAATTACACACAGCCGGGTCCCTTGGGACCCATGTTTTGCATTAAAGGGTTAATATATATTTCAACAAAGGTAGATTATTTCCAAGTAGAAGGCAAAGGCAGACATTGTTAGAGTGACTGACACTCTGGGGTACCATAGCTGAAAGGTCCCTCCAAAAACAAAGAAAACTTGAAGATATCCCATGTGCAATGTCCATTTTACAAGCCAGTTTGTTTTGCTTGTGCTACTGATTGTACTCCAGGCATTAAGAATCTACACACTAGAGGAATTTGGAAAGCAGATTTCACCACAATCCAGCATGAAACTTTAACTAATTATCTCCAGATGGATGTTCTCTATGTATAATAGTTTTGACAATGCAAAACTACAATTAAGACAAAGCTAAATCATTAAGTAGACATTTTTGAAGGTTAAGATTTAATGCACAAGACATAATTGCATATTCAAATCTGGCTCAGAGGTTGCGCCGCCATGCCCAAACGGTGAAGCATTTTGTCTATTTCAGACATAAGCTAGTTGATTAGCCTTTCCAGACCTTTACTAGTTTTCCTCTGACAGAAATGCCAGAGCGGAAATTGTGAGGGTAAAGCTGATAATAACCTTACCCTTTCATCAGAATGCCTGTCATCTACTACCACTGCTTCTAAAGAACTATTTTGCAAAATATAAGCACTGAGTCTGATTTAGATCCCATGAGTGGTATAAATTCCTATTTTGCCAGGACTGATTCAAAATGTTTTATCTTGAAAGCTTCTGCGGCTCTGATTTGTTTCCTTAGTCATGCACAACTGTCACATTCTCTACATTCTCTACACTTATATTGAAATGAGAATTTTTTTTCAATATTATACTACCAGTCAACTTTGCATTTAGTGTACTGAAAAAAACATTACAGTAAATTCCACAAGTTTGTGAAATCTCTTGCTGTGCCTTCTGTAATGGATAATTATACTAAGTGGCTTATTTGCATCTCATTTCACTATCAATTATTCTCTAATTCTGAGAACAATCTGAGTGTGACAGAGGATTCATAGGTAGATGCGCAATATCTGGTCATCCTTTCTTATCATAGTTTTCTTTTTTTCCTGTTACAACAACACTGATGCAAATTACTGTTTAAATATTGTTATAAATGTTTTGGATATTACTAATACCACTTCAAGCCGTCTCCATGAATAATAATTATTAGTGTAATTATTGATTAACTGAGGGTGTGATGAGGCTACGGAGGATCGGAGGTGGATGGATGTGAAGACATTGACTTTTAATTAGAGCAAAATAAGGCACAGCTGAAATAAACTTGAAATACATGCTGAATTGAAAACAACAATGAAGAACAAGAATGCACAATCAGGGAAATCTCAGAGCTAGGGGCAGATATGAAAAAAAACAAAATAATAACAAAGGAAGAGTCTTTGGGAAAAAAACACGGGACAAACTGCGGTTGACCAGCAACCCATGGGTATAAATATAGGAAAATGAATACAAAACTGTTAAGACAGCTCGGGGTTACAAATATTCAGACAAGTGAGTACAATTATGGGTGGAGCCAAGAAAAAAAAACACATGGAGATGGGTGTGAGAGGTTGAAAACATTAACAGGGAACATGTGTTAAACCCCATCAAAGACAGACGGACCACAGCATGACGAGAGGTAACAAGACAGATATAGAGGGCACATTGGAATAACATGCAGCATAGTATTAGGTTTCACTGGTAGTGTAATTTCAGTATTTATGCTATCAAGGAGAATTTAAAATAAATGTTCTCCCATCCAGAGAGACAGTGAAACTAAATACAGATTTAATTGAAAAGATATTATGGTGGGAATTGGATGCCATTAGACACAATACACTGTTGTATCAGTCACTGTTTTGAAATAACTCCACTCACAGTCTGGAATCTTGACAATCACCTGAGGCCAGAGACATGCCACAGTGAAATTGGAAATAATGAAAACTTTGTAACTTCTTACACAGTTTTCCACACTAGACATACCTAATCATGTTGTTTATTCAAATTGTTGATATCAGTGATTGTATCTGTGTCTTGTAAAAGTGAAGTGAATTGTTGGCCAGACTGTACTGAAATCAATTTTGAGTAGAATAAATTTTTCTTCCTGTTTGACTTCTGACTTGAATTACCTCAGTAAAATTCTACATTTGCAAGAGGTTTTAGCCATAGATGTAATCAAGACAATTCAGTATAACAATTTCCCTGTAACTCTGAGATGGCTGACTTTCGGTGAGTTGATTACCATGACTCAATGAAAACAAAATGTAGTCACACATCTCCACAATGACAAAGTGAAAGAACAACTCATCCAAAGATTCCTTATTAACCTAAAGGTCTGTGGCATTTTCTTTAAAGTAATGACGCCTAGGAAGAAACTTTAAAACCAAAATATTTACCTTATACTATCTCTTGAAATGTTCATATAATATGGTGAAAACTGTGTGACTTCTGTGGGCCACCCTTACTCCCATCCCTGCCCTGGATATTCTGGTTCATCAAGTCGCAGCTAGATTATAGTCTAGTAGGGGATATGTCAGCGCTCCTCAAGAGAAAAGACACACAGGTTGAGCTGAGCTTAAAAGTCAAGATCTGTGGCAGCTGAATGTCATTCTGAAAACTGACAAGAATGATCCATCGCTGTTTTGGTGGAATGGGTCGGGGCATTGTGACATTCAGGAATGGGTAGAAATAATGGAATCGTGTCTGAAGAACCGCTGACGAGGCAGATGAGATTATGTGTCGACTTACAGGTGGGATAGCAAAGAAGGTTTGGATAGTATGGTTATCTAACAACTACATTCTTATAAAACAGGGCCTCCAGGTGAGATGTGTGAAGAGCCTTATATAAGGGTAGAAAGAATTCTCACATTATGTAAATTAAGTTAACCTTAGTTCTCATTTACAAAAATAGTTATATGAACAGTATAAGTATAGTGACCACTTTTTGTCATTTGTGAACACAGCACATAGTGCGAACAGTGTGAAATCCTTCTTTTCATTTAACCCAATCACACCATGGAGCAGTGTGTGGGGATGGTCCCTCAGTGGTGCCACTTGGCAGTCATGAGATTCAAACCCACCTTCTGATTGAAGGGCAAACTTCCAACACCAGGCTACCAAACCCTCTCTTGCTCCAAGGTAGAACCATTCATTAAAAGGTTTTTTATATCAGGGGTGTTGAACTCCAGTCCTGGAGAGCTGTGGTCCAGCAGGTTTTGTTGATTTCCCTGCTCAGAAACACCTCTTTCAACTCGCTAGTTGATTGTCGGGTTTAGTGTATGTGTCTGAGTAGGAGAACCATCAAACTGTTCTGAACACTGGCCTGCCAGGACCAGAGTTTGACACCACTATTTTATAGCATCACAAAATTAGCTCTTTTTGGCACCTTTAGTTTTTTAAGAGACAGAAGCTGTTTACTTCATCCAGAGGTGATTTACAGGATTCCAAATCAATAATATATTATGTTTTCTCATTCCAGCAAGCTCTTAGCTATTTTTAAGAAACACTTGCCAAACATAAGAAGAACCCATTTGCCTGATGGGTGTGCTCTGAAAAGACTAATATTCAAAGACTGAATAAATGTGCTGGTCATGAGCTTCATTAAAAATTACCCTGACCCAATTTTGAAATACGTCTTTAAAAGCTGACCTCTTGAATGGAAAATAATAAAACATAATGTGTTTAAAAACATCTCACTGAGAGATTTGAAAACACACAATTTACCATCTATCAGAAAGAAGATTCAGATATACACGTTTATAATACAAGAGGCAGGTGCACAAAGCGTGTACAAGCTTGAAATTTGCTGTTTGGTGCCTACTCTTGTCATTGTAAGCCAAGTGATTGAATTCTGTCCTTGGTAATGATGTGGAGGCTGAGCTGTCTAGTGTTTGTTCAGTGCCAAAACAATGGCCTAGTTGGGCATGTTGTCACTTCACTGCCGCATGTTAGATAGGAGCTTGTTTAATTAACCCCGGCAACACACCTGTTACAACGGAATGGAATGCCAACTTAGCGTATAACCACCCTATCCGTTGCTTTGAAATACATGTGTGATGACAGTTCTGACGATGCACTGAAAACAAAAGCACGCAACCACCACCTCGTGCAGTCTTTATCTATGGCAAACTGAAGCCTGCAGCTTGGAGAACACCAACCATGATTTATGCTGGATCTAAAATCAGATGGAAGCACAGCGTTGTCACCTCATAGTTAAGGATGAAAACATTTTCTCCCAACACATGCAACTGAATGCAGAGGCCTAAAAGAGGCGCAACATTATTTATTCGGACAGAAATCCCTCAAGCCTAGCACAAGATGAACGGGAATGAGATGGAGGACAGTAAAATTATTCAAAAATCAAACAGCAAGTATCTGTCAGTACTATTTTTATGCTGCAAATAAAAGATCTGTGCAAATGCGCAAATTCTGTGGGTGAATTTAAGAGCTCCCCTGCCACACAAACTGGCTCGCGTTTACCAGCATTACATTGCACAAAGATAACAAAAAAGCACCCCCACCCACCCATTAAGAAAGCCAAAGCAGTATTTGTACATCACAAACTAAAACCGATCAGCATTCAAGCCTTTCTTTGTGTTCAGAAATGTCCCGTGACAGTCTATAAAACTCTGAGATAAGTTTTCCCCTTTCTTGAAGTCTGCACTTCCTGTAGAGTAGATGCATTAAGAAGATGTATAGAATAATAAAAGGATCAGGGAAATAGGTAACAGGCTTTCACTAACAAGGAGGAATGTGGTCATTCTAAACTTTTTGACAGACAATATGATCCACCCAAATCTACAAACATAAAAATACAGAACCTGATCAGCTGATCCCCCGCCACACACACACACACCACAAACACACCCCGCCCCTGAAATTCACTCTCCTGTTCCTAACACATCCATATACTGTATAAACTACCTGCCTTGAATAAATATCACAAACAATTCAGTCTTTAATTACCTCTGTAAATAAACTCCTGTTTATTACACTGCGCTCTGTTCTCTGTGCTGATGGTATTATATTTGCAATTTTTACATTGCTTGCTGTCTTCTTCTGTACTGCATTTTTGCACACAACTCTCGCTGCCAGAATACAGTATCTGTCATAATACTGTTGTCATACAGATTTTTACTATAGTGATTGTTGACTTTACTAAATGTTGAATCAGTGTTTTGTTGCTCTTGTGATTTTTTTGCACTCTTTTGGTCCTGTCCACAATTTTGGTATTCTGTTCTGTACTTGTGCTGCACATAGCATTGTGTACTGTCTTCTGTGTGCATATGGGTGCAATGAAAATAAAATCTACTTGCATACTTCAGCTTATTTACTGGTGAATTCAGAAGATTAAGCTGCAATGCATTAATGAATAAGTGTGGCATATTGTCAGCAGTTTGAAACCTACACACATATTAGAGAGCTTGCAGGGTCTGTGGATGATGAGGACATCTTGTGGTATAACAAGGCATGCTGTGAATTACATCTTCATTTTGTCAGTAAATGGCTTGTATGCCATGTTATTGAAATATCCTATTTGCATTGCAGCAATTCATTTAAAAACTCATCAGAATTGCGATGATAAGGGCACTGTAATGTCAGTATAGACACAAGTTTACTAATGCTCACTAATGCAAGTGTGCCATTGATGGTGAGTATGTCAGTGTATACTATATTTAGTGCTTTCTTGGAATCTCATGACCTCAATACAGCAAGGTCACATGGCCAAGTTCAGTGTGGTCAGCTTTCTCTCATTTAGAGCAGATGGTGTCTTTAGCATGTGATACTTTCCTTGGACCCTTTCTCAAGGAGAGAGGACAGTTAATGACATTCATATCTCATTTTCACTGCAGTTACTATTCCACTGTACGATTCAGTGGCAGGCACAAAACCAACTCTATACAAAGCAACTGTAATGAAGCAAAAACCCAATTCTTCTCTCATGCACTCCAAGAATGGTACTGGGGGCTGTCGAAAGTGAATGAGCACTTATGGATAATGATATTTTTGAGAGAAAGAGAAGGGTAGAGGCTAATTACATTGTTCTAATCATGGGCAGTTATTTAAAGCTGTTTTAGTGGTCTAGAACAGCAAATCATCCATTTCTCCCAAAGTGTTTTTCAATGGGCCTACTTACCTCGTCAAACTACAGCCATGGTGAGTTTCTCCCTTCTCCTTCCTTCCTTTCCTTTTTTATTTAACTTAACCTCACGTCTGATACTAAAAGATGAAGACATATTCAGATTATAAACATGTGTGTTTTTCCCTGAATGTACAGTGCTTAGTAATGTACAGTACAGTGTAAAGATTGTCTTCTTCTGTAATATTACAGGATTTACCCTATTTTTATTTATATCTTATTTTTAATTACATTTTAATTTTTTATGCACATGGACTAATTCATCACACTGTGACATGCAGAACCAAAGTGCCATGCTGTTTATCACTTGTAAATACGGTGGGTGACTGGAGTCTCGCAATATAACCATGAGAATGGATTTTGAGTAGGCGGTTGCTAGTTTGCGTGGGTTGCGGGGGGCACATCTTTTATTGGAGGTGCTTCCTTCACACAGGAGCAGCTTTTGGCTGTACTTCTCCCTATGTAGCTGCAGCTCTGTCATATTTATCGGTCTGTGCTTTGCAATACCTTGAAAGCAAGATGGATAGTGATGTCTGACATATCTAGCTAACTTATATATAATGTATATATTAGTTATGTAATCTGTAATCACTTATATATTTTGTGATCATTTGGAGTCATGAGCTCAGAGTGTAACCTGTTCACTGCAGCCACTAGTCTTCCTCCATCTTAAACACTGTCACTAAAAGTTAGAGTACCTTAAGAGGTAACAGTTTTAAGCTTTATATAACTTTAAAGTGACCACAGCATGAACAGAACAACATTCATTCTCTGCATTAAACTCATTTACCAAAGTGAATCAGCAGGCAGCCAGGAACACAGCAGCAGGGGAGCAGTGTATGGGGACGTTACCTAACACAAGGTTACTTTAGTGGTGCCATTAGGAGCCCTGGGATTCAAACCAACAACCTTCTGATCACAGGGGCATCTCCCTAACCACTAGACCACCAGCTGCCCCATGCACCACACACAACAGAATAATTAGCATAAGAGACTTTTTCATTAACACCCATTTCAGGCAATTGTGAATTTAAATGATGAATGAATGTAGCAAAGGTTATGTAAATTTTTGCAGATTGTTTAGCTGAGATTAATTTAAATACACCTTTAACCACATTATCTGTGATAGAACGCGATGAAGCCAACCCTCTATATACAATTTGATCATATTTTTCATTTAGCTTACTGTAATCCATTTGTAAATGTGATAATATTATTAATGTGTCCATGACATACATACTTTTTAATAGGGGACAATTAAAATCTGCCACAGCCTAATACTCATCCCACTGCTTGTGTATGACCAGATGTTGTTATTATTTGGTGCCTCTTCCCTGACATTGATAATGCTGCCATTGTATAAAACATAGAAAGTGACATTTGGAGTTACACGTCCTTGCTTTTTGGGCAGAATTAAAAGCAGCCAGGGAGATTCGCTAACATTCAGTGGAAAGAAATCTGAAGGTGACTCTGAGGGTGCGCAGACAATGTGTTAGGCAAGATAGGATTTATTCTTGCTTTACTTTTTTTAGAAAATCATTTTAACATGGCAGTCTACAGCCCCAACTGAAAGTCGAAGATCTGCTATATGGACAAAAGTATTCGGACACACCTGTTTGGCTGCAAAGGGGGTACCAACTACATATAATTGGTCCCAATACCTTTGTCCATTTAGTGTATCTAGACCCTGAGTTACTAGTCGTGTGTAAGAACACCTGTAAAATAGTTCAGACTGACATACTAAGAAAGATTGATTATTTCAGTTTGGTGAAATAGCAGGCATAGTCCATTTCATGTGTCTTCCTTGTGTAATGAATATGCAATTTCCAAAGGGCGCAAAATACAGGGTGGTGACAATCGATGAATTTAGCACCTGCAGTGTGATTGACTAAGCCTGAAAATAATGTTGAGGATTGTGATTGTTTGTGTAAATTAATACTGGGGGGTCAAGTGCTAATATGCTGCATGATTCGCTTAGTGCTATCCTCTTTTCCCTCTATTTTTCAGATTTAGCAAAATATTGATTCCAGTTTTAAATAGACAGTTGTACACCAAACACACCAATATGCCTCAGCATGAAAATCACCTGTCTAAAATTTTGTAAGGCACCCTTATACACCCTTATACAGCTCTGACCCCAGGAGGCATGGACACAAGACTTTTGATGATGTGCTGTGATATCTGGTGGTTAAACACCATGTTTCTCACTTTTTCATGTCCACAGTATCCACCGTCTTGCCATCTTTCCATAGTGCATCTTGGTGAAATGTATGTGGTAAATGTATGCACATGATGTCAAGCAAAGGTCAGTTCTGATGCTCATGTGCCCATTGTAGGCATTTTGGGCAGTGGTCAGAAGTCAATATGGGTCAAAGACTGTTCGATGGCTACTCACCCCACACACAGTGAGCTGTGCTGCACTGCATGTTTGGACAACTTTCCATAACAGCCAGCAATGAGTCCTACAGTAGTTCTGTGGGATCATTCCAGATGGGCTACCATTTTTGGTAGGTGCTAACCACTACCATTCATCTTTTCAGCCTGGTATTGGGAGACCTAACTGATGGGTGAAACTGGCCATATGTATATCTTAGCACAGTTCGTCAGTGTATAATTATGACCAAACATTTCAAAGTGTTCTTATAATTTGAACCTTCTACTGAACTTTAAAAACTTTGGATTGGTCACTGCTGACCATAAACCAACAAAAGAGTTATGAAATAACTTTTTAAAAAGGTCCATAATTACAGAGCATTTATCAGACTATTTGCATTAGTCCTTCCCTTTGTGGAATGTGAACGGAGGGTTAAAATGGCTAATTGAGCTAAAGGGCTCGCCATTTATAAAGGAATACACATTATTCTGACTAGTGGGAGCCTGAATGGTGTGGACAGAGACAAAAAGAGAAGCTGTAAATGCATGTCGATCCAAGGTTCATTCCTGTCCTATAATTTTCTGATAACATTGAGTTTGCTCCTGCTCCTTTTGGTTTGGGATAAAGAAATATAGACCTGGCAGAGTAGGATTCCAGTCACCAGCGTGCATCATTGTGCTTGTGTGGGAGTGTGTGTACATATGTGTAGGGGGGTGGGGGGCGGGGCGAGAGAAAGAGGGAGAGAAAGCAGGAAACGGTGAAGAGTCTGCCTGTGAGAGATAAACCGAAAGGAGGTGACAAATTCATAACGGCTTTGTGTTCCCACAATTCCGAGGGATTCAGACGTTGGCCTCAAATAAGGTGACACAGCTGACAGGGATTTCATCTTGCTGAACTTGAGACGCTGCCACAAAAAGACAACTTCAGACAAGATGTCTCCCAGAAAGTCAAATGTAAAAGAATGTTTTGTCGCCCCTTTAGCGATAAGGCCTTCAAAGCCTTCTAAAAGAGTATTAAGATGGTTCTTAGTAATTATAAGACATAAGAGGTTCTTTCAGGAGCCTTAGATAACTATATATTAATTCTGCACTCTGTGTATTTGCTTTAGGAAATTGTGTTTGTGCATCCATGGCATTAAAGAGTGTAGCAATTTGGGCCCGTGTTTCTTGAATGAAGTGGCTCAAAGGAGTTACTAGAATACCCACAATATTGTAAATTTTTTTACCAAGCCAAACCAATCGGCTTTACTAAGCCTGACTATACAACAGTTTAAGGAAATATCATATTGAATCTTAAATCTTTTTTCTGTGTACTGGTTAAATGGTTCCGGCATCTCATAACTTTTACAGAAACATGGCTGCTTGTGCGCATTCCTGTCTCTGCTGTGAACGAGGCTGGTGAAATAGTGGAAAACGCCTGGGGAGAAGATTCAGCAATGGTGCCAGCTGGGTCTCCCAGTGTTCAAGGAACTTGTCTGCACCCTGAACATTGAGCTGTTAGCAAAGGGGCTACATCCCCACTAGTTTCCCAATAATTGCCATTGTTGTTTATATTCCTCCATCACCCAAACACAACTGCAGCATGTGACACTATCTAAGAAACAATATTTCCCATACATAGTCATACAAGTACAACACACAGTGAAATGATTTCTCTGCGTTGAACCAAGTGAAGCAGTTGGCTTCCGCCAATGAGGCGCCTAGGGAGCAGTGTGAGGGGAAGGTACCTTGCTGCAGAGTAGCTCAGTATAGAAACAAGCAGTTGTGATTTGAACCCCAATCATCTGATTGCAGGGCCAACGCTCTAACTGCTATGCCATCCAGCTGCAACTTTGTGACACTTTGAAACTCCAGTAATGCGATTCCAGGATGCTTTCATCCTCATCTCCGGGGACAACTACACTTTTAATCAGGACACACAGCACCTTCACATAGCTGCACAGCTTTCTAACATCTGGGCAGATCTGACCACAACCTGGTGCATTTTCTACCCACCCACATTTTCCTGGTGAAGAGGCAGAAAATGTAGATCTGCACTGTTCAGATATAAACATTTAAAGTTTACACGTGAAAGCTGCAGCTACAAGAGCATGTACATTATGTTATAGTCACACTGTATAGAGATTAAGTTTCCATTTATCAATTGGAAAGAGCCTGCCACCTGCTGTGCAACAAAACAGCTCTCTTCAAAGTCACACCAGCACATTCCCACTGAGAAGGTCATTACTTGACACCTTGGTTCCCCTTAATAATAACTCCATTACAGATTTTTGAATTCAGCACAGCGGGCAACTCCGGGTTGCTAAGCTTTCAGCACAGCTACTTTCACATAGCTATTCTATATAAAATGATAGAGTAATTAATTCTCAATTGTTGACAGAAAATGCCACTGTTTCTTCAAATCTTTGCTGCTATGATTGACAGTTTCTCAAGAACCTCTGAGAGTTACTCTGAGTTTCTTTTATTCTCCAGGAAGAAAAGTTGTATACTTCCCATAATATTTAACCATTTCTTGAGAGTTAGAGATGTGAGCAAATATAAACACATTCTAATTAAAAATCCCTTCATGTATACAACAAAAAACAAAACAGACATGTAGGACGGGATTGCATTTATTTATAACTGTGTTTTGTTTGTTGGTTAATTTGCATCTTGTCAGTCTTGCGGTCCTGACAGGTCTTTGTCAGGTCTTACTATTCTAACTTACTTTTTGTTTCAGCCAACTCAATGTTAATTCAACTAAATCAAAAACTCTTAAAGATCTGCAGTCCTTGTTCTTACACCTTACATCTCATAAGCCATGTCTCATTTTATCCTATCTTTATGCATGCACTTGTAGAGATTAATTAATAACAGTTGAAAGCTTTTTTCCTGAGGTCATAAGATTCCTTAGATTCATTTTAAATTAAGCATTGATTACTGATTGTTTAAGATGGATTTTGTAATGTTTGAGGCTCCCCAAAGTGATGGACTATTTAGACTTCATCACAAATTAAATATTGATTAATCATGATGAATTTTTAATGTTTGCAACCCCTGAATAATGTTAACTTCTGCTCAGGCTTTTAAATGGCAGCAAATTAGAAAATGTTAATCATCATTTCCCCGCAGTATTCCCTTGGGTCAACAAATAGATATGAACAATATGAATCTGCATAATTAAGAAGCAAACCAAAAAAAAACAACCCAAAATTGTTTTATAAAAATGTTGAAATAAAAATATCAGAAAATAGATCATTTGTCTATATTTTACTACTGGCGTATTAACAAAGATCTAGTATAGCGTTATTCTAAACTACCAGAAGTGTACCTTGTTGCACTCGGTCTCCATCTTCACACAGTTGATGTGATGTGCTCATGTTTGTTTGAAATGAAAACCTGCAGTCACTCAGAATTTTTTAAAAAGATTTGACACCTCTGTTTGACAATCTATCCTAACATAGCATGCAGCACAAAAAGGTATGCTAGCACTCATTAACACTCATTTAAACTTTGTTTAAAAATAACATGAAGATGTTCATATGACTCTCCATTGCTATTTGATGTATTTACCAGACAGTTGTCTCTTACTGGTGAAGGGAAACAAATATCATTTTCTGCCATGGAAATCGCCCTAAAGTGTAGTTTTATTCATCGCACATCTCATACCGGACTCATACTTCTATAGCACCCCTGCGGCTCATTGCTCATCCACAACCTACCTAATGAAATGGATGTTCATCATACCATGACCTTAACTGTTCCCATAATCATCATTTATGCAAGTTCCTCTGTTCTAATGATGCGCAAAAAAAGCTACTTGAGTGCTAATTGGTCTTCCTTATGTAACACCTTCAGCCCACTAACCTGGGAGTGGGAGTTATAAACCAGGTCGATGAGGTGCAGACAGTGAAAACACATGACAAAACAGCTGGACGGCTTATTATTCATTAAAATCCCCAGTCTGGCGGAACTATTTCACAGTTTCTACAAGGATCGTTAGTCAAGAAATTTGTAATCACGATTCATGCTGAGTATCAAGCGAATATGCAATGAACAAGTGCTTCTCCAGTGGAGGTTTGATTAGATATCACCTCAAAATGCAGAGTAAAGCCAAATAACAAAAGCAGAAAGGAAATTCATCGTATTCACATTGACACCATGTGTAGCCACAGCTTATACAACAAGGAAAAGAATTCACAAATGACAGGGCAGGGTACAAGTATATTATAATGCAATCCATTACTTGTCCAACTTTTCTTTGCTTTGTGTGATGGATTTTTGAGGTTTATTTTAAGGGAATTTTTTGTTTGTTTTTGTTTTGTTATAAAAGCATTTTCATTCCAGTAGATCATCAGAAAGTAGTGTAGCTATAATGTTCACTAAAGAAGCTTTTAGCTCATAGATTTCAGTGGAAGAAATATTTTAAAGCAATAGGGTAATTTAGCCCAGAACTGGTCACATGATTGCTCACATATTGAGCAATGAACTAAATCTGACAGACAGTTTAGATACCGTGGAGTTCACAGTTGCCTGTTCTATTTTTTTTATTTTGAAGACAGTCCATGGTCAAATGAAATAACACATGCACAAACACACACACACATATATACAGTTGAGGCCAAAATTATAAGCCCTCCAAGAATTGTGGATAATTTTCACCAGTACTATTTACTATATAATATAATATACTAAATAATAAACTAATAGGGAGGGGGAATATGCCGAATATGCCGAAATCTGCTCATAGTCTAGGCTTAGGTTGTCCAAAAGCACAATGAGCCAAAGTATGTATCACAATTAGTCCAACAGTTCCTTAAGAATACCAAACCAAGATTCTAGAGTGGCCCGCATAGAGCCCAGACCACCTATTGCCAATCTGTGGTGAGTGCTCAAAATGAACGTCTATGCTTGGAAACCATAAAATCTGGACCAACTACAACGATTTGCAATAGAGGAATGGACCAAAATCCCTCAGGAGGCCTGTGCCAACCAAGCAAATAACTACTCTAAGAGATTGTTGACTGTTGTGAAAGAAAGGGTACACTATTGAATATAAATGGCCATGGATTTTGGATGTCTTATTTTTGCTCTTTCTTGTTTCAGTCTTTCTTGTTTCAACTCATGGAGAAATCAAGAGTGTTGTCTAATTTCATAATGAGAGCTAAACATTTTGGCCTAATATATGTGACGAAGGAAGCAAGTGAGAGCTTTTCACCCACCACTCTCCATGGTGCTAGAGCAGCCACTTCCAGTAAATTGTATATATGCAGATGTAGCACACCTGCACTGGTAACTACCTTCAATGGAGATTTAGAGCCCTATATAATACTAGAGAACAGAGAAAAGGTAGAAACAAGGGGCAGGCAGTTAATGGCAAGTTGAGCACCTGATCCCTTTGTTTCCATGCCTTTGTTGGTCATGTGTTCAACATGTATGAGAATACTTAAACAGTAACTCAATTTTAGTCGCAGATGCAGTCACATGCAGAATTATTTTTTTTTTAATCTAACAGAAATCTCCACAATAACGTGAAACCTGCACATTTACTCTGCATTTTTTGTGCTTTTTTGTGGCTATATGGTTTTTTTTACACATAAGTAATAATCCAAATATAAATTCAGCTAAATATAAATCAGTGTACGGGGTGTCGCAGCCACATCCAGACACCTGGCGGACTGCTCTGTTCAGACTGTGCTCTTTTTTATTTATTTTTTTGTATCCATAGTTTTGAAATTCTATTTTAGTGTGTTTTAGAGCATTCCATATTTTTTATTTAAAGCTACTTCTTGCTTATAATGCTTGCACAGTCAAAAGGAACAGTTCAGGATACATTTCATTGCCACCTGGCAATGCAGCTAAGCAGAAGAGAGGGTGTAAGACACTCAAGAAGAAGGTTGAACTCATGGATATGGGGTGCCATTATGGGGTAAATGAGAGCAGCGTACGGTTTTGGATGGGGTAAGGGGAATGAGAGGGGCATGTGTAGGAGCAAAACAATGTGTGGGTGTTGCTGATGGGCAAGTGGGAGGTGAGTATTAATTGTTACAGAAAAAAAAACTGTATTTGCCCTACATATACCAAAGAAAACATGTTTGCATTGATTAACTGTAAGTGACGGGATACTAGCTTGCAATTACATTTTCGTTAAGGGTAATGTACTACGTGGAGTTTAAAATAACATTTAAAATTACAGTGTTTTGGATACAGTCATTTTTTCTTAGAACTGGACTCATAATTGTTGGCGAAAACTCCAGCAAATTCATGGAAACTGCAGATATCATCCACATTTTTTTTGCTTTTTTTCATGGAAATATAAAATTCTTCATGCAGTTATTACTACGTTGTTAAGAAAAATTTAATTTACTAAAAAACTTATATGAACATAAATTTAGCTACATTTACATATGAAATATAACTAGATACATGTTTTTGTACTGTCATGAGAACACAAAAGAAAAGCCTTTAGGATGGGGAAATATGATGTATTCAGACCAGGGGCGGACTGGGACTAAAAACCTTTCTTCACTAGCTGCACAAATGTCTTGGCAAAGAATGACAGGACGACCACTGTGCACCAGAAAACCATTCTTTTCTAGAACGCACAGATTGCCAGTCCGCCCCTGACTCATCTGCAGTGTAACTATGAGGCTGTTGAGCTCAGTTGCCATCCAATGTCTCTACAATACAGTACTCCTCCTGGAGAACCCTGAATAAGATGTGCCGCTGATAAACAGTAAATATTTGATGTAAAAATGATTGATAATTAACCCTATATTTTACTGTATGTTTATCAGACATGCTACAATAATTAATTACTGCATTTACCTGTTAATACCAAAGAAAATTACATATGGAAGAAATATGGAAGAAAATGCCCATCCATGAATTGCAGTACAGAATGTATGGACTTAAAGTTAGATTTTCTTTAAGGGTAATGTATTAAATTGAGTGTAAAATAAATTAAAGAGTTTTGGAAGCATAATTGGTGCATATTTAGGATTTACACTATAAAATAGGCATTTTTATCTTTTTTTTTCTTACCAAAACACAACAACACGGTTTTCCACTACACACTGGTGCTTTTAGAACATAACCCTAGTGAAAAGCTGGGGTAGTACTGCATATATTGCTAGGTGAGAGGACAGTGCACCCACACAAGTCTGCAGGACTGAGAACAGGGTTCCTTCCTTTACAAGAGCCAGGTGAGCTTTTTGAAGGGATTCTTTAAAAACATGGCTAAGATAGGGGGAAACTAGAAAAGAGGAAAGAAAAAGAGGGGGTTATTCAAGACTTTTGCACAGTACTGTATGTATATGGTTACTTAGTCTTAAATAATTCTTGTCCAGCACAAGGCAGGGGTACTCCATCAGTGTGAAGACAGTTGGGTATAAAATGGGCCCCAAGCAGCAGTATAGGGAAAAATGTCTGAAGGTTCTAATGCCTCAGCTTCTCTTTCCCCTTTGTAGATTTGAGCCCCAAGGTCTACCTGCAAGCTTTGTGAAGATGCCTGGTTCACTGCTGCCAGTGTCAAGCCTGAAGAAGAGATCCAGCTTTTTGCTACACTACCTCTCACCACCCCTCACAAGACATGCAGCACAGCTTCACCCTCCAGCAACACTTTTCTGTGCTAGAATTTGTAAACGCGTGTTTTTTTAAACCTTCATCTGTCCCACTAATTCCTGATAATGTAACACTGAAATTGTTAATATATGACTTAATTATTAGTTTTAATTTGATATTTGATCTTGAGGCACGATTTTCTGGTTATCCTTGAATAGATTGTAGTTTTTTGTCTTTCCTTCAAAGTCCTTAGTCTCTCCCTTATTTTACTTTCAGCGCCTGCACTGTTTCGGGACAGATGCATCATCCACTTTCATGTGAAAACTCCCTTGGAGTTACAAGGTGTCTTGAAATTTCAGCTCATAGCACTTTTAATGAATACCTGCTGAAGCTTCTGCATGTTTTATGTGGCTTGCAGTTTTGGCCACTCAGTGATATCTAAAAAGTTGTGTCTTTTCTAGGCTGATTGTACTATTTCTACTACAACAACAACTACTACAACAATGACTACTCCTAATAGTAATACAAATAATGTAAAAAATAACAATAATAATTATAATAATTATAATAAAAAAATAAATAATAATAATAATAATAATAATAATAATAATAATAATAATAATTCATTGAATGTTGATTGTAAATCATGTGAAAGTATATTTGAGATAAAGAGTCAAATCTTAGTTCAAAATTTTTCCCCATATTATCAGTTTAACATAATCTGGAGAAAAAATGACAAGGCATGCAGATGCAACTTTTACAAGATTACTAGTTTTGGCAACTTTATTAAACCATGTATCACAGCCAGTACTAAGCCACGGGAGGAAAGCACTCTCCTCAAGCACTCTTTTGACTTTCATTCAGCCTGCCACATTCATTGATTAAAGCCTTTGACGATTATGGTGGGAAGCTTGTGCGATGAAGACCACCTGTGTGATTTTATTATTTCACTCTGCTGGGCAATCTCAGGCCTGGACATCTGATTGCTGTGCCACTCTGCAAGAAATTCCTGTTCTGTCCTCCAATTCTTTCTTTTTATCCACAAAGATATTTTTTTCCTCAAGGGCACCTTGCTGAAATTCACATGGAGACTAAACAAGCTGTCATTCTGTTTCCATGAGAAAAAAGATGCCCTTGTGTGTAGCTGATTTGGATCGGTTGCCTGTGGGTCAGATGTTAATGGATGTTTACGACTGCAGTTAGCAGTCATCAGGCTGCTGAAGCAAACATGATTGTTCTAGCAACAAATGTTTTGGCAAAAAGCTAAAAACTAATTGTTCATTGAGATAACTGAAGTGCTTGTAAGAGCATGCTACTAAAGCTAACTCTATTTAGAAAAGGAGAAAAATGTGATAGAATTGTTTGTTTCTCTCATGAGTGAATGAATATATACATTAAGTAGCAGAAACAGTATGTAACAAAAAACGTTATTAAAAGAATAAGGGTATATTTGTACTGCTGGTAAATGTGGGGTTTCTGTGTCCAAGTGCCTGATCAAAGCTCTTAGATTTTCCTGCAACATACAGTTTTTTTCACTTAATGTTTCTTACAGCAGTCAGAATTTAATCATCCTGGTTTTGACTCATTAAAACATAAATTATGTTCTGGATGTTGGACAGTTAACATTTTTGGCCAAAGTGTTCTGATCTTATTCCACAATGAGACGCTATAGAGAAAACCATGTAGAATTTTTGTGCTAACAGATTCTGAGCAGTAGCACATAAGCATACTGACCATTGAATGTTTATTGTTTGGTTTGTGCTCACTGCTTTTATGAAAGTCGTTGACCACTGTGTGTGCTCTGGAATCCACCAAGCACATATGTCTCTTGTACTGTGTGGATGTAGATAGTGCTCAATTTACAGCTAAGACCTGTAACTGGAGCTGAATAGAGGTTTAATACACTAGGGCATTATGGAAAGACTTTATGCTGTCTTGTCTTCTTTTAATTAAGACAGTGTCTTGAGTAAGTGTGTTTGTCTGTATAAAAATAATTATTTACAAATTACAGTTTGACACAAAAGAAACCATTCCTTTTTGGTGTGTAATCAACCTGCAAAACATGTGGTAAAACATGGTAATACATGTGGTAATACAATGGGTGTTACTAAGTTATCTAAGTTATTATTGCTGATCTATAGTTAAACTTAATCCCACAATGGACTGAAGTTCCTGTGGAAATATCTAGCCAAATAAGATGATGATGATGATGATGATGATGATGATGATGATGATGATGATGATGATGATGATGATTATCCCTTATCATTGAGACATTTAATACTTCCTCTAAGTCTTACAGTCTCTCTCATAAAGTCTGTTTCTGGGGTTAATGAGGGCAGGATGGACATTCAAATATGCTCTCATTAAGTAATTATTACATTCAGAACTCTAGATACACATTCTGATCAACATGTCCAATAAGTTAACATTCTCTGTGCTAGAATTTGCATTAGTACCAGTATAACGACTTTCTTTATCAATCCAAAGTAGAAGACTCAGACTTTATTACTACCGTAATATATTACCAGCATATTATCCTACAATGAATGGAAGTTCCTGTGAAAATATCAAGCCAAATATTATTATTATTATTATTATTATTATTATTATTATTATTATTATTATTATTATTATTATTATTATTATTATTA
>JBBMFX010000101.1:12861112-12903246 GCA_037832545.1 Rhabdalestes septentrionalis
GAGAGAGAAAGAGAGAGAGAGAGAGAGAGATACAGAGAGAGAGAGAGAGAGAGAGAGAGAGAGAGAGAGAGAGAGAGAGATTTAATGACAGGATTCTTGTTTTGCTGCTACTCAACTATACAAAACACTGTTTGAAACTACTTGTATATTTATTTAGTAACCCAGACCCAGACACTATTAGGCTAAAAAACAACAGACTATGCCTTGCAATCATGGTATTATGCTAATGCTTGGGCAAACAGAATAGTGTAACACTGCTCACTTTGCTGTAACCTACGATGGCTTGTGTGCAATCTCCTTGTCAACACATGACTGTCTATCTATTACAAAATGTGCATTAATTACCAAAGCATTATCTCTTACACTGTGAAATGGATGGCTAATACAGATCAGTGGGTTTGTAGCTTTGGTTGGATTTGGGTCAGTAACTAACAAATATTTTTTGCGAGAAGTGTGAGATGGGTTGGCTCTCGAAATGAGTCGGGTGGGGGTGGGTCATAACCCTGCCTGGTGCATCACTAATACCTACCAGAAATAGATGTTAATGCTCATGGGGAACAAGGGCTAGCCTCTCTGGTCTGGTACTACTGAAAAGCTCCAGCAGCACAAACTGATGAAAAAGTTAATGCTGGCTATGACAGAAAGTGGTCAGAACACATTGTGTAACACAGCTTGCTGTGCATAGGGCTGTGCAGACTGGTCAGAGTATTCATGCCACCAAAAATGCCTACAATGGATATATTAGCATCTGAAAAATGGAGTAATAGAAAGTGGCTTGGTCTGATGAATCATACTTTCTTTTACATAATGTAAATGGCTGGGCATGTTTATGTTGCTCTGTTCCTGGTGCAGAATGCACAATGGGAAGAAGTCGAGTTAGTGGGATGTTCTGAGTAAAGTTCTGCTGGGAATACTTGGGTCCAGGCATTTATGTAGATTACTTTAACACTAGAACAGCGGCTGAATGGCTATACCTATAATGACTGTGTGCGTCAACTGACGCAGTGCCCAGTTTTGCACAAAATGCTTCTTGATATGACCGCTGCTGCAGTACGTTCGTGTGTTTAGTCCCGCAGCCTGCCAGCAAGCATCCACACAAGCAGCAGCCAGCAGACACAGCAAGTGTCCAGTGGACTTGGAATGGAGACGCCATCATTCAGCACCAGTTCGCATGTCAGAATCAGAATCTGAATCAAAATCATGTATAATGGCCATAAATGTAAGCAAACATATAGAAGGAATTCCAAACAGTATAAAACATCAATATGTCAAATACGTGTGTTCATATGTCTCTTACAGAGCGTGCTTGCTGCTCCAACAGGTCCATAAAGGCGATTCTGATTCAAATTCTGAGACTGATTCTGAGCCTGATGGAATTACCTCAAATGACGCCATCAGTTCTAGTGTTACCAAATACCACCTATCTAAACACTGTTGCCGACAGGAAGTTAATCATGCCAAAGGTGTTCCCTAATGGTGGTGGCCTCTTTTAGCAGGATGATGTACCCTGGCACACTGCAAGTTCAGTGTGATCAAGTATCTGTGGTATGTCCTGGACAAATGAGTTTCAACCATGAAGGCCTGAATGTGTATCTCACAGGACTTGAGATATATCTGCTCTTAATGTTATGGTGCCAGATATCACATCGCACCTTCAAAGGTTTTTTGTGGCGTCTATGCCTTGACTAGTCAGAGTTGTTTTGGCAGCCCAAGGGAGTATTATAAGGCAGGCGCCTTTAATGTTTTGGCTGATCTTTGTATAGTAATTTCTTGTTGTACACAAAGATAAACCTTTGAGCTTCATGGCTGGGGACAGCAGTTGTTCTTCAGAATCTAAATGAATAGAAGCTCTTCTTTTGAGACAGGAAAAGGTTCAGTTTTGCAGTTCTCATTCATCAATGAAGAGAGGGAGAGAGAAACAGAGAGAGAGTGGGAGCTGTGGGAACTGCAGATGCTGTGTGAGAGTGAATTATAGTAGTTAAATGAAACCTGAAGCAGGTAAAGCTAGTTGCATGAGTTAGTTGATCCTTAGTTGGCATTCTCTGAGCAGGATAATGTTAAAATTTGGAGCCAATTGTTTTGTGCTCTTGTGAATGGTTATGAATAACTGAATTCATTCTTTTAAAAAGATTATAAAGAGCTAAGGAGCTTATTTCTGTCCATGTGGATCCAAACCTCTCAAATGAACTAAAAACTGTTGTGCTACGAAGACATTTAAATAAGGTAAGGTTACCACACATTCTATTTTTTTGAATTGCTTAAAAGCCCAGGATTTGGGTTTCATGTTGACGTCTACTTTCTCACACTGCCCTCCTGTCCCCTGTATCATCTGATTGAAAACCCATGGATGACGGACCTATGAGGAACACTATTTGAGTCGGTTCCTTCAGATGAATTTGGGCAAATGTTGTAGCGGATTGTTCCAGTATAGGGTTTCCCACCACTAATCTACTGCTTTTAGTAAGTGTATTATTTCGTTCTTTCAGAGGTCCACATTGTTACAATAACAAACTATTTGCCACCCATTGCCAGTATTGTTTGATTGCATATTTTAATATAACACTTAGCGCTTGTATTTGTTTGTTTATTTTTAAAGGGCATTATCAGTGGACAGTAATGCATAAAGTCATAACAGGTTGAAAATGACTAAGGAGTCAATAGGCAGCTGGAAATAACTCATGGAACCTGCGCCGACCCTCTACATCTGTTTCCTTTCTAAAGCTGAGTCAGTTGTACCTCAGTGAAACAGATCTAGAACAACTGCAGAAGCCATATAGAGCTATTTTTATTCACAAAGACCAAGAGAGCACTTATGTAGTCTGTGGGCTCTGGGACCGCTGGGATCTATTTGTGCAAGTGCCTGTGACTGAAACATGGTAATCTGTGTATCAGAAATACACTGTATTCAACATTTCTTCTGAAATCAGGGGTATTGATAGGATGGTGTGTTTGTTTTGTTTTTGTTTAGGAGTTTGTTTCCTTTGCAGCAGTTACACTGTACTATTCTGGGAAGAAGTTACACTAGATCTCAGAATATTGCTGTGAGCATTAGAGGATTACAAAATTTTAAATCAATTGCAGGGTTTGTATGAAACTGCTGCTGTCCTATACACAATTATGTAGGAGTAGGGGAACCAAGCATTCAAATGGATCGCGTTGATTTTTACAGTATACAGATTTAAAAGCTCTGAAGGCAGGTTTACAAGACAGAAAGACTTGCCAGTAATCACAGTACATATCTGAGTATATTTAATACAAACTGGAATTTGAATTTGCTGCAGTAAAATTAAGTACATCAAACAGCAAATAAAACAATTGGAAATTACATCATTTTGCTGATAGATTGTAACTTCTACTGGCTTTAAATTTCTGCAACTATTTTTTTTTCCATCAAAACAGACTTGTTGCCTTGGCAAGAATAGCATGAGCCTTTCAGTTCCCTTCTGTCTCTTTGTTAGTCTTTCTTTCAGTGCACATTTGCTTACACAGAGCATTTAACATTGTACATTTTATGACATCAGTGATTGAAAATACAAGAAACAAGCTAATTCATAAAGGCATTCTTAAACAAAGGAGAACAGACAAGTATGATTGCAATTAGAAGCAAGGGGCCAAAACGGATGTATGTTCAGCTGCATCAAATCATAAAAATTCCACAAAGCATTTCTTCTTCCTGGATAGGCTTTTTAAAAGTGCTGATTGTACTGTATTAAGATAAGATAATAAACTTACTGACTGGAGCACTGTGCATTCACTGCTATGGAAAACATTTCAGAAACATTCTCAGGCCATCATGTTACATTGTTTTCTCCAACCTTTATGTATTTCAAACATCACCTGACCAATATTTTTTCCCTTTCATCTATACTATATTACCTGCATGTTTCAACGACAGCAAAGCATTAATCATCCTATCAATCACGAAACTTGACAGTATCTCCATAACCAAGGTTTGAAGATCAATATGCCAGATTCTATTAACAACGTGCCATTTGTCTGACATAGCAAATATGAGAAAACATCTTTGAATGTAGGAAAAAGAAAATGATTCTATATTCAGAAAGCAATATCTGCCATGAACAAATATTTGTTTAGTTTTAGTGAAGGAGAATGGAGAAGTTACTGCTCTGGAATACCAACATGGAAAGAAATTAATCTACGCATTTGATAATGGCTATATTTTTGATTGAAGTGGCATTTTAATGCATGTCTAACTAATGCCTATGAGCTGTTGATGCCAATGGTTTCATATGAAGGATAATGTGCTATAATGGCCCAATAATTTAAATCACTGGACGTTAAGCTCATGAAGATAAAAGTCTCTTTGGATCCAATGCTGTTAGCTGTTATAGCTGTTATGTGCAACTGAGGCTTCATATTCTTCAGATCCTTTGCTAAAAGCACCATTTGTTTTAAGTGCCAGACCCACTTAACATTAAAGACAGTCATGTATGCACCAGAATGATAGAAAGGATCAAATTCAGCCAACTCTTTTACACTCTGTGACCCAGTTTCAATCATTTAATGTCTTTATAAATTTAAGTTTCCTTTAGATGACTCTGCAAAACATGCCTTTCAGACCTACAGTGAGAAGATAGAATAAAAAGAGCATTTGCATCCTATTGCGATGAAAATTACTACATAATTTAAAGACATCTTTCCCTTGTCAGGCACAAAAGCAAGATTCTGACTTTCCATTTCATTTTTTTCTCCATTTATTCCTCAGGTCGTACTTTTAATTTGAACAACATACTGATTTTTTACATTCTCTTAAATTCACACTAAACTCAAAGACATTTTCATGTCGCAAAAATGTTAATAATCAGCTGATATTTACCTTTAGAGATACAATGCATTACACTACAGTAGCCTAGTATATATCACTACAAGATGGGTTATTTGGCCTAATTCATTAATGCTAACTGCTACTTCAGTTAGAAAATAGAACTTAAAAAATAATAACCTGATCAAAAGCATTTTGTGTATGAGAGAGTCACCCTGCTTATCAAAGGCAAAAAAATAATAACAATGCCAAAATATCCATGTGAAAAACTGCTTGAAATATTTTTTTTAATGAATGCTATTTTTTAAGTAATATTTACAAGAAGTAGCTGTGGCTGAGATCTTTATTTGTGCTACAGCTGAGAGCTGGTTGTGGCACCTCTGTAGATTCCTAACTCAGAATTAGAGGACTGCTGTTACCTTTGCATTACCCAGACCAGAGAAATATTGTCTCAGGGGGCTGGTAAAATGCCCTTGGCCAGCTGAGTGCCTATTCGAGAGCTGTATATATGTGCACGTCATTTTTCTTGACCATCATCTCATTTTTGGAGATTTCACATATTTAGAGTTGTTTGTTGACACTGATTGTTTAGGGGATAGTTGTCCTTCTGCTGTTTATCTTTATGCTGATATAATAGAATGCAGATAATATATGCTGTTCAGGATGTTTTCACACTCACTTAGATTTTGCACAGTGATTAGAATTCAAATAGCTTTTTGTGCACCAATATAATGGAGGAATTTGCATTAATAACAGCTATACAGAAAGTTAAGTCCACAGGTATGGATAACAGATTATTAGTATTATTTTTTTTTGTTGCTAGGCTTTAAAAGACCATAAGTAAAATAACATATGCGGCTATATGGAACAGAAAAACAGTATCAGCAGCAATACTTATGAATAATGCCACCACCCATAAAACGGGCAAAATAATTGCACTGTCAGGTCTGTGGACAGTGTCAACCAGGGTTTGAATTACACTGCTGCCGGTTTGCTCAGGACAAAGATGTGGTGTTATTTTAGTTCAGTAGATTGAGGGGGTTAGCCTTAGCTCAGAATCTTCAAAAGGGGGTTAGTGTTTGCTCTAAGTCACCAGAGGGGGTTAGCCTTAGCTTAGAGTCTCCGGAGAGGGTTAGCCCTAGTCCCGAGGCCCCAGAGGGGGTTAACAAAGAATCTGAGAACCAAGATGAGGTGGCTAGTGTAGCAGGGGCCTTAGAGGAGGGTGCCAGCATAGCCAAGACCCCAAGCTAGAACAGGGGTGAATAGGGGGCCTATAAAACCCGGAAACCCAACAACACCCTGGAGGGTAACAGAACCCAATGAAATACAAGAAGCGTGCCCTTGCAATTGGGGTGCGTCTTGGGGGCTCCCCCAGAAATTTTTACGGAGGTACTGGCATCTTGCAAGGCTCCGGAGGAACTTCCCTGGAAGGGACTCAGACCTTTGGACCAGGGAGTAGCTCCCAGAGAATTGATCCTGTGGGGGGAGGACTTGGAGGGGCTCCATGGAAAGAGTTCGGTCCCAGAGGACACAGAGGGGCTCCATGGAGAGAGTGCGGTCCTGGAGGACATTGATAGGCTCCCCATAGGGGGCTCCAAACATGAGAACAGCAAGGGCTCCCCATAGGGGGCTCCACCACAGGGACAGAGAAGGGCTCCCAGTATGTGGCTCCGCCCATGAGGAGAGTGAAGGGCTCCCCAATGAGGGCTCTGCCCACGAGAAGTGAGGGGCTCTGGCCATAAGGATTTGGACTTCCAAAAGAGAGCATCCCATGGAACCAATCCGCGTCACCGTGGCCATGCGGAGTGCCAGTCAGGATGTTGTCCAGCAAGATGCAGCCAGGTGGGACTCACAGGACGGTTCCCTTAAACACCGTCTGCACCTCCTCCGCCCTGGGTGTGTTTTGGTGGTCTGTTGGCATCCCTGTGTGGCGCCCTAGGGTGGGGTACTGTCAGGTATGGGGAAAGAGACAAGTTTCTTGTGTTGTGTTATTCCTCAGCAGTTTCAGTAGCTGGTGTGCTCAAAAGAAAGATGTGGTGTTATCCAGTAGGGACAGACAGTGGTTGTTAGTCCACTGTCATACTTGCATGGATGTGTTAAGTGTTTCTACATCTCCTTGGTTTGCAGTTGGTTCTTGGGCCGTCATGCCTTTTGGTTATGTTTAATAAATAATGATAATGAACATTGGAGTCTGCATTTGTGCCTGTCCTTCTTCGGGAGAGATGGAGAGATGTGGCGTACTTCTTAAGCATTCAGTTCTTTCTGAATAGAAGCTGTTTATTCAGTGCTATTCTTCTTTTTTGGGATAAATTTGCTGAAAATGAAATGATATACTTCATCATATACATACCAGTCAGATCAGTTGGAGGGATGTATAAATGCTGTCAACATAACCTGATTAAATCGAACACAAAAAAAGCAACTAGTAACTCAAAGTTAATGACTTAATTTACACTATAAAAATCTTGACAAAGACACAGGACAATAAGTGCCCAGGAAAGTCAAATCCAACAAAAGTCATTATGCTATCAGGGAGTATTAACTAACATTTGTGTTCTCTGATTTGTATTAATCAGCTTTCCTACATCAGGCTGTTTCGTCAAACTGAGTAGGCTAAAAACCATGAGAGACATTTTCAACATGCCATATGGCAGAGCCACCTATCATTTGTGCCCCCTGATAGACAGTGTGAAAAAATATACACCTTTAGGAAGCATTCTCTTTGGTGTAATTTATCTACAAGCTTACACATATTGCCTGCGGTGCGGCTCTAATTTATGAGCTAAACCCTCAGTATATCCTAATACATATTGAAATGTCACAATACTGCACCCCCAGGGCAATCAAGCCATCGCTCGGATTCAGATTCAACATAGCAATTCCAGTGCTCTCAAGAGAGACCAAATATATCACACACATGGACACACACTCACAAGAGCATCTAAAATGAGAATGTGGGTGATAAATGTCCGCACATTGTTTTCAGGGGCAAATTGATTCATTGGGTTGCCATTCCTCAGCTCTATATTTCCTTTTTCGCACAAAGGAAGGAGTGCATGACCAGGGCTCAAAGAGGCGAGGACCCCAGTGAGACTCAAATAGGGGCAATTTGTTCATTGTCTCTTCTATTAAAATTCAGTAATGTCCTCTGATGCTTCTTACAAGTATGCAGTGTTTTGTCTTTTCCTGTTTTTTTTTTTCTTTCTGGAAAGAGTCTTCACATTAATTTCAAATTAACCGCAGAGTGACCTGATTCACCTCATTCAGCACTGCACATGCCTTACTCTTACTCAAGGATTATTTTCCATGGTTTAGTGTATTTGATGTGTTCTGTTTTTTCCATGCATTCTTAAGCATGTCGCAAGGGCGTCATTTACAAAAATATATTTAGCATTTTTTCCCCATTATGATTTCATTCCAAAACCAGCAGTACTTTACACTACCAGGGAAACATTTGGACACATCTTCTCATTCAACAATTATTGGCTACACTGAAGATTGATATTAAAAGCATCACCTATTGCTCAGCTTTGCATACTCAGCATTTTTCCCTCAGATTCTTGGGGAATCGACCTGGAATGCTACGTAATGAACAGGTGTGTTTCATCAAGAGATCGTAAGAGGAATTTCTTGCCTTCTAAATGGGTTTGGGGCCATTGCAAGTTGTATTTTAAATAGTTTGTCCTGGTTTTTTTTGTTTGTTTACTGCATAATTCCATGTGTTCTTCATTAAGTTTGTTTTCTATATTAATACAAAGAAAATAATAGAAACAATGAAAAAACACTGAATGTGAAATTTTGAATGGTAGTGTACATGATAATGTCTTCTTTTTCCAGACACTGCTTTCATTGCAAACAGCAATGTGCAAATGCACTGACTACCTGCAATGTAAAAGTAGTATTGTCATTAAAAAAGCAGTAGATAACACTTCCCTTCAGGCTAAGAGGCAGAAATACAATATATGGCCACACATATGCAGACACATTTTGTTCAGGTATGCAACATGTGTGAAAAATCAGTAAACAAATGTCATAGACAAACACTGTTCATATGGAAGAGCTCCAAAAAAACCAAAAACAAAAAAAACACAGTAAAACCTGTCTAACACTGTGCAGGTTCCCCTTGTAGGCTCACCTCTGGAGGTGTGCTAGGCTGTAGAATTTGACATGTTAGCAGCAAATCCTTTAAGTCCTTTAAGTTGCAAGGTGGAGCCTTGGATTTGAACTAGTTTGTCCAGCACATCCCAGAGATGCTTGATCCGCTTGAGATCTGAGAATTTTGGAGGTCAAGTCAACGTCAAATCATTCCTATAAACATTTTGCACATTATCCTGCTGACTGAGGCCACTGCCATTAGGGAATATTGTTGTCATGAAGGGGTGTCCTCGGTCTGCAATTACGTTAAAGTGTCAAAGGAACATCCACATTATTGCCAGGCAGGGGCGCTGCCGGGGGGAGAAAGGTTAGAACGATTCTAGGTGCCCAGCACTGACATGGGGCTAGCAATATTATTTTAATAAATTCTAATCTTTCATGGGGCCCAAGATTTCTGGTGGCACCCCTGTTGCCAGGACCCAACCTATCCCAGCAGAACACTGCCAAGAGCACCACACTGCCTCCAGCAGCTTTCTTTTTCCCCATAGTGCATCCTGGTGCCATCTCTTTGCCAGGTAATTGTCACACATGCAAATAAAGTAAAAGAAAATATGATTAATTAGAGAAGGCTACCTTCTTTCATTGCTCTATGGTCCCATTCTGATGCTCACACACTCCTTGTAGACCAGAGAACAGGGTTTGTTAGCCCCATATTCAGCGCGCTGTGATGCATTCTTTGTTCTGATTCTTTTCAATCACAGCCGGAATGAACTTTTCAGCAATTTGTGCTCTTGTAACTGAATCAATGAGTCTTGGGCACCCATGGCTCTGTTGCCTGTTCACCAGTTGTACTTCCTAGGACTCTTTTGGCAGGCATTGACCACTGTAAAATGAAAACACCCGACAGGATTGGTCAATTTAGTGTGAAGCCATCATAGTGGGAAGCTTGTCATAGTTTATCAGATCTTTACACTTGCCTCTTTTTCTTGTGTCTAATCAACTTCAAGAACTGACTGTTTATTGGCTGTCCAAAATATCCCACAGTTTCTATGGTACAGTGCTAATGAAGGCTGTTCACATAAATTGCCAGTGGTTATCTTGAAGCAGATTAGTGTATCTTTTATGTTCGCTTTATCCACCACCACTCAAATAACAAGACTGATAATGATTAGGATGATTAAGCTTCTATAATTCTATAACAATGTAATGTTGTGTGGGTTAAATTGAAAGTTGTGTGTGTAAAGACACAGTAAGTTCCCTGCAAACTGTTCCAACAAAGTTCCCTGCAATATATCAAAACTATTAAGTGCCCTCACAACACAGATATGAGCTCAAGATGATGCAAAATCTAAGCAACCAAACACACTGGAATCTGGTGCAAAACAAGTGCCCTATGAAACCGCTATTCATTTACATTGATTCCATAATCTAGGACACTCGGCTCATTAATTTCTAATCTTTTTCTCAATCAATGATGCCCATATTTGACAGTTGTGAATGTGGTTTTGCCAGCTATGGCAGCATCATTTTAAATCAAAAGATAACAAATAATTCTGTTTAAATAATAGTGACCCAGTGCACATATTCCAACTCTTTAAACGTACAAAATTCTTAACATACAACATTAGATATGATTGGTTGTGCTGTTTTTAAAGGGCTGTGATTTAAATCACAGACTTGAAGCATGGATTCAAAGATCCTTACTCAAGGAAGATGAAGCCTTAAAATCTGTTCATTTAATGCAGGTGACTTTTTAACATCAGACTCAATTTTTTATTCACCTTCCTTATCGACCGCATATGCTAATTAAACATCAATATTCCTCTGGACTGAAACTTTAAACAACTTCATTATGCCCATATTCTCTGAATCCAAATGTGTAAAACTTTTTATATTTTTCATGTTCAGTTTTCTTGTGTTTAACTCGTATTCAGTTTTCAGAGATGCAAATTTGATTAAAATAGATATTTCATAAATATTCACATGGCATTTAGTGTTTAAAGATTGTTGTCTGTTTGTTTTCTTCAGGAAATTGTTTTTAGGAAAAATATGTATGAGAGAACATTTTGTGCAAAAACAATGTCCCTTACTCCCCCAGCCACCGTTCTGTGGAACCCGTGATGACACTTCTGTTCTTAGCGTCTCCTTTCTGGATTTCAAATATCTGTGACCTTTTTGGTCCGAGTTCTTCTGTGAATACACTGAGCTGTGAATACATTCTTCTGTGAATACAGACTGAGAACCTTTGCAAGAGATAAGCATTACTCTCATATAACAATGCAGTCGAATTTAAAGGATGCTGGCTCTGTACGAGTGAGTGTGCAAAATGTAGCAAAAACCTCCTTGAAGTCTCCTCTTTTTCTCCTACTTATAGTATGAGGCTGAACTAATAAAGCATGTAAATGTTTTCACTCCCACTTTTACTAAGGGTGATAATAATCATTGAGCTCCTGTTCAAATGTCATGTTTTGTTGATTTTGTAACAGAAATTAAATATACATTGCCGACAAAGGGGATATCAAGACATTTTGGACAACACCATGCTTGCCAATTTGTGGAAACAGTTTGGGGAAGGACCTTCTCTATTCCAGCATGACTGCGCCTCAGTGCACAAATCAAGGTCCATAAAGACATGGCTGGATGAGTTCGGTGTGGTAGAACTTGACTGGCCCACACAGAGCCCTGACCTCAACCCCATACAACACCTTTGGGATGAGCTGGAAAAGAGATTGTGAGCCAATCTTGTGGAAAGCCTTCTAAGAAGAGTGGAAGCTGATATATCTGCAAAGTGGGGACAGACTCCATATTACAGTTTTTAACTTACCAATAACCAAATATTATCTTCATCTTTAACGTCCCTAACTTTAAACAAAACCTAACCTCCACCCAAAACCCACCCTGGTCTGAAAACATAGTCTCACCAGACAGTTTGTGAATAATTTTGGACAATTTCAGTTATCATAAAATATTAATACAGGGTAAAATAAGGAACAAGTGCAAACTTCGAATCCCATGTTTTCTGTAAAGCAATATACAGAGGATTATACTGAAAAGTCACACCAGAATTCACTTCTTTCTGCAAGGCTAAAATAAAAAATGCCAGTCCTGGCCTGGTCGGGTAACTGACAATATACGCGTGTCAAATAGCCTGTGGTGTCATCATGATTGTCTCATTAGGGAGCAGAATAAATTATTGATTTCGATCCTCTCGCTTCACAGGTCTTTGGGGAGTCAGGATCAAATAGATTTTGCACGAAATGTCCCCATCCCGAAAAGAGCCTCTTATTATCATATGCCGCACGTCTCCATGTACATGGTAATGCTTAGTGTGATTATTCTTCCATGACTCAGTGCTTTTTTGGACCACTTTTTGCACTTATGGACAGAACACCTCAAGTAGAGGCACTGACAGAGGACATTGGTAAAATGTGCTGTGAATCCTGATAGGCCATAAATGACTTCTGAGTCTAGTTAAATTCTCTAAAGGGTACATGCTGTACCAGAAGATTGTCTAATAAGAGCCACTTTTAAAGGCCAGCCAAAGGATCCCCAAAGCAATTTTTTGGTCATTTGTGGTGCGGCATAGAATAGTTCCTCACGAACTGGGACTGATTGAGCTGGATTTGTTTCTGTTGGACCTAACTTGACTCATCGGCCAAGACTAGAGCTTTAGGCTGAATTGTCTCGTTAAGCTCAACATAATAGGTATTTCAAGCATTATTGTCTGCCATTTTTGTTAGAATAAAATGGGAATGGACTTGTGTCATTAAGGCACTTTAACTTTAACACTACTTTCTGATCCACGAAGGACCAGCATCATTCAATGAAATAAAATTAGTTTAAAATGCAATTTAGGAACACTGTTTGTTATTTATATACACTAAACCATATAAACACACAGACACACACATAGACACACACACACACACACACACACACACACACACACTTTAAAACACAAAAAGGTGAATTTGTTCTTGCTATGCAAAATGTAAAACCAGGATGTGTTGGGCTAGACTATTTTAAACGAAAGATTATTTCTATAATCCTGTAGTAAGATGGACAAATTGATATAATTAATATAAATTCTCAATCTGTTTTTTGCTTCTAATTTCTGAAAAGCAGTTCCATATTTTGCTTTGAGGCCACTTCATTATGCAAGCATTTGCTTACATATCTGAAGTGATGCTAGAACAACATACATTGTTGTTGATAGTTTGTCATCACATTAAGTATTATCATTGTTAAGCAACAGTTCAGAGTGCCTCGCTTTCACTGCCTCAAATGTTCCTTTGTAAGGTGGTAGCAGGTGCATCCTGGGAATAAAAGATAAACGGTCTTGTTCCTCAGACTCTTCATTACTGAAACAGTTCATCAAACACTTGAGCTTTAAACAGGTGTAGCAGCTCTCCTCGGGGACTACCTAGGCTTGTAGGAACGCCTCCATCTTTAACAACTGTGTAAGCACATTTAAAAATGCTGATAAAAAAAAAAAAACAGCCTAGGTAAGTAATTATTTCTCTGTTCTGGTTTTTATCCCCAAACACTTCTTTTAATGATACATATTGTTAGAAGTGGGCTCATCCAAGAGACAGTGCTATATTATGAATTAGAAAATAATTAGACAAAATCTTTTGCATCAAACATCAGCTGTTAATCCTTTTCAGTCTTTTTTTATGTACAAAAATTTTTATTACAAATGGATATATAGCATTTTGAAAAACCTCTTCACCTCTTTCTTTCTCTCCCTCTCATCTTCTTTTATATGTTGAAAATGTCCACATTGTCAAAATCACTTTCATCTTTGAAAATGACAAAACGCTGCTTTCAACACAGCGGTGTCCTTTTCTTCTGTACCTGATAGTACATTGCCCTGGACCATCACTACAGTTTCTCCTTAAGAAAACACAGGTAGCACAAAAGTGACACATTCACTATCATGTTTTCAAGAGGGCCTACCAGCTGATCTAATGTGCAGTATTAAACAATTAGGCCCTCCCCATGGTCTTTATAGTCATTCATTAGAATCCATAAGTACATTTTCGACAAAATCCCCAATTACATTTGATCTGCAGTGCATGCTCTGAAAATTGTGTCAGTAAGCGACTACCCTGATGGCATGTAATGACAAACTCTAATGGGACATAAAAGTCAGAATTGATTTGGAGCCATAGAAACCACACCAAGTGGAAAACACAACACAGGTAATAAATTGATGCTAATGTGGGCTTGGTCTGAGCAGCGAAATGCCATCGGTTTGTGCACTGGTGCCTCTTCAGAGAGTGCATTGATCTTCCTGCAGAACCTTTTCTTCTTTCAGGTAATAAAGCTCAACATTGATTTATTGACAGTAGACAGTTACCTTTTACCTCCTTCTCTGTTCACTTGCTTCTTTGTTCCTCAGTAAACCCTCTCAAAAAGAGTAGCAACAAGACAGACATTCTCAGTCTCAAAACACATCGCTCTAAATATTAAAGGACCCAGCGCCTACATGGTCCCCCCCCCCCCTTTTTTTTTCTACCTCTCATGACACCTGTGCAGTTCTATGCATCAAAAGTGTCACCGTTTAAAACACGAGCAAACATACTTCATCCTTTACACAGACTGTTCTGTTACTATGCCTTTAGAGACTGAAATATGTAAATGGCCTGTGCTATCTATTCAAAAACAGTGCCTCATTCCAAACATAATCCAAGCTGAAATTCATAATCATAATGGGACAAACTGTTGACATGTATATATATTATAGGCTGCATAGGTGGATGTATAGAAATACATTGCATTAATGTGAAATGCCTCTAATGGAATGTGAGCAAGCTTTAACGATGGGCATATGGTGCCTTATACTCTTTTATTTCAAGAAAGTAATGAAAATGCTGTTTCCATGATATGGGCTCTTTATGACTGGAACACCTTGAAAGATAGCACAGATGGTATTGACTTACCATTCATATGATGTTAGCAATCAGATACACATGTGAACAGAGGTGATTCTCCATCTGCCAGAGTAACAAGGAATTATAAACATAAACAACATACAAGTACACAGTACATTACGCAAGCTGAACAGTGTATGTCTTTGTAAAGGTGGTGAGTGTAGGTCTGCTGTGAGACCATAACAATGGTCACATTTTGCAGGTGTTCATTGAAATGCGAGCCCTAGAACATTATCATTTAATACAGTGTGTTGTTTTGTGGCACTGTTTAGGCTGTACATTTGAAACAGCTTGATAAATTGCCTTTGTCAAGCTGGGAGAAAGACTGATTGCTTTTGTAATGTTTAGCCATTTCTTACTGTCGTATTTGTCATTATGACAACAAAGTGTTAACTCATTTTGGCATTACTGACAAGCACTCATTTCACAGGCTTCCTACGTAAATGCAGGTTATTTGTGTATGCAGTCTAGCAGTAACTGCTCTCTTGCTCGCTTCACTGAGTAATTACCTTCCTGAGGAATGTTTCACATGACAAAATGCTGCAACAACTGCACTGTAGCCATGGGGGGGTCAAGAAAAGGACGGAACACCTCTAACAGTGTCTTTACTGGAACAGGTTGAAAGTTTACAGTCTGGCTGTAAAATTTTCCTTAACATGTCAAACATCCTGACATGTTCATCATTCTCTTTCATATAACAAGATGCTGACCTTTACATTACACAATCTTTCTGTAACTGGTGAAATATGCAGCCTGCAGAAAATAAATCATCTGTACATGTATGGTGTAATGAGAGGATTGATGGGTGCATAAAACCCCTATTATCTATTGACTGACAACTCACAAAAGGTCACAGATCTTTGTAGCAGGCTACATGTACCGCAGCATGCTCTGTGATTCAAAAAGATTAGACTGGAATAGCTATAAGAAAGTATTTACAGTCGCATCGCAATTATTAGAGCTAAAAAACAAGCTCTGCATGACAGGTTGGAAAATGAATATATGCAACTGCAAGCCAGACTGAGGACTGTTAAAGATAGTAATTACTTGTGCCTACAGGGGGATCTTGTCTTTGTACCTGAGAGGCAGAAGATGAATTTCTAGAATTAATAGCCTGCATAACATTTCCTTTCCACACTACTGGAAACTGGTGGTAAATTACATTGGGATGCCACTAAATGAACCACATTAGGCTGGGTTTATTGTGCTAATTTACAATAAACAATACGCAAACACATTAATAGATGACTGGCATGTCTTGGCTTGAGTGTTAATGAGCTATGCCAATACGGGGGGAAATGAAGTTCATGCAAAGCGATTAACTTTTAGATCCCTTTAAGTGACCAGTAGTCATTGTGATTAATAACTGAAACAATCACTGAAAAAAGCAGAAATGCAAAAATGAGAAAACTCTCTTTACAAAGGCACTATGGATCACATCATTGCTGTCACATGTGGGCAAACTTTACCATTTAGCTTAACATTCAGAATACAGCATCTAAATCTAATTGGACAAAAATAGACTACACAATAGCAGTGGACATTTGTGAGGCCTATTGCAATTTCCCCCCCCCAAAAAAAAAAAAAAAAAAAAAAAAAAACCAGAACAGGACAACGGACAAAACATATTTTTGGATTTAGAAAAAAAGGAGAGGTAGCAAAAGGAAAAAAACACATCCTAGTATTATATAGCCAACACCATATATGCCCTTGCAAAGTCTGATATATCAATATCAGCATCTCTTTGACCTCCTTATTTCACTGAAGTACCTTAATCTCCTCGACTTAATCAGTATAAAAAAAGAAGGAATAACTTTCCTACCTCAGCCTTCTTCCACACTTTTGTTTAGATCTGGAAAAGGCCTCAAGTGAAAATATGAAATGGCTGTCCAGTTTAAAGTAGTCCAACACAAATATGAACCCGTTTATAATGGCAGTGGACAGCACTGTTTAAAAACAATGAAAAGAACAAATGTATAAATATCAGATGTGCCGGGTTAATGCATGCAATTTCCTTTGTGAAAGGAAAAGAAAATACAGGGCTTTCAGTTACAGCCCCACATGTTGATGTTCAGGAGTTAAATGCGAATACTGGGTTGTCTCTGACTAATCCTTTCAAATTAAATATGAATTTCCTCATAAGAAGGCAGCATAGCTTAGCAAGCTGTAATGTAATCATGTTAATGAATCAGTTTCATTATTATTTTATCAAACCCTTGTGTCATGTTTAATTGCATTTACATTCTCACTAACTGGCCTTACTTGCAGATAAAAAATGTGGTAGCCTTTAACCCTAATTTGATGGCTGAACCAATAAAAAAAAAGAACTGGCAAATAATGCAACAGTGGTTCTAATATTACATGATGTTTTAATATCAATTTATCTACAAAACTTACTGACATCACTGTATTCTGTCCAAGGAAAGTGCACAGTCACTGAAGCAAAATAACATAGAAAAGTTACAAACAATCACACCATATATGCAAAAGGTCCTTCCTCGTGGTCTTAGTGCGGCACCATACAAGAAAAATGACTCATTTGTTTTGAGTACAATGTGGTAAATGTGTGAATGGGAATGTATGTGATTTCCGAGTGGATACTTCAGTTCGTTTATTATGAAACCATCACTTTCTACTTGCAGCTTTGACTCATGCACAGTCTTGTCTGTGTGCGAAAACATCCTGCAGCTTACTGAGCATTTAGCTGTTAGCTACAGAGTTTAGTTGTCTCATAATCAAGAGCATTTGGGAGACGGGTACTGAAGGCCTGAAGAGAGGAATGGATGCGCACCACTTCATTGGCTGTGAGCTTGAGGCGGTGGCGCAGTAAGCAGGAGAAAAGGTCCAGAGGCTGCTGGCCTGGTGGAGAAAGCCTGTTCACTCGGTCTCGGATCTCCAGCAGCTGCAGCAGGGCTGAATCCTGCGAGCCCTGTGTGTACGGGTAATCCAGCTGCAGGATTAAATCCCGGATCGCCTCCGGGTCGAAATGCATACTATAGCCAAACACCTGGATGCTGTTGATCTTCATGTAGCCCAAGTTCCTTGAAGGGTCAGTCATTTCTAGAGGCTCAAGGTAAACACTCTCATTGGCACCAACACCTGATGATTTGATGCGGCTCCTCAGGTAAATGTGAATGGTCTCAAAGAAAGTCTTCCACTTGTTGCCCAGAGTCAAGGTCCAGTTGAAACATTCTAACGGGAGATCCAGCTTGGTGGACTGCCAGTCTGGGAAACTGTTCTCACTTACAGGAATCAGCCAGCTTTCAGAGTGGCTCCCACCAAAGGGGTTGATGAAGAGAGTAAGGGAGGGCTCCAGGGTGCTGTTCTTAGTAAGGCAGATTTGAAGTGAGATCCCCAGGAGCATATGTACCAGATTGGATTTGTACTTGTTACTTTTCAGTGTCAGAAGCATTCTCTTCCTCCATGAGGGGTCGAACCAGCTGTTGAGGCGCATGTCATTACTAATGAAGATGGCATGGACCTCTAGCCGACGGTCTGCCCTCTGTAGAAGGTACCTTAGCTCCAGGTCCTGCAGGTCAGTCTCAAACCCCAAGTAATTCTCAGTGGAATCAGCCACCATGGGTCGACAGGCTCCTTGACTTAGCATGTATCCGGCATTGCAGCTGCCACAGCGAGTATGGTTGTCACTGGCACAGACAGCACAGGCCGGACCCTCTCCTACAGAGCATGGAGTGGGCACCTGGCACATGTTCTGGTCATATGCACAAATGCAGGTGTGCAACTCTTCTGAGAAGAAGCCCAGCTGGTTGTTCTCTGAGCAGTAGAGTAATGACTGGAAATAGTTCAGCCAGAACGACCGTGGCCTACATTTGAGGAAAGAGGGGTGGGATTCAGTAAGCATGTCTTAACGTGTCTAAAGTAGAGCTCCAGACCATATGTGTGGCCGTATGCCAGTGGTGGGTTCTGTCACCCAGCAGGGTTAAAACAAATGCAGTGTTTTAATAATTACAGCAGTTTTACTTGCTTTAGGGAGAAAATTAAAACACCACTGGAGTGCATAATTTGCTGCTAATTAAGCTAACTTATTTTCCAAATTTAGCACTTCAACCATACTATGAAGCCAAACAGAGGTTTTGACTCTACTGTTAACCGAAAAAAGCAAATATAAACAAAGCATTTATCCACTTCATATTGTGATACTGACTTCTGGGTTCTTGCATGCAGCATTCTGTGAAAAACACCATGTCTAGCATCCTTCTTCCAACACTGCATATTTTATAAAATGGCAGAAAGCTACGTTGGCAATGACAAATAACACCATTCATCAGGCTACATTGCATAGCAAATGACATGTTCTAATTCTACACATCTCCTCAGTAATTGTCTAGTTACACACTATTATTTTGCCAGAAAACTAAACTCCTGAATAAATTCTAAGGACCACCTTGTTTCTTCTGGATTTGATCCAAGCTGTTTTTCTGACAGCCGAGTTTTTTCAGCATAATTGTCAGCACTGAGAAACTGGCCTGGGGAACTGAAATTCAAAGTGTACAACTTGTTTGTGTGAAATGCTCCAAACATGGTGTGGAGGAATATTTCATCTGTTCCCTATCACACTGAGGCATGCTGACAAACATTCTGCTCCAGAGTCCATTGAGATTTCGGACTCAAATATGGACCTCTTTGGAGCCCCAGCAATAATTTAGTTCCAAATGATGTGAGGGTCCCTCTTTATATAGAGAACAAGAAACATTATCTTATTTCTGGAATAAGCCCAGCGCCTACTCATCAGGGTTTCAATGACAAGATAACAAGGCTGTTGTGCTCACCTTTCGCGTGGCAAGTTGATGAGGGGCTGCTTTTGACACCTTTTGCTCAGGCTGAAGAGCTTATACACCACTCGCTGGGCCCTCCTGAAGAGGCCCTTCATGCTGCTCTCCAGCAGCTCATAGCGCCGCTGAAACACACCGTCCAAAAGCCACAAGTGCTGGATCGTTGAGGTGTTAAGGAAGAAGTTCTGAGGCAGCCTCATCAGGAATGTCTTGAACTCATCTGGTGAAAACAAGAGAAGAAGTTCTCTCTTTCTAAGACCGGTCCAATTGAAATACAGAAGACTCAGAGGGTGAGTGTGAGGACCTGAGCAACACTTTCTTGTCATCCCCCACAGCAGTAATAAGACAACCATTTCACTTGAGAACGGCAAAGTATTTTTCTTTCTCCAGCACATTCTCTGCCGAGACACTCTCGCAGCATTTAATTTTAGCTGATGGAGCAGAACGCTGAATGTCTTTGATATCCCTCACCAAAGGACACATTTATGACACCTGAGAAACTACTTATGCCTGGCACTTATTGCACTTTCCTCTAGCGCTTATAACACAAACTGTAAAAGTAATTGCACTCACAGATATTTCAGGAAAGAAAAAAAATGATTAGGTTGAGGGAGGGAAAAAAGTAATCCATTTTAATTTCAGTCCAGCATCAGTGGTCACTGCAGGGTGACCTAAACAGGCTGTAATATTTAAGCAGTATGTTTAATGCTCTCATTCAGATGTTGTAATCATGGGGATAGCCAGTGGATTGACAATAAAGGCATTTTATGAGCAATTTATCTTGTTCTACATTTCATAAAACACCTGTGTATTGATTGCGGTTTTTAACCCTTCAGGCATAGCATCACACGGGTGTGCCACTGACTGCTTTACAATAAAGCAAAACAGTCAGCAACAGAAATTGTAATGCATTCTAACTGCTGGCATAATGATGCAGGTTAATGGTGATTCAAGGTTATAACTGCTATGCCATCATCTTTACAGTTACATTCTGATACTTCTACTGTTTACCTTTGACAGTCGATCCATAACTAAATCACACCAAACTCAGACTGTGTCCAAACAGATGATGCACCAACTGGTGGACAGAGCAAATGCAACAGAAAAAATCATACTCGCTGTTCGATGAGTAATATTGTGTAATAAATATTTACATTTTAATATGTACCAGATTAGATTTGTACTTTGTTTTTAGTGTCTGAAGCATTTTCTTCCTCCATGAGGCATCGAACCAGCTGTTAAGGTGCATATCTTTACAAATGAAGATGGTATGGACCCCTGACAGATGATCTCCCCTCTGCAAGAGGGTGCCTTAGCTCCAGGCCCTGCCGGTCATTCACTAAACTAAATAAATCACGATAAACTCAGGCTATGTCCAAACAGCTGGTACATCAACTGAAGAAGAGAGAAAGCACCATGCAGGACACTCAAGAGCAAAAAAATACAAATATTACAAATGTATATTTTGCATGACTATTAGGTATACCTGTGCATATGCATCAAAATAATACTGGAAAAATACACTGTCAAGCTTCTGTTTTTGTTTCTCACCTTTATAAACCATCAACACCCCCAATGTACACTCATAACTAGCATGACACTGTAACCAAAGCAACCACAGCTTGTGCTGTTGTACAACAAACATAATCCTCCTGTCGGACGTGTCAAAGTCAAATGAGTGACACCAACATCGAGGCAAACTTTTCTCACTGACGAGGAGACATTAAGCTGCTCTGCAGTCGGACAGACCTACCAGGGCGAATACAAGAACAATTCACAATACAAAGTGATGCACTGTCGAATTTTAGTGCAGATCACTGGTGCATGAGCCAAAAAACAAAAAACACAGCAATGGGTAGAACAGTAAAAAAAAACTCCTGCTGTTAAATCCAGCCCTGTTCAAATTTTAATTTGCTGAGAGCACACAGTGTCAGAAATGTAACATTTCACCAGACGCCATCAGTGTTTATTCAGTCTTGCCCATAAATCAAATTATGAGGAATAGGTCATTGCTTAGCTGATTTAATTGCATGAATAATGATCAAAGATTTGATTTATTCTGGTTCCAGGTTCTATTGCTGTTCTTCACACTTCCCTAGTGAAGAGTAAAAGGAGTTCAAAAAGGACCTCTTACCTGACTCCTTAAATTCTTTGTACAGTAGGGTCCATGATTCAGAGATCCGAAGGAGGCTCTCTTCCATGGCTTGAATATCCATGTATGGACAGTTGCACTCTGGGAACTTGGGGTCACACTTGCACCAGCAGTCGTTGCCTCGGCAGACAAAGTCTCCTTCTCCATTGCAGGCGATGTAACTAAGAGCTGCTTGGACAAATGTATCTTTGAGGTAGTCTGGCAGAATGACCTGCAAACCTTGAAATGCAGAAAGTGGAAAAGTGGTTTAGAAGAAGGTGGGCTGGTATCTAATCAACCTCAAAGTCTCAGAGGTCTGAGGATGCTTGCATTAAGCTAGAGTTATATATGATAATGTTGAGTATCCCAACATATTCTTTAAATGCGTGGAAAAGGAAATATGATACAAAACTGTCAACTGGCGCAAAAATGTCTGGTTTCTTCAAGAGTCCACAACTCTCCTACATCTTTAGGATTCCCAACAGCCTTATAATATCAAGACCTTCAGTCAACATGTTTAGATCACCTAACTTATTTTTCAACAGCCCTAAGAGATGTAGGGCACTTTGGTTTACTTTGCCTTGAATTCTCTATCCAGGTGATCCTTCCCAACTATAACGGGACAGATGTGAAATCAGGATATCATTAGATTGATTGCTCTGCACTTTCTCTCGGCAGACAGTTGCTGCACATCTTCAATGTGCATTTGAAGTTGTACCCTCACTGAAGAATGAACTGCCCAGCTACACATAATCTTGATGGATTGGCACACCTCCGAGTTATTTTCTGACAGGTATGCTGGTTGAGAATTCTACAGGCTTGGAAAAGATCAGCTCTGTCACAAGCAAAGTACACCACAGCACTGTTGTCACAGTGACTGACAGTGGAAACCACACATGCAGAACTGTATTCATCCTCTCTACATCTATTAAATACACTGCTCTTGGACTCAAGTGTAGCAGTTTTGGACTCACTGGTCCATAAGATTGACTTCTTAAATACACAGTTTCTGCATTTTCTGGTCAAGGCAAGCCTCTGACTCATATTCTGAATTTCAAATAAGTCAGCATCTCACCTAAACAACTCGTAAATTCTTCTAAACAACTGGTAAAAGTCTGAAAATACTTTAAAGCATTGTTTAGCTGTGCTTTGATTAAAGAACCAGTGAACACTTGTGCTACTCTTGTTACATTTTGTAATTTGTTTCTTAAAGTAATTACAAAACTTTATTTGGTTAAAACATAATTTTGCTGTATTTTTCTGCCAGTGGCTTGCTGCTGGTATCTGCACCTCCAGTAAACATGTAACCTTATTATTTCATTGATTGCTCACAAAAAGGTTAATTAGGCAACGTGGTCAGAATATGTACCCCAGACTTGGGCTTCTTTGCTTTTCTATTTTAATTTAAAAAATAAATTTGTGAAACTGAACTTTGAGCTACTGGCCAATTGTTAAACACATTTCAGAATGTTTTGATATACAAAGAAATGAGGTGCGTTTCTCTAGGCTCCACTTGTTTGTGTTCAGTAACTGTTTAATTTTTTTTTTTTAGGTCTGGTGACATTCCAGTCATTTTTCATGAGCCTTCGCTGAATTCTTTTCTTTCAACTACCAACATGCTTCCCTTTGTCTCGCAAACATTGCACTTGGAGAATAATGTCTAGTGATTTCACACACTGATAGCAGGGGATCAATGTTGCCAACAGATTGCAGAGTTGATGCTCTTACTTTGTGCAAGAAATCAATAACCTGTTCATTCTTTCATGCTACTTTTTTTTATCAATCACACATTTGCAAATCTATGTGATTTGGACTGAATGGAATGTAGAGACTGAAACAAAATGGTGACCACCGGTACACATCTGTACTTTTGTTAAATATTCTTACTGTGTTTATAAATAGTGTTGTGATAAAAATATAATGAGGCACAAATCAATTCAATACCAGGATGAAAAAAACATGTAAAGGAAATTCATACCTTGCAGGTGGACTTTGTTTTCAGGGCTTTGAACCAGCACAGAACTAACCGAATCAAGGTTGTCATAGTTACTGCAACCAAGAGGACCAGTCCTTGTTTCAGTTACCTGGGCAACAAAAGACAGACCATGGAATTATGGTTTAAACGAGGCCAGTACATTACTCTACCTGGAATATAACATGTAATGCATTTCTTTGAAATGGACCATTGAACACTGCCAGTAAATTGCCACTTTGAATATGTTTGCTGGGAAAAAGGAAGAAAAAGTGTATTTCTGAGTGGCTTGAGGACATCCTGTGCTTGCAAAGTCACGCGTGCCAGTCACTGTGATAGCAGGCATGCCATAACAGTCCACTCAAAGATAATCACCCTCTTGACATCAATCTGTGCAAAGACAGATGCTTTCACACTTCCATGATATTTTTCCATCTTTCCCAGCCACTATAAGCACTTAATTGATTATGTTCCTTGTTTGACAGATCCTCCTGCATCTACAAAGAAAACATCCTCTGATTTAACCAAGGATTTGGGGCTTAAAGACCACAAGACTCTTCGCTGCCATATTGACCGAAGCATCTCAATTTACCCTTAGCTAGTCTCGTTTCGGCAAGTGCAATAATGGATCACATCCTGCTTTTTTTCTTCCTCTCCTCATCCTTCTCTCTTCATGACACACTGAAGCACACCTAATTGATTCACATTTTCCTCCTAGTGGTGCTGGCACATTTTTATCTATTCGGTGATCTCTTCCGTTTCGGCCTGTCAGATGGTATCTTTTTCAGGATGGCAGTCAGATAAGGTAAGACAAGGCAAGCTCCTGCCACTCCATCACAAACTCACTGAGGAGACCTCTGGTAATAATGTGTACACATATGTAATATGCATTAATAACATTGTTCACTTTTAGGATAATGCCTACTTTCAGATCACATTTTTGACCTTCCAAATCCTACACTTTTCTTAGTGTGTTCTCCCCTATTGTACACATATGATTATTATTATTATTATTTTTTAATCTCTCTTTTTACAATTAAACAGACTTTTTGATTATATATTTGAAGACTGACGATTGGAATTCAGTTCTGTTTTGATTATCTGTCCTACCTGCTTTATCCTCATTGAAAACTCAGTCTAGATTTAAAGACACTTTTTCCCATTGCTAAATTTCTGCACACTTAATAATAGGTATTATGTGGAGAGACCTTCAGAAACTCTTCACATGCTGATACTTGTAATCTTTTGGGCTTTTTTATATTTATTAAAATGAAACCCTTAAGTGCTACTAAGTTATGCCATTTAAAATGGGCCTCTCTTCTTTGCACACATATTAGATACAATTTATTTATAGGCCTATAATAACCTGATGCTCGTTATTCTTATTTATTGAAGTGAAAGTGTAAAATGTATTAATAACTCAAGTTACTAGAGTCAAGAAACTACAGAATACACAGCCATGTCATAAATGTAAAACCTCATTTTGACAAAATCTGATTTATTTTCTAATTTAAACTATTATGGCTTGTCTGCAGACTGCCAACAAGTGTAAATGTATTGGTTTTGAGACTTCACAAAAAATGATTTTGCAGTTTACAGTACATTTGGGGACATTTTGAAATGGATTAGAGTTTACTTACTACATCAAACAAAAATGTGTTTTTGTGAAACAGGCCTTTACATGCTGCCTGGCTGTATGTACAAGCCTACTACTGAATGACTAAGTGGTTAATGTGATCTTTTAATGCTCAATTTCCAAGCACAAAAGCTTTAGAAAAGACAAGACTCCAAGGTTTATGTGGAAGATAATGCCTTAATAGATGAATATCTACATATGAGTCATTATTTGATGTGCCTTAATGGTGCCCCGAATAACAAAGAAAAGCTTTCTGATAAGCATGCAAACTGTGATGTAATGCAAGATTTTATACAACAGCTGTTATTTAAATGTATAAATATTGGCATGTTGCAAAATACCTAATGACATATCATTGCCCACCTGGACCTGTGTGCCAGTCTGCTGTTCCGCCCTAACATGTGGTATCAACAGCCTGTTCCTGATTTTATAAAAAGAGTGCAGCTGTGTTCGGATAAGATGAATTTCCAGATCTTGGCATTAAAACAATGAAATCTGTTGTGCTGAGTCTATTTAACCAAAGTGCTAAGTAGTTCCAGATGTCATAATTTATATAGTCTGCATGGCTGTCAAACAGAGATGTCTGGCTGCTCATTCTAACACCACCACTAGAACCACGTTTTACTCCATAAAGAACCTTTCAAATGATGTTTAAGGAGAATGGTTATTGTGAAAGAGATGTTTGAAGAACATCTCAGGGATAAACAACATTTGCTTCATTCATTGTTATACTCATTTTTGTTTTTCCACCTATAAATGTGTCCTGTAAAATAAAAACATTCAACACCTACTAAAGGATTGGGACACACCTGTTTTTCAGGGTTTGGGTTAGGCCCACTGCTTCCAGACTGTGAGCCAGATCTTCTCATACAACAGCAATGCCTGACCTCTTTAATACTCTACATGAAATGAATGGGCGCAAATTCACACAGAAACACTCCAAAATATTATGGAAATCCATCCAAGAAGAGTGGAAGTTTAGCTGCTAAGGTGAGGGCCAAAAATGTCCCTGTTGGTGTCAAGCATCCCAATACTTTTGTCCACATATAGTGAACATACACACACAAAAACATTTTGCTTTTGTTTTTGTCCCACAAAATCTACCACCTGACTGTTTTCTGTAAGAGAATCAACAAAATGTTGGGATTGCACGCCTGCTATTTAGAAGTTCTGCCATAGCTTGAGTTCCGGTGGGCACTGAAGTTTCTACTCTCAGCAGCAGATTTGCGGGGTGGCAGTGCTGCCTGAGCACTGATTTCGGATTTGGGAAATTGTCAAATCATAAACAAAACGTTCTCTGCAGCCCACAAAAAAACAGCCAGTGTCATTCTGCATTAGGAAAACATCCTGAGCAGAGGAATGTGGGTGGGATGAGTCTGGGTTTTTTTTTTTAAGGACCTTGCTGGGGTTTTTTTGAGCCCCTGAGGTCTGCGCACCAGCTCACTAACAGGCTTTTCCTCCAAAATGAGTTGCTAAATTTCTCCTCTACAGAGCCCAGTGGGGAACGCCAAAGTACTCATCCTGCAGTCCAATTTCATTCAATTTGGAATTCATACAGCAGAACGTTCACTTCTGTCTGTCCCGTGAAACACAGGCACGGGTCAGCGCCCCGTGGAAATCATGTGTGGGTCGGGGGCCCTGCTGCCTCTGCGAGTCATTCCCCTCCGCTGATGGAGCTGCACCCCCCTGCCTCACAGCCTACTCCTGTCACTCAGAAACTCCTTGGCTTTTCTCACATGAAAGCACCTCGGCGAGATGAGCAGCCTTCAAAGAGTAACACGCAAACACTTGAGATCAGCTTTCCCAACCGTAATAAAACCACAACAGTGGTGGGTGGCGGCAAAGGCCTTCTATATGTAATGAAATCAAAGGGGTTAATCAAGGTTTTGGCCCGGAATAGGAGTGGTACTCTCAAAGCTGCTGGAACGGAGGAAACGCAGCCGTTCGGAGCATATAGAGAGCTTTGCTTGTCCAATTTAATGTGCTGTAGTCTTGTAGAGGGCTGCAGGGGGCTCGTAGAGAACACTATGTAATGAACAACAATCCCTGACCATATATTAAACACTGTCTGAACATACCTAACAAAACTGAATCTTTCCCAGCTTCTACACATACAGAGCCAAGGTCCTTAATTTATTTGCTTGTTGAGATACACCGGGCATTTTAAAGAATGAAGAATGTAAGAAGACATGAGACATTGAAAGAGATGGATCAAGAGGCTGTTTAAAAGGAACTAAAAAAAAAAGGTTGAAAAAAGAACAACGGTAATACAGTGCATTCATTTGATGCAGTCCTATGAGTGGAACATGCTGGAAATGTAATCTCATTTTGAAATCCTTGAAGCATTTAAATTTTGTAATGATAAGCTAATAAAAGGCAAGTTGTTAAAAGCTGCTTCGTTAACCCAGTGCAAAATCCACACATAAGACAACAGGAAACAGTTTAAGATGAACTATTTGTACATCACAATTCGCTTCCAGGTGGTTAACAGCAGTATCTGCATTAGTATGATGGGGTTTTGTCCTGAGAATCACTTTTGTACCTAAAAAATATGGCAGAAAAGAAAACTTTCAAGGATCTCATGATGAAAAAAAGTATAATACTTGGATAAAGTGCAATATCCTTTGTAGCTGCACAGACTAGAAGATATGTGTTCATTATTGATATTAGAGAAGCCAGTGTGCTACTAAGGCTGTAAACTTCCAAGCTTTTTATCATCTTATATCTGTAACTATGTTTGGTCATATGATCATGGCATGGACCTGAACTTTCTGGTGCACATATTTGTCAGTAGAGCTTGGTGACCTTATCTTCACCATGAAAGACACTCAATTGTTGTGTCTGCAGCTGCAAGTGTTGACTATGACAGAGCATGTCTCACATGTATAAATGCTACTTATTGCAGCGCTGCTTTTGAAAGTGGTAAAACTGGAAAAATCATGAATCAATTCATGTTTGGGGCTAAAATGTCAAATGAATCCAATATATGATGGATGTCTAACTAGGATTAACACTACTCCTAATAGCTCAGTAAAACTGGAATATACGCTTTCAAATTGGAAAAAACATTTATCAAGTCCATTGTGCTCTGGGTACATTTGGCTTCGTAGCCTCAAGCACAAATGGATTTTATCATTATTACCAGTGTTTTTTTGTTTAGAAGTGAATTCTCCATAATTAGGTATAGCAAACATTTACATTTGAATTTGGTGTATATGACTTGTATTTCTTAAAATCACAATAATATGTGTATTGGTCTAGCATGAGTTATCAAGAGAAAAAGAAAAATCTCCTAGCAGTCAGATATGACTAATAGCCCACCTTGATGGCAGTGGAGGCAATCTGGAGGTGGTGCAGCTTGCGCAGTGTGCTCTCCCTGTCTATGAAATAGGAAGCAGCCAGCTGGTGGAGCGCCTCCAGAGTCACAGCCGTGCTGTTACTGGTGTAGTCGCTCACCTCTGCTTTCTTACTCAGCTTCCTCTTGTCCACAAATATGGTGAGAGCCTCTTCACCTGCATGAATAAAGAAGAAACTACAGCTCTTGCAAGTTTGATGAGACACAGGTTCATATTCATTGAAATGTGAAGCAGATAACAGCTTACATTATTCGCAAACTTCATTTCAAATTAAAACCTAATTTCATTCACTCACATACTGATGCCAACTGCATTTGTTTCTATTTAAGTTGTCATAAACAATCTTTAGCAAATTTGTGTAATATGCTTGTATAATAACATATTTTGTTGGTTTTTCAACAGAAATAAGTACTCATCCTTTACAAAACACATTTCTGCACGCTTTAGTGCACAGCCACAAAGTGCATTAATGTTATGTTTTAAGACATTTAAAATAGTGTATAAAAATATTTTATAATTGAGGGTTGTGATTATAATTATCTGTTCTGTATAACATTCTGTTAAAATCAGTTCTATAATTACATTTAGCACCTGCCACAATTAAAACCCAGATGAAGCACAAATAAATGTGCAAAGGTGAGATTGTCAGTTCCATTTGATACAATGAATGTAATAAAATTAACTTGTATTATTTGTATACACATTTTTAAAGAAATTACTGTTTAATTGGACTTTTAATTGCAGCTGATGCTATCTCCTGTCCTCACACTGATTCATCATTGAATTATTTAATCCAAGAAGGACAAACGCTTTAGCCAAGGCTAAAAAGAAACAATATAGCCAAAAGTATTTGGACACCTGAATATATTTTGAGCTCATTGGACATTCCAGAAGGCATGGCTTGTAATCAACACCCTGGTGTTTGATTAGCCTTTGGTAAGGGTTCTGTGCAGACCACATAAGTTTCTCCAGACTCAACTAACCAAATCATGTCTTTAGGGACCTCCCTATATGCACAGGAAAATAATCATTCTGGAAAAGGTCCAACACCTTTTGCCGTAACATTGAAGCATGTATTCATGTACAGCTTCTTTGTATGCTGCAGCATTAATATTACTATTTATATTACTTAATATTACTACTCACTGGAACTATAACACTACCCTCAAATCAGAAAAAAACAGCCCAGTTCTTTGTCTTTCCTCCATTAAACATTGCCACTGGCGATATTTTTTTCATTTGGTGGCATTCTCCTATCATCCATCATTACCAGATTCAGACATCGGACAGCCAGATCCAGAGGACACATTTCCCCCTCTCCGGAGTCCAGTGGCATGCTTTACAAAACCCAGCTGATGCCTGGCTTTGCCCATAGTGATTGCCAGCTTGTCTGCAGCTGTCCGGTTATGAAAACCCAATTCATGAAGCTCTTCTTCAGCTCGTATGCTAATTTTTCTTCCAGAGGCTGTTTGAAAGTCTGCCAGTGTTTGTGTGTGGAGATTGCATGGCTACATGCTTGATTATATACACCTGTTAACAAGAGGTGTGTGTAAAACACCAGAACTCAGTAGAAAAGAGTAGGAGTCCACATACTTTTGTCCATGCTTTTTTAGTGTAGGAACTGACATTGCTTTTACTATTCTGGTAAAATATTGTCTGTATACTAAAACAATGGAGGCCACATCAGTTGCAAACAGTATGAGTTTTGCATTACACTAGGCCATCTGTAAGAGCAACCGTTGGCAAGCTGCGGGCTGGGAGGAGTAATCGACAAGTGTGGCTTTCATAGAGGATACCCATTTCAGTCATGATGCCAGGCAGCTTTTTTTGCTAAAATAATCATGTCACTGTTATACTGAAGCTATCTAGCTGCACCTGCCTCCCACTTTCCACCATACACTAGAGTATATATAGGGACCTGGGAATCAGTGCTTGTCACCAGTCATTTTTCCCAATTTGACATACTACCAACTGCAGTAGAAATATTCTTGAGTGCTGCCTGTTCCATACAGGAGTAAGACAGCTTTTGTTGTTTTGCAGCAGAAACGTATACTGCAGACAGCATTAAAACATGGTTGAAACTTGCTGGGAGGATTCACACACCATATATTTCTGTTTACAACTCTTTGATAAAGTTGTAAGCTGCAAAATAATGTTTTTTTGTCGAGTTCAAAATATCTTAAATGTGGGAAATACATGCAGTACTCCCTATAAGAATGTTACAAGATGATTCAACCTATTTCTTCACTGGTTGATTAAAAAATGAAAGCTCTATCCATGCTTCTCTCACATTTGCATTCATTCATAGCATCAGTTGAACAAGCTTTACAGTATGTTGATAATGATTGTCCTCAGGGATGTGCCAGATGGTGCACATGTTTGCTCCAACTTAACTCACAACTGTCTGGTCTCTGAAGACTAGTTTGAGAACCACAGATATACGGCAAACCAAATTTTCTATCTTGATGACAACTGTTACAATTTCTTATTCATATTTTAGAACGATTTCTCTTATGTAGCATGGGATTTTTGCCAGTTTGTCAAGATTGTCCAACCTTGCAACAGCAGCAGCTGTGGAAGAATGTAAATGTAAATGGAGCATAAATGATCTGGAAGTGTGCAGTGAGATCATTTCATTTGATTAAGAAATAACTTTCATGTTTGTTAATGTAGGTCATTTTTAAATGGTAGAAAATATATAGATATGCAGCTTTTTTATTACAGTGATGACACCTGCAAAATTTGTAGAAACAGGAAATGTATTGTCATTAACTAAGATATCTTCTTGCGGTGTGTATGACTTATGACTGGTGGCACAGCAGTAAGACATGGCTACCTCCTAGCGTAGCTGAGAGCAGAAAATGAGTCCCATATTTCTTGATCAGGTTGTCAGTAATTAGCTGGGCGGACGGTCTGCGCCCCAGGAGCCGAATGTTCCGAATAAATTCGGGGGTGAGAGGTAAGGAAGAGTCCAGGAAGTCCCTTCGCTCCACCGCCAGGTTGTTCACTTTCCAGCGGCCAAATTCCCTGCAAGAAGATCACACACACAGTAAACAAGCCTGGCTTTAATGATCTGTTTTTATTAACACACCTCAGCTCCTGCAGCGGAGCAGGAACATGTGAGTCTAACGGGGGAGACATAACTAATTTCGAGGCTGCATCATTAGACTCCAGTTCCAAGAGCAGGTGAGCATTTGAAACGTGAACACTACACACAGAGAATCAACTTAGAAGTAGCTGCTGACAGGTACTAGGCTTGATAAGCACATCATAGTGGAAATCTGCGCTGACATATGCCTGCCCAGTGGTGACACCCACTGATTTTATATTCACAGAAATAAAAAAGGAAATATTGCTTGAATATCCCGGATATGAAACCCTCCAGAAGAAAATCGAGCCGCGGCTCAGTGGTCATCATAGATTTTCTTCCGCGGAAATATCCACCGAGAAACCAATTAGATATCTTTATTCTGCGATGGGCTTTATTGGACTGTGCCTCACAGAAATGATTTGGTGACTTTTCAAGTCAGGGTCATAAATACGTTTCTCAGTTTTACTTATTAAAGGCTGCGTCAAAATTTTTGCATTAACATACAATTTTTACACAGTTAGAGGCAATTAATTAAGTAGGCCATTCTGTCCACTGCCTTAGCATTTTCAACTTATTCCTCTTTCTCCCTTCCCTTCAGCATGTGCCTTTGAACGCAGTCAGCCACAAATCAAAGAAGATACTACAATCCACAGAGGGCTTTACTGATAATACCTCCCTCCTGCGAAACTCACACATCCTCTTGCCAATGATAGCGTGTTCCCTCCTGACTTGAGTCAACTGAGAAATGGTGGGCAGCCTCATACTCGGATGATGAATGGAGTTGGTGTGGCCTTATGAAAGGAGATCTATCACATTAAATCAGAAGTAATGACAGGGGCCTCCCGACCAGATGTTTGATTGATTCATTCCAGAGAGTACATTTAATTCCATCTGCTGTTTTGCAATTCATAAGGAGTGAAAAAGGGATTATCTGAAAATTACGTTAAGTGTGACACATACACTGTGGCCCACAGTGTGACCCAAGCTGTTTTTTTCTTTTTTGGGACATAAGTCAGACATCATTTTCCATACATTCATAAGCTGTAAATTTAACTGCTGTGAAACAGACAATATATCAGGCACGAGCCATTAAGTCAGTCAGCTTTAGGGAAACTGCTGGCTTTGTGAAATGTAATGATTTATCTCAATTTCACCTGGATAAGCCACGCCCTCAGCAGACCTAGCAGATGTGATGTGGGAGCTGTTAGTGAGCGAGCCCTCAGCAGTTCAAAGGTTTCCTGGAACAGAGAGGTAGCGGGAGAAAATCCTCCCTGTCATTCTGTTCCTCAGTTACTGCTGAGCATGATAAGCTCGTCTTGTCTTATCTTAAACCCTCATGAGGCCTTATGGCACCTGCCCCAGCAGGGAAAGGAACCAGTTTATCGGCTGCGCTGTGAAGCTCTTCCTGAAACCTTGGATGTGCTACACGAGATGGCTTCTATCATAAATATCATCGGCCTCAACTCCTGCGCAAAACATACAACCACTGACCCCTCTTTATTTGTATAAATAAATACTCCTGAATGAGTGTTGGTTTGGACATATGGATCATCGGAAATGTACATATCCTTTACATCATGACAAAGTCCTCAAAAGGTTCCTTAAAATCCAGATCACATTTACAAAAACAAATGCACTGAAAGAGGCAGGGGCAGGCAATTCATTTTTTTCTTCTCCTCTTTTTTTTTTTATACTATTTTCTCACTGGTTTTGAATTATATACTTGGTGATTGGAAGCTTTGTCTTTTTTCAAGGCACAACATATTTTGGCAACAAAAAACTCTAAGAGGACAGTTATTGTTATTAAATGGTAAACTGTTTAAAAAAAATAAATAAAAATGTACCTGATTTATGTCACTTATCCACATCTTTTCTTCTTAGAGAATGAAATTGACTGATTTTCCACACTGTCATTAAAGCCAAAATACTAAAGACACCAGGGAAATTGAATTCTGCAAATGGATAATTATATTTTTAAAAAGCTCATTTAAATGAGGGTCTACAATCGCATCCTCTATCGCAACATATGGTGCCCAAGCAGCGGAATCTTAGCTTATTATGAATACATTGTTGCTGCCTATTTAAAATTATGGTAACATATAAAATTCTTTGACAGTCATTTTGAGAATGTGTATTGAAATACTCCTTCAGAAATGGCAACAAATATCTGAAGTGTATCAAACACTATTCGTGCAAACACTACCTTTGTTCAAATGAGGGTAATCTATTTCTTTGTTCCAAAGAAACCTTTTCAGGCACCTTTATATCTGAGAGTATATTCAGTGCACAATTGACACAATTTCATGTCTCACAGAGGCTATTTTCTATATATTTTGTGATTTTTTTCACAAGGTATAAACAGAAAAATCCATCAAATGAGTTTCCAGGAACTTTGAGAAGAGAAAGATTTAAAAAGATTAAGAAACTCTTCCAAGCAGGAGTGTCATACAAAAAGAGGTAGCATTTTATGACATGACCTTTTAAAAGCAATTTGGAACTTAACTTCCCACTTATGTTCTCCAGAGAACGGCTGATATTTTATCTCCGTGTGTATCAGTGTCTATGGCAACAGTCCTTTGGCAGTGGGTCAATTAAGCAGGTGGCACACTGAAACCTCATCTTTGTCTGTTAAGGACATCGCATCTTTTTCCAGCAAACACTCTTCACGGTGAATCCCCTCAAACAAGAAGAGCCATTTTCACAGAAAGAGTTCATTAAAATTCTTTCAAATTCAATCAGTAGGAAAGGTGGAAAATTGAAGGAGGGATGAGATGGTGCACTTTCATTACCCAGACATTGCTATTACACACCACTGTAACTACTTCTGGTAATTCATCTACTCCATGTCATTGAAGATTATTAAAATTTGGCAGAACAACAACACCGTGCATGGAGGAAAATGCCGGCATCGAAAATAAAATTGTCACTTTTAATCTTTCCAGGTCTGCTGTGGACTGAAATTGTTTGCAATGGACAAGAGAATGGAGTGGGAATGAGTGAGGTGGTATAAGTTGAAACAGTCGGTTTTGAGAATATGCCATTAAAATAGAGGACGATCTAGAGCGGCATTAAGAAATCACATCTCAGAATTTCATAAGCACAATATGACACTTTCCAATACAAAGACACTAAGCGGTAATGCCATTATCATGTTCCCCATTCTGTTTCATCTGGCCACACTTCGCACACACTGAAATGGGCTGACACACAGAGTGATCAAGCAAATAATTTGGGATTTGACTGTCTTTGATAGCCTGTCTCAACGCCAGCAGGCAAAAGCCCTGTCATGTGATGCTCTCCTTGGGATTTTCCTGGTGAACAGAGCGCAAATATCAATGCCAATATGCAAAACCCTTATTTTGAAGCGCGAACCGAGTTCGCAGCACTTGCTCCCTGTATGGATTATCTCTATCTTATGCTCCTTTACTGCCCTGGTGGATAAAAATCGGACTAGTCGGTGTGGATATGGAGCATGACTAATACAAATTTGACTTTTGCAAGGATAAAATACCCTCCTCATGTGAGACCTGTACGCTCTTATGATATCACTGTTCAATCAAGGAGTGATTGCAATCTTCCCTGCATCTATGACAGCCTTGCTACTAACAGTGCCCTCTCAAAGGAATCGTGATAATGCAGAGTAATAAGTATTAAGAAGCCACTAATCACTTGGCCATATGATAAGGCAATCAATCACTGCAAAGTATGCAATGAAAATCTGATGTGCAGTGGTTCCCAGCATACAAAAAAAGGCAGAATTATATGGGCAGCAAATTGCAGATGCTGTAAAGTAGCTGCCACAAATCCATAGCTGTCAGCTGTAGCTGCTGTGACCAGGGAAATATTCAGAACGCGTCCCTGTGATGAAGGGTGTGATTTATGATGGGTGGGCACTAATTTAAGTGCCAAATTGTATGTTCATGTTCGAACAAATCATCAATTTTACCATGTGTGAGTCAACACATTTTCATCAGTTCACAAAGTGGCATTGCCATGTTTCTGCAAGGCTTAGGGATGATTTAAATGAGTGATGATATACACAATCCATAAATGTGGAAGATATGGTGAAAATGCTGAATCATTAATAATGCAAAACCAGTAAAAGTGACAACAGGGAATGATCAATAACTTTATGCAAGCATGAACAGATTAGCCTATATGAATATACTAGCCAGAGACTGCAGAGATATGTTTGTCATATTCCTGGTTATATCCATTAAATGGCCCATATCATTGGTAATAAAGAATGTTCCTAGCTTTTCTATTTTAATGAAAAAGGTTGTTGTACACTGCTAATGTTTAAGAACATATTTTTATCCAGAGTGACATACATCAGTGCTCAAGCAACTGGAAAAAGCTATGCATGGAGACCCCAAATGTTAAAATTGGTGTCACAGATCATCTTGAATTCAGCATTATGCAGGATAACTTATAAGTATACATACTGTTGCAAGGTAAGTATTTTCGAACATCCCGCCTCTGAGTACAGCTGATTGGGATGTCCAGGCCTCGTGAGCCACATGGTGGTTACCAAGGAAATAAAACAACTGAACAGAATGAAGCTCCACTGCGCAGCACCACCCCAAACATAAACAACCAGCATGAGGACAAACGGACAAGGCCCAGGTGTCACAGTCAGCTGTACTCAGAGGCAGGAGATTTGAAAGTAGCCAATCCAAGAATGTTATTTTTTTCTCCTTGCTGCTGATTGGCTGCTGCCATGAGATGCTGCAGTCCAAAATTTCGCTGCGGGGCATCTGGAGTGTTCTCTTGCTTTTAATTTGTTCTTCCTAAAGCCCTGTTTTTTTTATTACTATAAATTTAATTCAGGGCAGCACAGTGGTGCAGGGGTTAGCGCTATTGCCTCACAGCAAGAAGGGCCTGGGTCTTTCTGTGTGTTCTCCCCATGGCCACGTGGGTTTCCTCCGGAAGCTCCGGTTTTCTCCCACCACCAAAAACATGCGTGATTGGGGACAGGTTGGTTGAGCACACTAAATTGCCCCTTGGTGTGACTGTGAGTGTTAATGTGTGTGAGTGTGTGGCCCTGTGTCGCCTGCAGCAGCTGGGATAGGCTCCAGCCCCCCCTGACCCTGAGTATGCGATAAAGGGATAGAAAATGGATGGATGGAATTAAATTCATTTTTTACTGTATATTCCCTGCTTATAGAAAAGAAAATAACAGAACATTATTTCTGCTGTATATACAGAGGTAACATCGATAATTTACATTCCAGCACTTCAGGAGTTCAGAGTAAACTGTACAATACGAATACAAGTTTACCTTTACATTTCCTTTAAGGCTAATGAGTTTTAAATGAAATTAAATATTTATGGTATTCACTATGCATTTTTTCACTATACGCAGGTGCTTTTGGAACATAACCCCTGAGAAAAGCAAGGGGTTTCTGTATAAGAAATATTTTGCATAAGGACCCTTTAAAAGGAAAGTACTTTCAGAACGGTCATGCCCTATTATACGTCACTTAAGTGTGTAAGACAGATGAGTGCTTCAGCCCTTTGTGCTCTTGTATTTTGGTGCTCTTTAATGTTGATCAGAGATTTTGCACCTCAAACACTCCTTAAATCACATTTCATCTAATGTGCTCACAACAGAATCTATGATGCATCTACATTTTTACTTTCCGCATATTGCATTATATCATATTACACATGTGCACATGAATGATAAGGCTACATTTGTGTAAATCAAAAAAAATTACAGTGGTGTTCACTGGACAGGTTAAACATAACAAATTATCATTTGTGCTGCTGATACTCAAAGCAGACACTTGGAGACTCAAATCATGCAAATATGTATAATTTCTTATGAAATATCAGATGAAAATTGAGGTAAAGGAATATTGCCTATAGATAACTTTTTATTTTACTTATTTTTAAATATTGCTATGCTGTAGCAGTGTTGAATAGAACCACCTGCAGCAGTCCAAAGCAAAAAAAAAGAAAAAAAAACAGCATTTAGAAGTGGATTAGTTAAATAATTGAGAAGCTAATTGAGTAACTACTTGATTTTTTTAAAAGTCAACCTTTAGGGAAAATGTTGTTTAGCTACCGCATTTAAACAAACCATTAGTACACAGATAAGTTCACAAATAATTCATTGACAGATGTAGGGCACAGTGCATCAGTAAAAAGAAACGTGCTCAAACGCTTGCATTAATTCTATTTTTGGCCAAAGACAGCGCGAAACAGAACAAGATTTTGAAGCAAATAAAAAATTTTCCTGTTTGTTCATTAGACAGAACTCTACATAAAGGTTGTGAAATCGTACCTGACATGCCATGTTATCATTTCATTACTCCTGTGCACAAGGGCAACCTGAACAGACTGCGATGGAAAGCAAGGGATATTAGATCCTGCAGCTCTCTGTAGCCCTTAATTGAACCTTAATGAACTATACTGGATTTGACCCTGGGCTGTTCAAGTGAGGTTATCGATGTGGTGTCTCTGCTACTTTACATGGAACATGCAAGATTTTTTTCGAACTACTGCTATTGTATAGCGTTGATGGAGTGCAATATTTTGACTTTGGCATATTTTAAATTTTTTTCCGAATTTATCTCCCTTCACTTCCAGCTCTGCAAGAAACCTTGACTGAATTTCAAAGGCTAAATGTTTCAGTCTGTTTATAAAACTCCCAAGGACTTGCTACAGATTTTATGTAAAAGTCCATTATATCACTGAAGACAATTAATATATAAATATTTCAGATAAATATTTCATATCTCCAGAAACATCTAAAGAAAGGCCCTTAAAACCTTCAAATTTCACCCAGCTGGCTGACACACACATTATGAGGTAACGTCCTGGGGAGGCAGACACTGCTGGAACTTTATTCCAGTGTCTTCCGTAATTGTTTCGACTGACATATAGGGGTAAACACATGAAAAAGAACATTTTTGAAAGGTTTTGGGCATAAATGTACAACATTAGAAAAAATGAATTGGTATAGATGTGGTTCTTCTATGACAGGGGTCACTAATTTCATTGAGAGTGGGCCAGTGTAGCTGTGGGTTTTTATTCCAATCAAAGAGAAGCACACCTGATTCCACTTGTTTACATAACCCTCAGCCGTCAAATTACTATCTGAAGAGTGCTCCTGCTTTAGTGGAGTTCAGATCTGTAGTCACAAAGACCCTTTGGTTCTATGGCACTGTTCCAAGGGACCATTTCTGCCACCTTCCTTTGTAGAATATTAGTCCAAGATATAGCAAACAGTGGTCTTGGAGTAGATCTGCCCCACACTTTGCAGGTCTTTTCTTTTCCCAACACACCTGACTCAACCCATCGGCTAATTAACAAGCCCTTTATGAGGTTAAATGGGTGTGGGAAGCAGGGAAAACAAAAAAAAGTGCAGTGCAGGAGAACTCCAGCAGCAAGACTAGAAAACACGGTTGTGACGGATCATGCCTTGATCACATCTGACTTAAAAGAAAACATTTCTCAGGGGTCCGGGTGATTATCTGCCAACACAACCGTCAAACATGCTGCTTCTGCTGAACAAATGTCTTCGGGGGAAACATTAAACTACCCATATAATAATTAACTTGACTGAGCGGTGGGAGATGATTGTGTCTCAGTATGAACCAGAATGTCTGGATCCAAAACAGTAATATCTACTGTATAAAACAATAGTGGCTCAGTAATGCGCTGAATTCAAAGACACTGACACGCGGACGAATCATATTTCATCAATTATTTTTTTTAAATTGCTGTGTTAATGTAGTTCACTGAATTCATGTGGAAATGACTTAAATATTTGAATTAAGTCAGAGTCTCAAACAACAGGCTTTTAGCATCACATTAATGACAGTCCTACTAATCTGCTAAAAGCCCTGATGAGAGTATTCCTAAAGAACCACCTCTACATTCTGATATGCCTTACTCCTCTGTCTAAACTAGCAATCCAGCATCTCTTTGCTCTCGTGCCAAATCACTGTTTACATGTTTGCCCCAAGTGCTTCTACATGTATTTCTAAATGTTAGCTCTACAGAGTGTTAAGTAATGTCTCTGGAGAAATGAATATGCATATGAAAATTTTAAGAAAAAAGAAAAAGCAGAAGGTGGCAACCTGCCTTATTTCTCCATATAATCTGTATAAGCCAATAGTGCGGATGCCACAAGTTATGTATACACTTTGGCTCTGCTGAAGAGGTGCTCTGTAAATTGACATGTATTTATTACTCTGAAAATAATCACTGTTCTGAAGTGTGCAAAATTGCGATTACGTCGTTTGCATAATTGCCTTGACAATTATTGAGTGCACACAACCATAGCTAACCTGATGTGAGTAACAAGCTATGAGAAGCAATAAGAGGACGAGTCATTATTCTTGTTTTCTGCTCCAGATTCACCTCAAGCTGGCCCACAGCATCTGCCACAATCTGACCAGGCTCATGCCTGTAAGAATACTGAAACAAAACAAAAAAAATAAAATAAAATAATTCTGCACATACTTGTCAGTCTGTGAAAACCCATCTTCTGCTAGTTGAGAAGCGTAGACCAGTGAAGACAATGGCATTTGATCACAAACAGAAACATGTATGAATATAAAATATTTCAGCGCCTCACCGGTATATCTTGTATCGGGTGGAAAAGCCTTGGCGGTTCCTCTCCACAAAGTCTGTGTACTCTTGGGAGTGGTGGAAGGGACCCTTGTCTGAGAGGAGCCAGTCCAGGGGCCCTGCAGGACCATCCTCAGCCAGACTGGCAGAAGCAGCCAGCCAGCAGTGGAGGCCCAGAGACAGCAACAACTCCCATAGAGCCATGAGGGGGCCAAGCACCGCAGGTTTCAGCAGCACAGGCACTGAGGTAACAGCAACAGCACGATCCACCACTCAGCACTGCAGATCAGCATGGCATCCTGTCCCCACAAACATCTGGAGAAAGGACAGAACATACATCTGTGCACACACACAAACACAAGCACACACAAACACACCAACACACACATGCACAGACATTCATGCATTATGTCCTATTTTGTCACTGTCATATCAAAGCAATCTTTCAATGATTTCTAAGCACACAGCTGCCCTTTACATCTTCTCAATATTTCAGAATGAAACAGAAGTGATCCTAAAGCACTTGAAATAAAATTATACTAAAATCTAAAAAATATATAAAGGGAGGCACCCCCAATGCCCAGCAGGCCTCTAACCCAACACAAAAAGGCAATTGAAAACAAACACATAAGGTATAACCCTAATATATCTTCTAAATGTTTGTTTAGTAATTCTGTCTAATCTATTAATCACACTGGGTAGGCCTGTAGAATCATTTTTATTCTATCACAACTTTAAACTGGTCTAGAGGGAGACTGGCCTCCTGACGTTGCCCCTTGGCAGCAGGCCAGCTAGTTGAAATGATGTTAGCTGTGATAATGAACAAATGACACCTGTTGAACTCACCTCAATGCATCTTTTACAATCATTAACCCCCATGGGCAAAGCTGAAATCACTGTTGCAAACAGTGCAGTGCACTTTTGTAGGGCAGGAGTACACCTTCATATATTCTGAACTGAAAGCTTCTTTTTTTTATTTCAGGCACTCTGCCATGGCGATGCTGAACAATATATTAAACTGATAGAGGTCAACTGTAAAGCCCTCCCACGGAGAAAACTGATAGGTCTACTAGGCAGAAAAAGAGAGACCAAACAGGAAGCTCTTCCTCTGTTTCTCTCTCGTTACATTCCACTCTTGTGACAGCCACACACTCACCAAATACTCTCCAAAGATTCATAGACTCTTGTGTGTCCTCTCTCGCTTTCTGGGATATTTTATACAGTTTTCAAATATCAAGGAACCAATATCAATATGGGGGAGACTGTATTAGCAGGAAAGGTGAGATGACTGTATTCATGTAAATTAATGTAAATTAAACTGTAAAAGTGTAATGTCTTTGAAACTGTGGGGGTACAATGATGTTTCTGTTAAAAGAAGATTAATTTAATACTTTTAGACTATTTCTGATGGAATTTAAGAATATATCATGACATTTTCAGACAACATCATGTGCTTTAAAATAATGTCAAAATAAATAAATAAACAAACAAGGAGTTTTACATGTTTGACATGTAAGACAACCTTACGCCCCAGCATTAACCTCGGTAGCCAAGATAAATAAAAAATAAAAAAAGTAAACATGGAGCTTTTATAAAATCAGGAGTACTTTGCTGACCCTGCCGTTCTGGCATTGTAGTTCAGACTAGTTTTTCTCTATTTTTTTCTACAAAATAAAGGTGCGCACACACACACGCACACACACACACACACACACACACACACACACACACACACACACACACACACACACACACACA
>JBBMFX010000101.1:12904070-12914072 GCA_037832545.1 Rhabdalestes septentrionalis
CACACACACACACACACACACACACACACACACACACACACACACACACACACACACACACACACACACAAAAGCCATTAACCAAAACCTCTTCTGCTTCCTTAAGGCCATGAAAACTTCATCAGGACCACTAAGAGATCAGAGCAGAGAGCGCAGGAAAATTATCCATTATGGGAATTGCCTACTAATTGTCTGAAAGTGAGAAGAATAAGTATTCGCTTAAAATTTTAATGAGAATTCTTTTTCTTTTTTCTTTTTTTTGTTCTTCCAGAGAACAAATTTAAACCAGATTAACAATGAAAACATGAAGAAACTGCAGCCTTAGTGATGGAAAAGGTACACATCGACTGGGATTATGTCATTACATCACATTCACAGAAATGACACAAAATGACTGAAAATGAGTCTATCCACAACAAAGTAACACACACAGTTCTAGCGAACTGCAGACTGCAGGACACGGCTTCCAATATCGATGCTCTGATTCACTACGATGCCAAACAAATAATTGCTACTTTTCCACCCCCTCTGTCTGTAATCTATTCTCATTCTCTCTCACTGTTTTACCTCGTGCTCTGGTCTTGCTATTATTTCCATATTTTTTAGCAAGCACTGTCAATCATTTCTTGCAGTCATGACTGAAGCAGATGTTGGAAAAGCGTCTCATTACTGTATTATGATGACAATCTGCCAAGTGATGTCTGCCATGTGACCAGATGTGTGGGCGGCTCTCAAAAACCATCTCTCTGGTCTTGCGTAGTATGCAAGAGGATACATTCAGAGAACTGATACATTATTAGAAGCATTAAGCCACAAACTGGCTTTTTTGGGGTTGTCTTTGAAAACAATAAACCTATACAGCTAGGAATAAAATACGAGACAACTTTTCCTATGTCTTCTGTTCACTGTTTGTACAATTTGCAGCAATATGTGTGTTTTGTGTGTACAATGCCCAGGTTGCTATTTTTTTAATAAACTATTGCAGTGTGAGCTGCGTTTAAAATGAGACATACCTCTGTATGTGTTGTAAGTGCAGTAGTGTTTGTGTAGCAGCTTTTCTATGTGGTGTATTCCAGCAGCTTCACTCCTGATGCAGTTTCATATACGCAAACACTATGCTCTTTACATTACTGTTTTAACTGTTTCAGTTGTAAAACAATGTAAGAGTCTTGTGCAGTTTAACATGTATAATAAATAATTTATATGCATTTCTACTAAAATGTAACATTTATATGCATTTCTACTAAAATGTAACAAAATGTAACTAAATTAATTTAAACAAAATTTTCTGGGCGCGTAATTTTGAATCACGTGTAATAAACAGTGTTTAAAACAATAGTGATATGCACATTTTACACAGACTCACGCCCACAAATTACAAAAGCAAGAAACTTTTTTTTTTTTTCATGGCTGTATATTTATGTGTGTAAATGTATGTGCATATACATTTTCATGTCTTAGACCAGACTGTACTAATAGTGGCTGATTGTGTCATTTAAGAATGCCTGTTATTCATTCAGGGGTTTAATATTTTGCAGGCTTATTTAATTGATGTTGACTAGAGTAGCATTCATTTGCATGTAATTTAGAGCTGAAAGCTTCCTGATTATAGGGCTTTTAAATATAGCACACCACTAAGTGGCTCTAGCCACAAAATATATCACAAATGGACCAAATAGAAAAGTATACATCAATGCTTGGGTTTCAGCATTAAGATTATAATTAACAGTATAATCCCTGAGAGTATTATAATGACCATATTTTTTAAGCCACTGGAAAATAATATGCGGTAATAGCACTGTCTTGTGTCTTGTTAATTTGCTAAGAAATGTTCATATGAAAATGTAAATTGCGCCAGAAAGCTGTAGAAGTCATTAGAGGTCAGCTCCTTTCCTTTATCCTCATTGGAGTCTTTTTTTTTTTTTTACTTTTCGCGTGCCTCCAAGCTCTCATCTGCAAAAGAAGCCTGCAATGTAATGGACTGATAAGCAGATCCATAACAGGCTGAACACAGTTCCAATCGGGGCCACAATGCTTCCGCTGTGATTACAGCAGATTTAAAAGCAGGCCTTTTTTGCTGCATGACATCCAATTCTTCAACACAGACGTCCGTGCTCCTCCATGTATAACGATGAGCCGGCTCCAGTGGAACACACAAACCTCTCAGAGGGGATCCCACAACGCAGCAGACTTCAATGTTATTGTGAGCCACAGAACGAAGGCCCTTTCAAATGCCACCTACCTCTGCATTTCAACAACCACTTGTTCTGGCTTACTGCTCCTGTCTTATGTAGCAATCCAGTGTCCCTCTGCTCAAGTGCCAAATCACTGTTTACATGTTGCTCCCCAGAGGGCAGCTTTGTTATTCCATTTGAGCTTCTACGTAGGTTTTAATGCTTTCTAAATGTTAGTTCTGTTGAGGGTTCTCTGGAGAAACTTTGGTATAGGTCAGCTTTTTAAAATAGCACAACTAGAAAAAATAAGGCCTGACTATAAATGTCATAACAGGTGCTCACACGTGTTGCGGTTTCTCCACATAATATATATCAGTCACAATTATGAATGTGCCGCCACGTATATATAAAACCTCCAGGTCCTGCTGTAGAGCTCTTCTGTTTATTCCCATGCATGCTCAGACGATGATCACCATTCTGAAGAGGTTACCCTGTGGGCATAATTGAGCACGCATGAATACCGTTAACCTGATATGAAAAATAAGCTAAGAGAGGCAGCAAGAAGACCAGTCATTATTCGTGTTCTCCCCTCCAGCTTCAGCTGAAGCTGGCCCACAGCATCTGCCACCACCTGGCAAGTCTCATCTGTGTGTAAGACAACAAAAAAGCCTGAAATATTCCTGGAAATATTCATCACACCCTGAAAACTCATTTGCTCTGCAGATTGAGTAGTGCCGGCCTGGGGAAGACAAAACAGCATTGCATAACCTGCTAGTTGTTAACACGCGCACGCAACAACAACACAACAACAATTTGGCACTACTATGAGCCTTATATAAGTCTATAAAGTTGTAGTTACAATCCTATTAAAAACTTCTGTTTACCACGCTTTCTGTGAGCACACTTAGAGCTAATCCTGAGGCACCCAACATGCTGTTTCAGCTATTTCTGTTAGGGGCTTTAAACACTCTTCAAATAACACTACACAAATAATGCCACTTGCATGATGTTGCTTACATGGAAAACCTCCTCTTGGCATAGCCTCACAATTTTGCACACTTAAAATGCAGTAAAAATGTCTGCAATTAGCTGTTCACACAGACCCCCTGTTCATTTCAAGCTGGTGCGTATTTAAACCCAGTGGAATCATATGAAACCCACACATATACAATGGTAACATGATGGTGATTATTATTAGGAATAAATTTACAATCGGTTAATTGATATCCAGGTCTGGATAGTCTTGAATTGACTGTGCATTTTCCGACAACCACTCCTGTTGAACCGACACGTACTGTTTGGAATTTATAGACATAATCTCAACAGAAAAACTGAAACATCTTTAACAGGGCCGAAATGCGTTTTTGTTACTGAATGTGAAAGCGTGAAGTGCACTACAGGCTCCACACACAGATAATTGTGCAAACCAGCAGCCAGAAATACCCGTAGGCTGCTCTGTGCTGCAATAAAGGGACAATTCTGTTTGTACAATGTTCTGAGCAACCAAGAAAACTGTTAAATATGCCTGTGAGTGGGATGAACTGTGGTCTACTTGCAGAAGATAACAGATGAAGTGAGGACACTTGAATGTCAGAAAAAAATACCTGAAGAAAGTAAAATTGTACATACACATTGTGGGTATGCATGAATGAGCAGGAGAGATAGAGAGAGGGGAAAAAAGGAAAAGTGTTTTAACCAAGATAGTAAAACAGGGAGGGAAATGAATGCAGTGCATGCAGAGTCTCTGGAAATGAATGAAGCAACAATTATCTTATCGTATGATAGATAACACTCAAAATTGTGGGAGAAAATTCAGACAAATAAGAAGTTTTTAAGGTATCCTCAAGGGTAATTTATGGAGTAAAAATTCAAAAAGACAGAAATGTATGATCATCTTAGCCTTGCCTCATGACACGCAATTTTTCATTTTAACTCTGCGTTTCCAGAGCATTTGCGCCCAAACCTGCAAGGTTTCCACTGGCTATAGAAGCGCATTGTAATTTGTCATGTAAATGGTAACTATGACAAGGTCCTGTGTGCTTTCCTGGAGGGACGAATCATTTTGAGACTACAGCTATTTCTAGTAATAAGAGGGAGGCATTTTGTATAAATGGCTGTCAAAATGACAAAAAGACAATTTGTTTTAAACAGTATACCATTTTGCTCAGGGAGCGTAATGACTGGTTGCATTCATTAAGTCACACTGTGAGACAGGCATTTTAGATTAAAGCCAGGAACAGAAAGTTTGGAATTCATCTGGCAAAAAAGAGTGACTACAAAGGGTAGGAGTCTGCTTGGCAGAAACCTAAAATCATTTGGCGGAGAGTCTTTTCTTGATATAGAAATTGTGCACTTTATACGAACTTAACAAAAGGGAAAGAAGAGACTAACCTGACTCAGACGAACGGAAAACAATATCCTGCTTGGGTTAAGGTACAATACGTCTGTGCAGGCGGAAAAGAATTGTACTGTCTGTGGAATCTCAAAAAACACTTTTAAATGACACAATCGTTACATAAAGCATGTGCATATTAATAATCAATACATTTATTTAACATGGATTTAGGGCAATCCCTTCAGTGTGTAGCTAAATGGGTCAGAGCTTTATGGGACTGTTCCTAGGCCTCTTCCCACTATTCACAAAGAACAAGCCTGTCTGGTTACAAAGAATCTTTTCTGACTAATCTAACATGACCTCATGTTGTTTACTGTGTAGAAATGTGTTGTTAGCCATTAAGGTAATATGTAAATACATTCAGCAGTGGTCTGCCCTCATTGTGTCATACAAGACAAAAACGTTATTGATGTTGAAGCCAAACAAGCCTTAATCAAATTTTGTACTGGGCATAATGTCTATAAACAACTAAGCAATAATGCAGATCTCTCTTTTTTGATGCAAAACCACCGTTGTCCCATGGTTAATAGGCTCCAGCCACTCAGGACCTGCAAGCATCGGCTTAGACTTTACCTCAGCCCTGCATAATAGATACACATTTATTCTATTGTAAGGCTTGACAGCACAGAGAGGTAGTACTTTTAGCAAATGGCCTTAAGAAAGTTCTGATGATGAGATTTGGGAACTCAAACCTGAGTTCTCCAAGGTGTTTCCTCAATTTATAATTAGAGAACAGGCTGAAGTGTGTGGGGCCAAGTTGGACTCTAAGCATCTGTTCAAGGCTCTCATATGAAAGCCTCGCCACAGTGCAGTGCCTCAACTGACTTTGCTGGAAGTATGCAAATGACATTACCTTTTTTTGCGATATTCCCTTCCTCAAGTATGTCTGAGGAGTGTGGGTGGAGGGCTTTGTGGCAATGGGGTGGGGGTGGGGAGGGGAGCTGATTAAAAGGTTTCACTGGAACTTCTTCAACAGGATCCAATTTGTAATTCTGCCATTCTGGAGCTTGTCTCCAAGCCATCCCCAAAACCATCTTCAAAGACGGCTCCAGGAAGCGCTAAACTTTACATCCTGCCTTCACTGCTGAGTAAGGGCTTCTCACTCCTAATTAGCTCTCTTATCATCTAGCCCACGACAGTAAACAATACCTTTCATCGGGTGGCAGGGCAGCCTGCTCCTTTGTAAAATAATATGACTCCAAGTCATAATTATTTATATATTACAGCAAAAAAAAAAGCTCAAAAAAAAAAAAAAAAGAAGAGGATATGTATAAAGAGATGCATGGTGGTAATGTTTGTAATGTATCAAAGAGAATATTCCAGCAGAAAGGCAATAAAACAAGTATGAAGCTGTGTTAATGAATGGAGCATGAGAGTCAGAGACACTGCATGAGGTGTTGGGTACTGTATCGGATATTCTGTCTAATCTTGTTTTAAGAAATGGAAAACAGGTGACTTCTGAGGTGAAGATAACTTTCAGAGCTCAGCAATAAATGTAATTGTCTCAGTAATACATAGCTGATTGCAGATAGTCTACTGTACACTTTAAAAAATGAAAGATGGTAAAGAAAAAAAAAAACTTTTTTGAAAAAATGCCAAATGGGCATGGGCTCCTCATCCTCATCCCAGCATTTTTGCATTTTGGATATTTTTCCCCCACGGGAAGTGGTCCATGCTGAATGTCTGAGGACCCCTGTACTAAATGAGACAAAGCCCAAAATGTACATGGTATGGGACCATCAGGACTGGGATTGGGAACCCCTGCCAAAGAAGAAAGCATCTTCCTATGGACATTTTTTACAGAACCAGGTCTCTAAATGAGATCATATCAAGGATATATACAAGGGGTATTCAATTATAAGTCACCGAGGTCCAGTTATTACATTTCGTCCCAGTAGAAGGTCCGAACTGAAGTCCATCTTGTGTCTTATAGCCTTCCCATATGTCTACATTTTCATATAGTTTATTCAAAATGTATTGTTCATTTCCAGAAAATGAACTGAGTGCACAACTAACTCTTTTACCACAAATAAAAGGAGTCCCAGGCAAATATATTTAAGTTACAAAACACATTCCATTATCGATCAAAACATGTTGTAAACTGTTTGTTTTTCTTCCTCGGGTCGGATCGGGTTTTGGGTCAGTATCTCCGCAAAGTTTTGCGGGTTGGGCGGGGGGGTTTGGATCTCCTGACGGGTTGGTTTGGGCAGAGTTAAAAAAAGCCGACCTGCCGAACACTACTACAGAATGTAATAAAGTAAGAGCCATTTGGGAGCCGAAAGAACCGGCTCTCCTTGGGAGCTCTCTGAAATAAGCCGAACTTTCCATCACTAGTAAACTAACGAGTGAAGCTGGTGTTGTATTAACTAGAGTAGCAGCACCCATTGTCAATAGCCACGACTGTCCCAAAAAAATTTTCCATGAAAATTACTCAATCTCGTGAATTTACCAGACTGGTCACAGGTCCGGACAGAACAGGGATCCGGACCGCGGTCCGCCATTTGGTGATGCCTGATATATACCATTCATATTTTATAGAAAAGTATCTTATACAAGGATAAGAATCATTAATTAATTAAGACAAGACCTTTAAGATTGAATACAAGAAAACGTATAATTAAAGAATCTGTTTAATTAAGCTAACACAAGAATTTTTCTAATTAATAAAAGGCTCTTTAGAAATAACTGTAGACTGCATACTTAACCGCAATTACACTCAAAACCCCTTTTAATAAATATTTGTATTTGAAGATACTACAAGGGAAGGTTATTTTGTGCTGAGCTTTGAAATAACACTGAAAAGCTTCAATTCACTCTTCAGCTTTTTTTTCATCGAGGAGACATGAGGTAGCATATTTTTATTCTGCGTTTAATTAATTAATATGTCCTTTTGGAGGACTGGTAAACAAGTAATTTAGAGGATTTCCTTGGCAGCTTTAACAGATCCAGACTGCACCATCTTGCGCTTCCTGTATATGCATATCTTTGCAGCTACAGGTACATTGGCATCTATCCACATGTAAAGCTTTAGCTTTGGAACAGATTTCATGAATTTACCATGACCATTATATGAAGCGAGTTATTTAATTAAAAAGCATGTATGGCGGATAAAACACAACAACGAATTGATTACTAATTCTATTAAAAGCATGCTTAAATTGCACATGCCGGGGAGGGGTTAAATGAACAAGATACCATTTTAATTATGGCTCTCTTGCTCGTAAACTTCTCACTTTTACAGTTTTATTTGGCCACATATCACCAAGTGGCTTAGAGAAGCGCAAGGGAAAAGCACCCATAAATCTCGGCGGCGCACACATAGGTCTCGTTTCAAATGGGACTAGAAGGACCAAGTGCAAAAGGCCTAGAGCATCCTCCTTAAACAAAGGCTATTATGGTTACTCGTTGGATATAAATCTGAAAGGAAGCCAGCTAAAGTGTCTCTTGCATGTAAACAACAGACTCTCTGAATGGAATGAAACCAAATGGATTGGCTGTTTGTCAGTGAAGTATTTTTTTTCTTTCATGCTCAAAGCTTTGTAAACATCACAACACATTTTAACATTCAAGCATGTTTCTAGAGTCAGGCAGGTCTTTAGCCAACTGTCAATACGCCTTTATATATTTACCAAAAAACAAATAGGATTATATTCTTGAAAGTTTAGATTCCAAATTTGTTCTGGGCATCAAACGAATGGTAAAAATGCTTTTTTCAACATGTGGATTGGTTCTACACTTGTGTAACTAACAGACATTTTTTTTAAGACACATCCAAAGAAAAGTTCTTTAAGGGACCAGAAGTTGCTCGATGACATCGCTCGTAAATCTTTAGTAGTGTAGATGGAATTGCTCACTAATGCTAATGAAGTATTATGAATAACTGACTTTTTTTACCTCCTATTTTCTGTTTCCACACTCATCAATATCTATGGTCTAGTGTCTTGGCTCTACCTGGCTTGGTTTTTTTTAATGATGCTGTGTTCCTGGAGGTCTCTGTTTTAAGCTCTAATCAGTGAGCCAATCTCCCTAAGCCCCTCTTTTCTCTTGTATGTCTCACATAAGGCCCAGAGTCAGGATGGATTCAGTGATCTGCCAGTTTTTCTCATTATCATAAAATAATGGGCTATGGCTGCTCAGCACAAAGCCTCTCTCATGCTCGGGCCTGTCTGCCTGCTGCATGTTCAACCGATCACTCACTTGCCCTGGGATTTCTGATGTGTTACAATAGCTGCAACAGAGCCTTCATGCATGAGTCATTCATTAATCTGAGGACTTGTTAAGGAGACACTTTACCTGTAGATAGCCATTTGAAGAAAAAGGTTCCACTGGTGCATAGTGGGGCACATTCCCTGGACTAAGAGGGGATATTTGTTTGGCTTTTATGGCTTTTGATCTCTGGCTACCTCACATATTTGGATCGCGCTGAAAGGACCACTGAGGAAAAGTAGGAAGCATTAGCCACTCATGTTTGTGTATGACACTCTAAGGGTCTTTTGTAACCCTCTAAAGCTAGTGATGTGGAAATGGGAAACCAAAACACAAAAGACATGGTGCCAGAGATAACAGCGATGAAACATCGTTCACAGATAAAGAGAGAGTGAGAGAACAAGAGAGAGAGAGAGAGGAAATAAAAACAGAAAGAGATAATTGGACAGCTATGAAGAAAGAAAGAAAGAAAGAAAGACACATACAGAAAGAGAGAGATGGTACAAAAAAACTGAAAAAGAAAATTGAATTGAAAGAAAGAAAGAAAAAATTGATAGGGAAAGTAAGAGGGAAATTAAAGCAGAAGGACAGAACGAGAGTGAGAAAAAAGGACAGAGCTTCGAGAGAGAGAGTGAAGGGACACAAAGAGAGATGAAAGTAATAGATAGACTACACCACAATAGAGAGACAGAGAAAGGGAAAGAAAAAAACAGAAAGAAAGAGAATGAGAGAATGAGACAGGGAGTGAGGGAGGAGAACGAGCGAGAGATGGAAAAACAGAAAGAGAAAATTAGGAAGAAAGAATGAAAGAAAGAAAGAGAGAAAAAAGAAATAAAACAAAGAAAAAGAAAGAGAAAGAAAAAAGAGAAAGTAAGAAGGAAATACAAGTAGAAGGACACAACGACAGATAGGAAAAGGGACAGAGCAAAATGGGCAGGAGAAAGAGAGCGACAAAAACAGAAAGAATGAGGGATGTCTGAGAGAGTGAGAGAGGTAAGTGAGGGATTGAGAGAGAGAAAAAATGACTGGTAGGAATAAAGAGCGATAGAGGCAAAGATGAAGAAAAAGTGAGAGAAAAGGATAGAAAAAAATGAAAAAAGAGTGAGTTAGAAAGGAGAGAGGGAGAGAGAGAGAAAGAGAGAGAGAGAGAGAGAGAGAGAGAGAGAGAAAGAAAGAGAAAGAGAGAGAGAGAGAGAGAAAGAAAGATAGAGAGAAAGAGAGAGCGAG
>JBBMFX010000101.1:12925532-12937109 GCA_037832545.1 Rhabdalestes septentrionalis
TTATGAGAAAGGTGGTAAAAAAAAAAAAAAAGCCAAAAATGGTCTTCACTTGAGCACCACACTTTAGCCATGGACACTCACTGAACAAATCCATCGCTGAGGTTGGGACAGAGAGGCTGTTTGTCTTCTGGTGATTTGCAGGAACACCGATCTGTGCTGCGTGTATGTGTGTGCGCATGTTATCAGAGAACAGATCATGATAGATGGGCTGAAGCTAAAGCGGAACGGCTCTGGACTCTCAGCGCATCAGGAACTGTCCGTGGTGCTGGACTCATAATTCACTGAGCCCCCAGTGTAATTTTGATTATACAATTACACACGACTTACCTCCCTATTTGTCACTTTAGTTTTCCAGACTCTGAGTTTGAATATACACATTTCACATATGATGTACATCAGCTTTACAATAAAACCAAAAATGAATTGCTAACCCAATGCTGCATTTAAAAGAGGTGGCTGTTTAGGGCTTTCTACCACTGCAATAATGTCAGGCCTTGAGGAGACTCAAGTGCATAGTTACAGTCTTTAAAATTGGTTCAATGTACAATAAAGCACTTTCTATCACCTGAGGATTTGAAATGATTATGATTAACAGTTCATCAGTGTGTTAGTTAAAAAAGGGGGGGAATCTCAAGACCAGCTCTTGATTCCATGGCCAAAGAGAATCACTCAAATCAATATACATCACTCTGTCTTTGATGACAAGTGAATGCAAATTGATTGATCCTTCTAAGCCCAAGCACTTAAATAGGTGGCACCTTCGAGATAAATGGTCGAGGTGTGCTTTATTCTTTGCTTTTCTCCTAAGATGGTACAAGGGCCTGTGATAAATAGACATGTTAAGTGGTCTCAGATCCAATTCAAGCACTTTTGATGCCAGCACTCTCAGGCTAACACAACATCAGTCATGTCAATGTGCTATTCCGTTGGAGGAAAACCTAAAAGATCAGACGCTGTTGTGACATTGAAACTACAAGAGTCTTGATCAAAAGGTTTTTGAATCATTGCCAAGGTTTTCAGTTCATTTCACTTCCTCAGCATACCAGAGATTCCCACCATAGAACATTTTTTTAAGTTGATGTGCAAAACAGATCATATCCAGCTTTGCTGTCTCTCCTGAGTACACGAGGAGGTTGATATTATCTCTTTTGGAGTTGGAAAACTTTTCTCTGGTAGAGAAGTTTAATGCTTTCCAAAGCCCATGTAATTTGACCTTGCCTTTCCTCAATATCCGTCGGTGAATATAGGACAGTTGATTCAGATAACTCCATTCCGTGAGCTGGCAAAATGAATTTAGCTCTGTTGGACTAAGCACAGTTTTTCCTCAGCTCTATCCTTGCAGGTTTATCGCTTTCCAGAAAACCATCAGCGAAGCAGTTACGATTTGTTTTACATTTAAAACTGGGAGGCTTTTTCAGTACCCTCAGAGTCAATGAGAAACATACAATACACTGTGTGGATTAATGCATGCTATCTCCTTTTGTGATACCCTCATCTGGTAGTGGATCGACCATTCAAATGAAATCCACATTGTAGCCGTTATCAAGGAGTGAATTACAATTAAAGCTTAACAGACCTCAATCTTTCCACCAGGCTGTTTAACAAAACTTTTTTTTTTCTTTTTATTATTTTGAGAAGTTCCCCTCCTTTTATGTGACTACACTCATTTTATTGCTGCAAGGTGTTCCCATTGATTTTGCCTTGCAGAGAAAAACGAGGCTTCCTTTTTAAGGGGGCTTTCTTGTTATGTATACATAAAACAGACGCACACATTTCTGTTATATCTGTAGGATGCCACAAGACATTAAAAATGTAATATATTGAAAGTGATAAGCGGTTTTTCAGCACAGGTAGATGCAATATTCATTTTCTTGTTCAGTGAGGTAGTGATTATTTCTCCTGGATTCTCAGTAGTGATATTTTCCAAAAAGATGTTTCTTTAGATTGTACATTAGAGGAATCAAAATCAGCCACCAAAGGAAGAAATAGCTTTTGCTACTGAAAATGACTGTATTACATTCAAAGGACCAAAGACCACCCTGCTAAATGTGGCCCATTGAATTTAGAACGATCCCTTAAATTCAGAATCTTTTTTTCAGCAGGAGAAAAATGAAACCACACGTGATTGACTATTCACTTTGTAATTATTAATTGGGTTATATTAATGGGCCATTGTAGAGCATCACAATGCAGGTGTTTCAACAATTAATGTGACAAAATGCCAATTGAGATTTGCCTCACAAGAGGTTTTCTAAGTGGACCAAAGAAAGCAAAAGACATATTTTGAGGTTTAAAAGTGTATATAATAGCCCCTTTGACAGTTTCTCGTTTCACCTAAAAAAAGTTCTCTTCTCTTCACCTGCAGTTTAAAAGCAATTCCAGTTCATCCTTTAAAACAATTCACATATAGCCAGAGCTATACATCAGATCGCTCCATGATGCATGATATAAAGGTATGAGGTAGCAGGTTCACCATTTCTATAAATAGTAGATGAAGCTTCGGCACTAAAGCCAGATAAAAGTGTCCCTATGTGTGAATTCACATCAAGGTTAGACCCATTGCACCACAGAGAGAATGCTGTCTGAGGGGATGATGATGTAATGCCGAGAAGTACATGGCAGGACTTCCTTCAAAGTCATCATCTCCAAAGAACAGCTGGAGCTAACCCTGCATGTACTTCTAGGACAGGGGTGCATCTTTTGTGAAAACAAGAAAAGCACAACAGTCCCATTCTGACCACTGGATTATCCTCACTACAAGAAAATCAATAGTTTGGACAGCTGACTTACAACCCAACATTTGTTCTAGAATTACACAGCAGAATCCTTTCTTTGTCAAAAGCATAGTACTGCTTATGTCATATTGCCTAGATTACTAAAATTAGATTGGTTAAGAGCTGTACAAATGACATACACTCTGTGGATTTGCTCCCACGTGCAGCAGCATGCATAAATCCAGCACCTTCTGTGTGTACTCCAGAGGCTGATTGGATAAATCTGTGAGGAGCAAGATGACAGGGATAATTCAGGGTCATAAGACTGACTGCTTTGTGACAGTGTTGGGAAGAGCTGGTGAGGGGAAAAAAAGTGCATGAGTCAGCATATTATATTGCTCCATTAAAATTCAATTTACAGCCTGTTTCAGGCCCATCCGTGCTCCCAAGCCTTATGAAGGCTACTGGGGATGTGGTGGACACGGCAAAATTTACACATTTTAGCGCAGTATAGTTAGTTATTAACCTTACCACTACCACAGCCCTGCCCTTTGGCTGTTGAGGCTATAAAGCACTATTGACCGCTGCTGAATTTTAAGAGATGACCTTATAAAAATGTGATGCAGAGGATTATTGCATAGGCTCTGATTACACGCGTTCCAGGAAGAGTGCCCCAGATGCACTGTAGTGTTAAGAGCATCTTAACTGTTAGCGGTTTATGTCTGAAACTACGTTTGAGTGCAGCCCTATAAAGATCTTGGAATACTTTAGGTGTTGGCTTGTGAAGGAATTGACCTAGTAAGCATAATAAACAACAGACTGTCATCGATTCTGGGTTTTTCATACAGATTATTGAATTGCAACAACATGAAAAAATCCTGATCCAAGCATCACAGGTCAATAAACTGAAGAGTCGTGTTTTGGATATTCATACTGGGTGTTGTAAGTAATGAAAAGAAACATTTTTACATATCAGTGTAAGAAATCATCCATGATCACTCAAGGCACAGGAAAGAGTCTATTATTGTTGTTATATTTTCATCAATTAAAACATTTTTAACTTACTCTTTGTTACTATAAATATTATTTGAATATATGTAATGATTTTTACATAGTTTTTAGGATTGTTATATCTCAGTCTGTATCTAAAACTCAAAGTTAAATGGAATTTTTGTTTTCTTCAAAAATTCAGATTATATTCAAGGTTTTGGAACGTGTAAACCCAATCAGCCAGGTTAGTATGACATGAAATGCCCCATTGCAGAAAAGCATAATGCCAGAATAGTTCACTGTGTTGGTAATAGAAACCAGACATCCAAACTGTTTGATGTCTCTAATGTGAATGTTATTGCACAAAATGGTTCTGAATACACTGCCTGATGCCTGAGACATTGACCATTTTGAGACAAAGGTTTGACATATAATGTTGGGAGAGACATGGAGTGTAATAGGACAAAAACATTTTTTATCACTATTTTATCATTGACAAAAACAAGACATTTGGATCATGGACAAAGGAGACAGGACAGGTTTGGACAGTTTAATATATATCCCTGGCATTTATAAACAGTCATGTAAAGTCACTAGTTTGGACATATACGGTTTTAAGACAGCCATGATATTTAAATTGTGCCAAATTGCTGCAATACATTTTGGCAACATAGTTAGGTATGCCTATGATTATGTTTGCATAATGGAGTATAATGAAATTGTCCTTTTTTTCTTTTATTTGCATGTTTGCCTGGATTCATTTTCGAGGCAAAGTAGATTGGACACCTGTCCTGCTGCAAGGGGAAATGCATGCAATGACCATTGTTTCCTCTCCGTCTCTCAGTCGTTCCCCTTTCCTGTCACTGCAATGGCATATGGGAATGTTAAGGGAACTCTGATTGACAGCGCTGCTGAATTACTGTGCAATTTCAAGAGGGGCTCTCCCACAAGGGAAGCCTGGCAGTAATTCTGCTCAAATAAGGCACAGGCATTCCCATGTTCCTCAGGCTTAAATTAACAGTTCTAAAACAGCCCCATGAGCCCGGTGCTAAACAAAACCGAACGTGGCTAATGCCAAGTTAATTAACACAGACCCAGATGCTCAGCCTTCTGAATTCTTGTACCACCAAAGAGGGAATATTCCACTCTAGATATGTTTATTTTGACGGTAATGCCTTGGTGTCAGTGGAACAGGCAGCCTTAGCTCTCCTCAGTCTCTTTGCTCATTTGGTTGTACCCAATTGCCTCTCTTGAATTGTGTGATTAAATCCAACAACCTGGCATTTGAGGACAGCAGTGGCAGCCTGATTATTGTTGATGCCAGGATCTATCAGTGGAGGGAACAAAATTAAAGGTGAAACATTCGCCAATGAGTGAGAAAATCAAAGTCATAGCAAGACAAAGCAAATCTTTAAACTTGTTCTGAAGATTCCCAATGCAAAGGTCTTTTACTCAGAAGCAACTTGTCAGATTGTGCTTCAAAGGAGGTTGATGTACATTTGACTGATCATTAGCCTCTAACAACAACACGATCAAACAATGCGACTCACCTTTAAAGATTTCTTGCCTAATGAACAGATCATATGCATGGTCATTAGCCTGTAACCCTGAATTGTGCTTTATTTAATTATTTTGCTTGTGGCTACAGTGTCTGTCGAGCAAATCAAGCTTAATTAGTGCCATTTGTGGGTCTAGTATATTCGACTGTTTAAAAAGATTTTCATAGTACTAGCTAATATATTGTTATAAAACGATCTGTGAATTCAAGCCATAGGTTTTCAAGGAAATGTACTACACGGGCTGCTGTATGGTCAGTGGTAATATTTGCATTAAGATAGCACAGATGCTAATGCACTTTGCACTTTGCATTTGTTTTTCTTATCTGGCATGAACGTGGTTGCTGTTTACAATTCATTTCAGGGTGACTCTTTGTGTACTGTTTTAATATAGCAGTTTTCTTTCAGCATCCAAGCCTTTGTGGAATTTCATACACTTGCATTGTGCCTCATTTATATTTACTTAGAAAGCAATCAAGGCAAAGGCACATATCACTTTCAAAAAAGTCCCAATTTTGTCACCAGACCTTCTGCATCATTTAAATATTTAGCTGAAATGAAGGTGCTAAGGCAATCAAAACAACAAGAACTGATTGCTTGGAAGAAATAAACTGGCTGAGCTGTGATTGAAATTTGAAGGTGTCATGGCAGAATAAAATGAATGCTGACAAGTTTGACACAAGCCAATATTCATATTTGCATTTTCTCATATTTTGTCTTGATATTATACATCACTTATGGTGCATGTCATCATGGTATCTGAGAATGCACTTCCTCATTGTTACAGTTGGCAAACTGAGGCAACTTAGAAACCCCAAATTCACAAAGAGCTTTGAAATGTACAATTTAAAAAGTTTAATAGTATTTATGATTATATTTAGTTTTAAAAATTTCATTTTGCTTAAGATACATGTAATGCTTATGGTGGGTAGGGTTCAAGTTATACTTCCACCTTTACCTGGAAGTGGAATAAGTCTTAAATCCTGCACAAGTGATTCTCAAGATCATACTAACTATTCAGTCCAAACTGAGACAAAGTCATTGAACAACACGTCTTTTCTTGCCAGATACTCTTTCAGTTACTGCACAATGTTTTTTGATACCATTGCAATGACAGAAGGTTTGAATAATAGGATTTTGATCATGTTAGATACTCCTAAGAGGTGCTATTTCCAAATTGTACTCACTGGTCTCTTCTAAAAGTAAAATGATTATAAATAGTCAAACATTGTTTATTCCCAATCTAGCAACATGAGAAAACAAAAATATTTATTAAGCCTTGTTTTAGCATTTCTTTGCAAAGGCATTTCCCAGATCAGAAGTAAATAACCTGTGGCTGTAACATGACTAGCACTTTCAGCCAGTATCAGTACTAACTGGTGATTTTTACGGTTAGAGTTAGGGACTTTCCCCATCTCATGGTCTTTTAACCTGTTTCAACCGCTTTGCAAACAAAAACAATAAGGATCAAGTCATTATTATTGCACATTTAGTGGGAAATATGTAGTACATCACAAGCTTTCATTCATAGGCTACAACCCAAGACAGATTCACATAAACTGGAGGCAAAGACAGTGAAAACCTCTTTTAAACCAATGTACGCAAATTTCTCTCCAACCGTCTCTCAGTCACCAGTTAGCGCTGATACTGGCGATGTTATGCAGTCTGCATTAAAATACATAGGGTAGTGAAGCATTGTCCTAACACATAAAAAGGCCTAAAGCGTGATCGCAGCACATATTTTAAAGAGATTGTATATCGTGATGGCTTCATGAAAACTCATGAGACCGGGTAAGAAATAGACAGCATGCTGCAGCCTGTGGCAGCAGCCCCTGAATCACGTAAAACAATGTAACATGTAGCAATACAACTGCAATATGATAGTCTTTCCATGTCACACAGTCTTAATTTCAGCCTTCTAGATGAACACAGTGATTGCTGTAATGAGGGAAGAGAACATTTCCAGAGTATTATTAGCTATTAATAGTTGACACTCTCACAGCATGGTCCTCAGTCAGAACATTATATTACTGTAACACATTTCAGTAATATTACAACCCTTCAGAGAGGGCCAATTTAATTGGGGGAAATAAAAAGTAATTTAAGCTTTAAATTATTTATCTTGTTTACCAACTTGCTTACACTGCAAGTATTACAAATATCTTTTATGTTATTGACCCTAATTTTTAATTTGTTGCATCTAGGTAAATACAGCCAAGTGAGCTCTCCAAACTGTCAGACCTCCAGGAGCTGGAGAGGAGTCCCTAAATGACACGAACATAATTAGGAAATGACACATTAATTTACTAGGGATAAGGTTTTTGGAAAGGGATAACAGCAAGTGCACTCTTGTGCCAGGAGTTTTTGCTGTATGGGTCAATGGGAATCTACAGGCAAAATAGTTATGCTGGGCTACGATTAAAATGTTTAATTACCTTGTTATATGTAAAGTTAAATCATTAATTGTATGTTGCACACATTTGGTTTGCAAACACTTTTTAACTGCAGTGTTCCCTTTAAACACAGTTAAACAGCTGCAGTTAAAATATTTCCAGTAAATCTCAACTTAAACAATAATGTAATCAAATCAAATATAAAAACAAAGCTATTTGGCCCAGCCAGGGCTTTCACATATTATCTAGCTTGTTATAGAAAAATGAGTTACCCTCAGAGTCCAAAGCATGGGGAGCAGAAACATAGCAGCTGTAAAGGGGAGCAACTCCATATGAAAATCTATGTAACCTCATAAATGCTCTACAGAATGAATGAGCAAAAATTCCCACAGAAATACTCAGAAATCTTGTGGAAAGCCTTCCAAGTAGAGTGCAAGTTCTTATAGCTGTAAAGTGGGAACCAACTGCATTTTAAAATCTATGTATTTGAATGTAGTGTCATTAAAATCCCTGTTGGTGTAATAGTAAAAAGAAATGGGACTTCTGACCCAAGTGAACTTGGTGCACTCACAAGCTCAAAAAACAACCAACCTTTCCAATTAAGGATTTTGGAATAAACTTGCATTAACACATAATAGAGTAAATATTGCACAATAATAACACGTTAACATGCCCAGCCCTATTGTGTGAAACTTTCATGTTAACTGAGCCAACAGACGTGCCGTTGGCTTGAATTGCCTTACATTGGTAAGTTTTTGACACCTCCTGTATAGATTTTGTCTCCTCCTGTAAAGTTACAGCTTTGAATGTTGAAAGTGGCAACATGTTGAGTTTATTAATGTCTTTTACAAGCTTACAAACATAAAGAAATGTTCATGTGCCCCAGCTAAGAGCTATTATTCTATTAGAAAACCCATTGGGAATTAGCAGAAAGTATTGTTTTCTGGTCATTTTTGATTTGTCACTGTCATGTTTATGTACTCAAATGTTCTATTCATGGTCATTTTCCTCCTTAAAAAATTGGGAAAATGAAGCCGAGAAATCAGATAAATATCTGGTCTCTCTTTTCGGCACTCATCAAATGACTAGGGTAATTGAAAAGAGATAACAATGTGTGTTCACTGGTATTTATCTTTATCAGTGCTGTTATTTTTTTAAACAAGATAATTAAAGGTCAAGCAAGTGGCCAAGGCAACAGGGGTATTTTGGAAACAGCAGCCTCCGATAGCTCCCCCTATTAAACAATCATTTAATTGACTTTCCTTGCATGCCATATCTCTATTAATTATACTAAAGAACAGGGGACCTATGGAGAGAAGAGGTCCTCAGACATCTCACCGCCAGCAACAACACAGAGGATTTCTTCCATCTTATTATGTACACAGTATAAGATTCACTGCTTAGTAAATTTGTGTAAATGTAACATGAGAGGTCGTTGAATATTACCACATCTATAAAAGTGTCCATTGTCATATCAGAGCACACATTTGTTTGTTTGTTCAGATGGTTTTGCATAATTTAAAAACCATCAGCTGTTCTTTACATCTTTTGACTTGACGGATGAAGCAATATGAATGGTTCAACCCCCCTCCCAAAAAAAAAAAAGAAATTTATTGTTACATACATATGGGGCAGCTAGCGGGCTAGTGGTTAGAGAGTTGCCCCTGTGATCAGAAGGTGGGTTCAAATCCCAGGACTGCTAGGTCTACCACTGTGGTACCCTTGAGCAATGTACCATCCCCACCGACTGGATGCCAATCATTGGTGCCATAGCCCTGCTTCACTTGATGAATGTGTTAAATGCAGAGAAAGAATTGCACATTGTTCCCAATGTGCTTTGCTGTGTTTACATGTGACCAATTTATTTTAAATATCCAAAATCTGGAATGATTTTTCCCCTTTCTCTATAAAGTTACAATTTAAAATATATGAGATGCTGTTATGACAATATAATATAATGCACATTGTATATTGCCCTCTCTTTGTTAGTAGTCTCTGAGCTCGAAGTGGGCTGACAGTAATACTGTTTGTGCCTCTACTAATTCCTAATTGAACCAACCATATCTGGTTTCTTTCAGCTTCTTGCTGGGAGAGGTGCACTGCTATTCCCTGTTATGTTGTCTAACTCGGTAATGAAAAGTCAGAGTGCCTTCATTGGAGCTGTTGTAGTCCAGTGCCTGATTTATTCCTCCTGTGACCGAAGATGTGACAACCCACTACATTTCACATGGATTTCCTGATGCTGAGAAATAGGGCTCTTTGGGAAATATCCTGCCTAATATGTTGGCACAGATGTCAGTAATTGTTGGGACCTAATGAAACTTAAAAATGTATGCATCTTCCTCTTAGTGTAGAATGTACAATATTGATTTGTGTGAGACACAATCAATCAAATCACATTTTATTGAGGACCATCCCTCAGCTATTGGCCACAGGGTGCAAGAAAACTGGAGTATATTGCTGCTTATGAACAATAAGGTCTATGCTGTTTGCAGAGTTTAGGAGTAGTAATATGATTTGAAGCAATATGTTAGCAAACATTAACTCACAGCCTTACATTTGTTACAAATGACTCTGAGAGATAAGAAAAACCACTAGCAGATATTGTTTATTGTAAGCTTTTGCAGTTTTTCTTCCTGTAAAGCTCAATTATAAATGACAGATGTATGTTTGATGCAGATACCTATTCTAGCAACAAAGTCAAGCACAGTCATCAAACACTGTGAATAGTGTACAACTGCTTTTATTGCTCCAAACACAAATTTCTCAACAATAAAGTAGCATTTTCTGTATTTTTCCTCTTGGTGTCAAAAACGTTGTGTTTGTATTAGTAATGTTTTTAGCAAATTACCTATTTATATATTATCTTACACAAAACGCAGATAAATATACATATCCTATTCTCACAGATCAGCCACAACATTAAAACCTTTAAAAGGGATGTAAATAGCATTGATTACCTCATTACAGTGGCACCTGGCAAGGAGTGGAATTTATTAGGCAACAAGTGAACCGTCGTTTCTTGTTGATGTTTGGAAGCAGGAAAAATGTGCAAGCATGATGATCTGAGCAAATTTAACAAGGGCTAAACTGTGATGGCTGGGCGACTGGGTCAGAGCATATTCAGACTAAAAGATCTTGTATTCCCAGGATGCAGTATCTACCAAAAAATGTCCCAAAAAAGGACCACTGGTGAAACTGCAGCGGGTTCATGAGCTCCCAAGGCTCACTGATCCAAAATGGAAGCGAAAGCTAGCCCATCCTGTCCGACCCTGACAGAAAGGTGTCAGAATACAGTGCATCACGGCTTCCTCTAATGGGACTATGTAGCTGACCACTGTCCTCCCTACAACCACCTATTATTTACATATGAGCATCAGAGCTGGACCATGGAGCAATGGGACAAGGTAACCTGGTTCGATAAATCCTGGTTTGGCTGTGTGTAATGGAGAAATGCACTATGGAGAATGTAAGCTGGCGGCGGCAGTGTGATGCTCAGACAATGTACTGTTGGCAAACCTTAGGTCCTGGCATTTATTATGATGTTATTTTGACTCTTATCATCTATCTAAACATTTCCGCAGACCAAGCATGCCCCTTCATGCCAGTGGTATTTTTGAATGGAAATGGCTTCTTGCTGCAGGATTATGACACATTGAAAAAAAAAATATCAGGAATAGTTTTAGGAACATAACATAAGAAAGAGTTCAAGCTGTTGACTTGGCCTCTAAATTCTCAATACAATCTGTGGGATGTGCTGGACAATGTAGTATGATCCCTAGAGGCCCCAGCTCACAACTTACATGACTTAACCGATATGATACTTGGTCCCAGACACCATGGTACACCTCAAGAAGTCTTGCCTTGACTACTCAGAGCTTTGTTGCTGGCAAGAGGGTAATCTACACACACACACACACACAC
>JBBMFX010000101.1:12978121-12990355 GCA_037832545.1 Rhabdalestes septentrionalis
AACCGAGGAGTATGGAGGCCCTGAGTCTTCTTTATGGACTTCTTTATGAAGTTCTCCTCTATTACCAGTTAATAAAGACACCCAATTACTCTGAGGCCAAGGGCAGATGCAGGAGTTAGTTAAGTTTATGAACTGGGCAATTGCTGGGATACATGTATTCTATATTGCATCATACTATCTAAGTGTACAAACACAATAAAAGCAAATGTAGCACCACATATAAATTCAGTAAATTAAGCCATTTATGTCCTTCAAAACATCACAGAGGATTTGTTGAACATCTGTATCTAACCACACATAGTGTTTATTCCTTCAACACACACACACACACACACACACACACACACACACACACACACACACACACACCTTGTCAGAAAATATTCTTCTACAACATCAGGGTCATTTTAATGATTAAGTTCTATTCTGTGTTTTTCCGGTTTCCTGCAAATCCAAAGCACTTTATTGCATCAAAGAATACAAAAACAAATACACATGCACACACAGTACACACAGCATGCACACACGCTAAGTAATACATGGATTTTGGCTGTTTAAAAATCTCTCTATTTACTCCTGAATTATTGTTTGAAAAAAAAATCAGTACCTTTCAAAAGATGGCTGTGTGTTTTAGGGCCATTACCGAAGGAAGAAAATGCGCTCGATTTGGTCATTTGTAGTTTATAGGAAACCGACTCTGTTTTCTTCAATCAATAATGCAGTTCTCAAATGGAAATGCAGTCAAGCTTAACTGCAGAATCAGTTTGTAAACTAATGGCAGGTCGGTACCATCTCAAAGTATATGGCCTCAAAACACAGTGAGCTAAAACCAGTTTAAGAGCAGAAATTGAACAAGGCCTTCCTTTCACCGAAATGCTAATCATGTTCTTTGTGGACAGAAAGAGAAGGAGATTAAATACCACCATAATTTCCTGACACTTGGCATCTCCTCTAAAGGCATCGCTTCTCATGCTGCTGCAATACAGATGTGGGATTTAATTGATTTTTTTTTATTTCAAGTGTAAAGATACATTTACTGTATTGCACATATTCTCTTCATATCATGAACCCACAAAGCACTCTTTCCTATATTTAGAAGGTTCATAGCTATGAAATGATGTTTAAAAATAACCTATTGATGCAGTAATCATAGTATTTTCTCTCATTTCCATTAGAGTATCACTGGTTTGACTAAATGTGTTCTTTGAGACTATTTCAGGCTTGAACAACACTCAATGAATAGAGGCGGGCTTCCATAATCAAATTAACCCCGAGCATCGAGGCCTTCTCGCACACTTTATCTTCTGTGGTCACAGACTTTACAAAGTTTCCATCATAAGGAGGTGAAAATAAGAACAGCAAAGGTAAATTGAAAAGCCTGAATCCAGCGCTCAGAGAGCACAAAAGGCACAGAGGAAAAGCAAACAACACACAAAGAATGACAGTTCAGGCCTGAAAAACACACGAAGCAATTTAAGTCTTTTAGGAGAAAAAAAAATCAATCTTCTCAGTCTCCTTGAAACAAAAAACTTTATACCCAGATCTCGTTTTAGCTTCTGTCAAGCTCTGCAGGATAGAATAATATAAACTTGTCATAAATTGGAGGGAAGGTGTCAGGCAAAGCATCTCACGGCACTAAGCTCAGTACAACTGTGAGTGACATGGTCATTCTGCTTCTAAAAAAGAAGTTCAGCAAATGTTGCTCGGTTGTTAGTCTGCTGATTAAAACGTCCATTCACTCCTGCACACACCAGAGAAAAACAAGAAGTCAAACAATGGAGCAAGAACTCGAAAAAAAGGGGTTAAGGGTCATGTTCATGTTCCTGATCTCTGCAAGTGAAAGAACATCTTCCCCAATCCTGTAAAGTACATGTTCCTTATTTCAGTGTTTTGTGTGTAAAGGATGCTAAATGTGCTGGACTGGGGTCATTCTGGGGCATTGTCATATCAAAACTAGATTTTAAAAATAATCTTACACTGTGTGAGTGTTATGGGACAAATGAGCCAAGAGAAATGGTCCACTACCCTAGCCAATGTTGGGCATCGTGCCTAGTGATCTTAGGCTTATGTGCAGCTGCTTGACCTTGAAAATCCATTTTATGAAGCCTCCAGTGCACAGTTATTTACTTGTGTTTCTTCTAGACTCTGTAGTGAGGTGTAGTGGTCCCAGTTTGTGGGGTTGCATGTTCTGTCATTTTGTGGCTGATCTGTTGTTGCTCCTAGACGGTCCCATTTCACAATGCTAGTGCTTACAGTTGATTGGGATAGATTTGGCTTTGTAGAAATTTCCCAAACTGGCTTGTGACAAAGGTGGGATCCTATGACAGTTCCACATCTAACATCTGTTGAAGCATTTCTTTCTATGGTATGATCAAAAGCAATGGTCTATGAACCACATGATAGAGGCATACAAATCATCCCAGTCTAGGGATCTAGTTGTGGGGGCAACAAACAGCTTCCCCTCCCCTCTCTGCCCTCCAAAATGAGAGTGCAGACAAGGGGTGCTGGGCTGGAACTGATGTGGGCATCATCTGGAGAAGCCAGTTAAGACTGTCTCGGCTCAGCTCACCCTGACTACTGGCGCAGGAAGACATGCTGCCACGATTCAGCGAGACAGTTCTATTTCCTCTCCCGAGAGAAGCTGCTCAACAGTTGACTTAACACTTTAATATGACCTCCCCCAATCTATCTATTCATTTGGATGTTTTGCTTAGAGTGGAAAATCCTTCAACCCTCACAGTTCTTTACAGCTCCTGGTTTCAAGTGTGCTGTCAGTGTACTCATAGGATTATCTAACTGATTTTCAGGAGCTGCAAATTGAGGTGAAGCACTTACACAATCCTGGTGAATACCCCCATGTGAAAACATCTTCCCCACATGGAATATAAAAAAGGGCATATGAGGTAAAACCAAGATGAATTTCTCAGAGTCACAGTCACTGAGTGTTTCTGACAGCCAATTTTTTTTCTCTGCTTTTTTTTTGTGATGAAATGAAATAAACATCTCTGAATGCTTGCAGACACCACATGGAAAAAAAGCCACATGGAATATGATGCCTAACTCAGACGCGTTTGCTGTTAAGAGGAAAAATGATGCGCTGAAAAATCAGGTTAGTCAGTGATGTGCCTCTGCACCCACTTCAGCATCATTTGTCACATTGGAGATGTTCACCTTGTTCAAAGGAGAGGTTACAGACAGATCACATATTAAAAAAAAAAGACTTTCTCAAATATTTATTAGCGACAATATTGTGGACAGGGATGAATAATGTAGTGCAGGTGAGGCTGAGACTGAGCGAAGGACAATGGAAGAGAAGCAAGGGGGCTGCATTAGTATAATCTCTTTCCTGAGCAGTAATGACTGCATTATCATCTCATATATACCCACCGCACAGAAGCCTCCACAGTAATTAAGATTTGGGTCATTAGCAGTAATTAAATGAAAGATTGGTTACCTTATCCAGTTTGACTTTACCCACACTGTGCACATCCCTCATGCTTTCCATGAGTCAATCTCTGCCCGTGAGTGTCTTCATATACTATTAACTAATCTAATTAAATCCCACACCGAAAGGGGATCTCCCTCTTCATGACTGTTGTCAACCAGTTTAATTAGCTACTTATTGAACCGAATTCACAGGCTACCTTGTCCGTGTCAACAAAGAGAACAAAGAGAATACATTCATGTCCATATCAGATCTACCGAGGCAAATCTAATTTGTCTATTACGATGTACTGGCTTGTCTGGGGCTTCTTAATTACCGGTTATCTTGAACTATTTATGTACACAAAAATACATTCAATGGAATGGCTGTGCGCTAAACTCTGCTCCACAACTGCACTGCAATGTGTTTCTTCCAGATGCTCAATCAGTGAACTGGTTTGTTGATTAAAATTAGACATAATTACAGAAATGAACGATTCTACAGCGTTGCCAGATTTATTTTGTAATAACAAAAAAAAATCACACATGCATGCTGAACCTTTACTGTGTAAATGTTTAAAATTTCTCAGATCAGATTTTCTTAGAAACCTGTTGAGATTAGAATTAAGCGAGATTAAAACCAGCTTGACTGGCTCATGTTATGAGTTACAAGAGTTACCTTATGTTTTCTCATGTAGGGACATGCATGGGCCTTTAGCTATGCATTTGAGTGGTTATGAACAGCTTGTGTTAGGATTTGAAAAAGGACAATGGAGGTTTTAGTAAGTGGCCATGTTGTATTGTTGCTAGTAAAGTGGCCCCTTATAGTCACTAGTAGTGCTGTCAAAAGACCCGGTTCTTCGGTACCATTTTTTAAATGTTACGGTACCAGGTTTTCTGAAGTACCGGTGGTACCGAGCACCCAGTCAACCCGGTTCTTGCTGCACTATCCGATAGGTGCTTATTGTGCAGTTGCGTCTTCTTCTTAAAAGCTCAGAGACATGGCAACCGGCGGTGCTGCCTGATAAGGCGGCTCTGAATCTGCTCATTGAAAAGAAAGGAGGAAACAGCCACGTGAGGAAGTATTTTGTTTTTGCGGCCTATGACAAGGACATCATCATTGAACACCTCAAAGACCGTCACCCAGACTTATTGCAAGAATTCAAGCAGGTAAGTTTGAATTAGATTTTATATTTAGAGCTTTTGTTATAAAAAATATACCTTATATTACTTTGAATGTCGGATTGAAATAAACATTGTCTTTTGCTTAGCTAACCGTTAGCATAAGCGAGGCTAATGCTAACGCGAGTGTCAGAATAAAGTATTTAATGCTCATATAGTGTTTAAAACAGGACATGATAGCATACTATTTTTACACACCGGATGCTTTTAAATGACCTGTGCAGCCAAAATGTGTGTGTGTGAGAACAAATCTATGGTTAATGTTTGTGTCTAAAATCGGTCCATCAGAAATGCAGCTCTAGGTTATGAAATATGGTTTGTGCAGTTTGATCAAATAAAAGTCAGGTCAAATACAGTCCTGTATAGTTTGGTAAGTCTTCCTGGTAAGGATACCATTAATTTACATGACTTCATCTGTTATCTAATATCAAGTTACAGTGAATGAACATTAATTAATGTGTATAAATGCTACTTTATCCAAACACTTGATTGTTCATGTTTGTACTTTGTGCGTTAAGTAATGTCAACAGGTAGAACTTTTAATTTAACAAAAATATTTGAATACATTTTATAGTTGCTCTATAATATTTGTTTATCATTTAGTCATGTTAAAGGGAAAGTTTTCTTTTTTTTTTTTTAATAAAACAGTTTCCATCTGTGTAAAATGTATATAATATCCTTAATATAAGTAATCTTATCCACATCATTTATAAACGTGAGGTTTATTAATTACTTAAAAGTTACATATAAAATTCATATAAAAATTTTTTACTGAAGGATAGTATATTTACAGCTGCAGGCTGAGGAAGACCACAAACCACCAAAGCAAATTCCTAAATATATATGATTACAGATGAATTTCAGCTGCAGGAGAAGTATGGCCAGAAAAGTGAACCAAGCTGTTGCTGAATTCATATGTATGGATCTTTTTATTTTTTTTTGTAAACATGTTCTTTTCAATACTTGTAATTTATTTAGTTATTTAATTACTCAAATGTTTAAAATGGCTTTATTTTGTTTTATTTATAATAATAATAATAAAGTATTGTTCAGTCATGGCATATTTTGTTTATTTATACAAATGTTTATAAATAAATGTGTGTATGTTTGAAGAGTGTATATTCAGTCATGTTTGTTTACTTATTGTTTGTTATTAAAAATAGCTTGTTGTTCGGTTCATGTTTTTGTGTTTTGCTTTGGTACCGAAATCGGTACCAAGAACCATGGATTTTCACTGGTATTGGTACAGAATACTTAAATTTTGCATTTAACCCATTCACCAAGTGAAGCAGGGGGCTGCCACCAGCGAGGGCCACCTGGGGAGCAATATGGGGGGACGGTACCTTTCAAGAGAACCTCTGTGTTGCCACTAGCATTCCTGGAACCCACGACCTTCTGGTCACAGTGGCAACTTCCTAACCACCAGTCCACCAGCTGCCCCAAAGACCGCTTATACTAATGTTATACAAGTTTGATCTATTTATAAACCTGTTATTAAGCATTTTCCCAAAGAAATGGAACTCATGAGGCCAGGATCTTGTTAAGAACATCAGAATTGCAAAACTCATAGAATCATTTCCTGAAGTCATTACCTTTTAAATGTGTTATTCACTGCCAATGCATGCATCATGAAGTTTGCATATGAATAAGGCAACTGAGTGGTTGGACTTTACAGTACGTGGATGTGTTGTCAAGTTGCTGAGCTAAGAGAATAAGAAAGCTTATGTTAGCCAAACTTTAAAAGGATGTTTTTTTCATTCTCAGTGAAATATGTGCTCCATTATTGATTATTAAATTATAACCACCATCACACCCCCTCCAGTCCATGCTTCTGAGGAATCACTGTCACAGGAGCATATCTCTTCCATAATAAGCTTTACTTGCATTTATTTATTTGCTGCACATCTACTAAATCTACTGCTATTTGCACTCCTATTCACTCTGGCAGTCTGCCAGCGCTCAGTGGCCTGTCATTAATCAAAAGGCACACTCCAAACTGAACTAACCATGCAATCAGTCCTTATTGTTACCTGAATCTCTTTATTGTGGGACTGAATAGCTTCCTGACAGTTTATTGCATGAGTGGGACTTGGTATTGCCTCATGTTATTCCATGTTATCTCTGTTTCGTATATGGTGTATATGGTATTTTTAGCTTACTAATCCATTCTCTAGCGTCATACAATGTACCTAGTAATTTTACAGACCACTATGTTTTGTCAATATGAAACTAACATGAATAAAATATAATTATGTAGATCAGTCAAAATAATTATGATTAATAATTAGAATGCTATCATGATGACCAATAACTGAGGATCTGTTAACACATGGGGTCATAAAATCTCCATAGGGACCGTGATTATTCGGATAGTGAGGTCATTTTGTTTTCCTGTTGAGTATTAGAACAATTAACATTTGCTAGGGCTCCACTGACAGATTAAATAAATAACATTGGCAGGTATATAAATAACATTAATTATCATGTTACAATGGCAACTGTGGAAAGTTGATGGGTTGGAAGCAGAATAAATGTGAAAAGATCAGAATGACTTTGACAAGGGCCAATGTGCAGTAGTTCGATGACTGAGCCATAGAATTGCCAAAACAGCAGGTCTTGTGAGGGGTTTCCAGTATGTCTAACAAAATGGTCAAGAGACTGGCAACAAGTTGCCCAAGGCTGATTGATGTGTATGGGGAGTGAAGACTATGCTGTCCAGTTGAGACTTCTGTCTCACAGAAGATCTACTGTAGCACTAACATGTCTAGATAATTTTATGCTGGCTATGTCAGACAGTTGCATATGGGGTCCTGTACCTGCAGACCAATTGGAGTACCCATGCTGAAACTGTCCACTGCAAGTATGTGGGCATCTAAACTAGATACCAGAGCAAATCAAAGAAGGAGGTCTGGTCAGATAAATACATTTTCTTTACATCATGTGGAGAAACTAGTCTGATCTATAGAGGCCCCACCTCACAACAGGACCTGCTGCTAATGTCTTGGTGCAAGACACAACAGCACACTTTCAGAGGTCTCGTGGAATCCATGCCATGATGGGTCAGAGCAGTTTTGTTGGCATGATAGGGACCTACAGGTGGTTTTAATGTTATGACTGATGGGTATACTTAGGTTAATCAATCAGTGAATTTTATCATCAGTATTACAGCTTATACTTGCACTGCCCTCTGAATGAATATATTTAGACTGTGGTATCTCAGAAATGAAATATCTTATGCCGAGAAGATAAGAAATTCAGAATTTCTATATTGTACAATGTTGGATACAGCATCTCCTGCCTTGACCTTGCTGAATACCTGTATGTATTCCAATTCCAATTTTTGCATCTTTAAAAGGTTCACAGTGTTAATAAGCAATATGGTTTTATGTGTTTAAAATTATGCTTGTCCTAATAATGTTGTGGCATATAACATATAATACATTTTCTGTTTTACACTATTGTTTAAAAAAGATTAGTATTATTGTTAGTATTGTTGTTGTTGTTGTTGTTGTAGTTATTATCATTATTAATACTACTAATAATAATAATAATAATAGTAACAATCATCATCATCATCATCATACTCATAATTCGTTCTGATAATGATAATAATATTGTTGCTGTTGTTGTTGAGGAGTGTGATATATTATGTGTCAATATGGGTCACATGAGCATCAGAACTGGACCATGAGCATCAGAACTGATGTACAGGTCTGATGTATCACAAGTAAATGGCCAGGTGTGTGTCATTTGTCTGACCAAAATATCACTAGGATGCATGGTGTGGAGAAGGAAAGTCAGAGGAGGAAGTGTGATGCTCTCTACAGTATTCTTATGGGAAACCCTAAGTCAAACTATTCCTGTGGATGTTTGTTATTTTGACAGGTACAATCTACCTAAGCATTGCCACGGACCAACCACATCCCTTCATGGCGGTGGTATTCCCAAATGGTAGTGGCCTATTTCAGTCATATAATGCATCCTGCAACACTGCAAAAACTGTCCAGAAATGGTGTTGAATTGGTGTAGAATTTTAAGGCGTTGACTTACCCAGATCTCAATCTAAACAAGCTGACCCTTGGAGGTCTCACCTAGCAACTCAGTGGACTTAAACATCTGCTGAGATAAACTGTACGTATATAAGAGAGAGTGAGATTAGTCCAATGTTGTACGTTATATGCTACTTCAAACATATAATGTATGCGACTGGCATGTGAAGACAAAACCGTATTTGCAGGAGAGATTCTTGGTGGATTTATTCAGAAAGGCAGGAAAAGAAGGCAAGGGATGCTTCCTCAGTACTGAGTTTTTTATATAACTTGTAACCAAATCAAAGTCTCACCTATACACAAGGAGCAACTGTGTTTGTAACTGGATCTCTTAGCGTCACTGCATAGCAACACACTTGATCCTCCATTTGATAGAAAGCTGAAAGCCAGGGGAACCAGGTTTGAGCTCAGTGAGAGATGGGTATTTAACTTCCACATATGATAGAAGAAATTATAAACACAAGCTCCAGCCACAACTAGCGACAAGAGAGAACAGACCAAATTATCCAGGTTGGGCTGGGCTTTAAAGCAGAAATGGCACAGACAAGACTTATTATAGGAGAAGGAAAAACTAAAATGGATATGAAGGTGAGATGAGGTGTGGGGTCCAGGCTCAGTATTCAGGAGACTGGTGATGCCCAGGGCATAATAATGTAATTCTATTATCTATAATTAGACTCTTGCATCTACTTATGCACCTGTGTGCCAGCTCAGAGTCTAGGTAAACTGAGCTGTGTTCATTTATCACAGTCAAAGTCAAAGTAAACTTGCATCAAAACTTGTGTTTATACAGTGAGAGAAGAGGGCATGGCTCTGGATTTTACAGTACAAAAAAGCCACTCCGAATTCACAAAGATAAATGAAACAGATATAACCTCTGTAAGTAAAAGAAAATGTGCAATTTATGGTACGATTACAGACAGAAGTCTGATTACTAAGCCTCTTTAAAAATAGCACTTTTGTGTTTTTGTGAGTCAGGCATTTTTCAACCCGTCTGCTTCAAAGGTAATAACATTAATAGCACTTCTGTATAAAACTTGATATGTTTTATTTACGGTGTTCAAATGCTCTCTTTATTATTCTGTTCTATATATATTGGCTGTCTGGTTCATTGGCTGTGCTCTTTTGTGCAACAATCAGATTAATTAGTGCTGAACAATCAGCAACAAAAGCTGCACATGCCTTTAAACATGAACAACATGGAAACAATGGAGATAGAATCTGGATGTCCACTGTGTGTTTCTTCTGCGATCTTTGGTCCCTTACTTCACAATTTCCTTCACTCAAAGAGCAGCTTTTGTATCTCCTTATCAGTAATAAAGGCTGATTCTTGTGTGAATGGCATCTGGAGAAGCTGATTTTCAAGCAAATGCAGGAGAGGAGGGAAGTTCAGACAGTTTTGAATAATGTGGAAACCAGGCCTTTTTAATGGTTGCTCATAATTTCACAGATCAATGGGCATTACCTACAGCAGTAAAAGAGGGTAGATTTTGTATGAGAGCCAACTTCAATATTTTCAGCTCTTTGTTGAGCAAGGACAAAGCTGTGTGAACACTGCAATAAGGGCTATTTTTCAAAAGGCGGACATTTGTGTTACACAGACAGTGTTCGGATAAGATTTAAAAAGCTTAAAATTTGCTGGCAGAAATACTGTTAAGACTGGGAATAATTGACAGGGCCAATTTTAGTAGAATCCATATGCAGAAACCAGATTTGCTGATATATGGCGTGAACGTGCGCTGTGCTGTCAGTGAAAGTCTTATTACATCTGGACTATACGTTGACGCCACACAGCACTAACGATCCGTGTAAAGCAAAATAATAAGCTTCTACCGCTGACAACTTTTTTACAACGTGTTTATTTGTCCAGAAGGCAAGAATGCAAAATTGGTATGAAATTCAATTAACACATTGCCTGAAAATATTGTAACCAAATACAAATATTCCTCCAAAAAAAAAAGTGCCATATTAAATTCTTTGGTTCAGTGGCTCGAGACAATTCTCATAATACTATCTAGCTAAAGGCTTCACTGGCACAGAATATTCAAAAGTGAGTTTAGAAAGACAAATCAAGGTCTGAGAATAGTGGAAAAATACTTATTGATTAAATAGGCTGCCACATGACACAACATTTAAAGCCGAAGCTTTTAGACAGAGGAATCCATCACTATTGGCAGGTGGTGTTGATGATTCAAGAAAGCGTGGCGGTTTTATGGGCACATTATAAGTGGCCTGTCTGGCCCTCTTTAAAGCCACATCACTCAGACAGTGCAGGAGAATTAGGTCTCATATGCGTTAATACTTGGCACACGCTCCAGGAGCTTGGGGCTCTGAACTGACTCTGATGGACCCTAGCTGGAAGGGTGGGTGAGAGGAGGTGAGTCTGCCAGATGGAGAGCAGCACACAAACATACCCACTAAAACAGATATTCCTTCAAAACGGGATCAACGAGTAACATGCACTCAAACACGCCCAAAATATTTTACCTAAATCTAGAGTAAATACAAATGCTACATTTTGGCATGTTTTACACATAGTTCCCTATAAATAATGCTGTAATAATAATACTGTAATGTTCACTGAAAACCACAAAAGGCTTTGTGCCACCCTGTTAAAATAATCTCCATTCTGGGAGCTTGAGGTCTGGCAAATTTCCTGGTAAATACCAATCAACATTAAGTTATTGTATCACATGTTGTATCATAGATATCCTTTCTAATGTATGTGGATTGATCTTTTCTTTGCTGTCTCTGCTTGGTGCTATCTTGCACCAAGTATTGAACTTTCAAAAGGTAAACAAATGCTCTCTTGATCATTTCAAAAGTGGACGTTTTAGATTGAGTGCATTATTTCTTAGGTAAGTATGTGTGCATGGCATAATGAACTCTCAACCACCCCTCAAGCAAAAAAAAATCACCATTCGTTTCACAGAGGAACGCTGCTCTCATTTCCATAATTGCTGAGCTTTGTTGCTGCCAGGTATATTCAGAGCACACTCCCACTTGTATTGCCCCGCACTTTAATCCTAAGGCCCTGTCAAGCGAGACTGATGAATCTTTGTCAAAGTAAAAGAAGTTACATTTTTGATATATTGCATATGAAGCTGAAATACGGTCTGCCTTTTGCTCACTGTGGTTCATGCTCCTTTACAGTCTTCTGCAAAAAACAGGTACAAAAAGTTAAAAAAGTGGCCTTCAGAGTAACTGGTACCCTTTTTCTTGATCATCACTCAATCAATCAGCCAACTAATCTATGTATCAATAGATGAAATACAATAGAAAGCCCAGCTCCAAAACCTCTAATTAAACTGCTTGGAGAATTTGCTATGTGTGATCTTAAGATTGTCATGAGCATCTGTGATTAACAGATTTTTATCAATCACTCCAATCCTGCAGTGGCACTGAACAGGTTGATAAATAGTCTGCACACATTATCCTGGTTTTAATTGGTGATATTTAAGGGTCTTTCAGTTTACTAGTAAATGGGCATCCAGGGAGTACTAACATAGATTTTCAGTGAACTAACTGTTTAGCAAACAAATGACTGGTGACAGAAAAAGAGAAGAACTGACTTGTTAGT
>JBBMFX010000101.1:13015870-13041391 GCA_037832545.1 Rhabdalestes septentrionalis
TGCATACTATCTTGGACCAAAATCTTGTTTTATGCCTTCCAGAGAAACATGTATCTACTTTTTAGGACCAACAATAGCAATTGGAATGTAAAAGAAAATGCATGTTTTTCAATGTTTTAACTTTTAATTATTACTAAATATCTGTAACTGTGATGTGCTTGATTACAGAAAGAAACCCTGAGGCGCCTAAGCTGTCTGTGTACCCAGTACTCAAGCAGGACAATGGAAAGAGTGTGCTGCTGTGTCAAGCCAGTGAAATGTTTCCTGACCTGGTGAAGTTCACTTGGAAGGACCAAAGTGATAATGAGGTGACCCAGTCAGATACAGTGGAACTGCTGGAGCAGAGAGACGAGGGTCAGAAGGTCAAAGTGACCAGCATGCTCATCATAGACCAGCAGAAAGCAAGTGATAACACTTATACCTGCCACGTCCAACATGACAGCACTCAGACAAACATTCACAAAATGGAGATTCCAAAAGGTAACTGTTGCAGTCTACTCCTCAGTGAAAACTAGATTTAAATTTAAATTCAACAGCATATATTTTTAAAAGTGTTAAATCATACAACAGTATACCTATCCAACATAAAGTATCTGTGCATTTCCAGGTTCACTGCCAGTGTTTCTATGTCTGTTCACCTATTCCTTTAGCTACAAGAGTCTTACGTTCATTCTTTCCTTACAGATGAAGTAACACAGCCTGAGTCGACGTCTGGCCCTTCTCCAACTTGTGATCCTGTAGAAGAAAAACCTGTTGAGGAAAATTCTGGTAAAGCTATAAAAGCCCACCGTTTTCATATTGATTCATATTTAAGCTTTAATTCTACATTCCTAATTTAGAGGTTCTAGTATTAAAGCAGTCAATGATTAATAAACAGCACTTTTATGACATAACACAATTTTTATGCACATGTCTACAGTAATTCACACATTCAAATACAGGAATGTGAAGGTAGAATTAGTTTAATATGAATGCAAAAATTGCTAAATTACATTGTAGCAAATGAAAATTGCAAATTTTGCAATAAACACCCCTTTCTTTCATCTTTTAGCAGATTCTTTGGACCTCATCCACAGACTTAATCTGTTCAATTTTACCTATGTGGCCCTGCTGTTGAAGAACATGCTGTATTTCTGTGTTGTGTGTGTCATCCTGTACAAGAAGAGAGCTGGAAACAGCAAGTCCTTCAACAGTAAAACCAATCCAGCAAGAACACTGGAGAAATGATTTTGAAAACGTGTTCGTTTTTATTGGGAAGAGTTTATCTCGCCCCAGTGTCTCGCCTAAAGTGACTCGTCTATCTTTTCTGTTTAATCCAACTCATTTGAATTGATTACAGTTACCATATAAGCCATTATGATTATTTACTTTTTTGTTGGGCTCTTGGATCCTCTTAGAGCTTGAAAGTGTTTTCTCTTTTCTAAATGGTCTTTCAAAGAAAATGCCGAAGAAATCTGTTTAAAACTATGAAGTTGATTTAAACTGTTTCTTTACAATATTACATTTACATTTTCCTGCTTGAATCTGTCTATCCATCAGTCTTTGGTGTTTCCTAAAAGATTTAGCCTGGATTTATACTATATTCCAATACAGTCTTGATCTAAATATTTTGGTTGCTGGCTGAATAAGAAGAACAGATTTGTTTAAGCTGCTTTAGTTTATCTGTGTTGCTTGTAGTCATCCTGTGTATGTGCCAATTTTTTCATGCAGAAAATCTTGCATACAAAGACTTTCTAATAAAACCAGCTTTAGCAACATTGTTTCCATCATTATTTGGTCATTGATCATATATTACTGGCTAGATTTCATGATGTACAAAATGTAATGCTTTAATACTAAGGTACTGCTTACATTGATTTACAAAGGTGCAACAATATTATCATAACTATGGTTATTTTTCTACTATACATGTGTTGTCCATAGTATGCCCACCATATTAATATTTATATTAATATGAATTTATAAATTAAGTTTACATATCAGTGTTACTAGGGTCATTAGAGAACATTCAGAGACCATAAGCATCCGAGTCATAACATCTTGCATGTAAGGGGAAAAAATAAAGAATAATAACTTTGTGTGTGCATACATATATGTATATACACATGATATATACTTATACACACTATATATGTACATTATATATATATATATCTTTGTATATAAAATCTTTGACCCATATTGAAGCCATTTAAATCAATATTGGGTTTACTTCTGCCAGGGAAAGCAGAATAGGTCAAAACAAACAAGAAGTGTCTGTTTATAAACAGTCAATCATATGTTAGTTAGAATTACAGATTCAAGATTTTAGAAGGTTAGAACGTCCCAGATTTCTCCTTGTGTCCTCCAGTCATTATGTGGATTCATTTCAGCACTTCTAATATAATCTAATGAAGTAAAAAGAGCCGATCCAGGTATTTGATGGGGCTAAAAGTAAAACTCTGCTTCTATGAGGAAAGAGGTCTGGAAATGGTTAAGAGAACACTTTGCTGTATTAAAATTACTGATATTTATTTTGATACTAGAGTTCATCTTAATGAATTCTAGTATCAAATCTTAATGTATAAACCCTATGCTCTTTACTTACTTAACAAAATAATGAATGTATTAAAACAAAAAGTTTATTTATAAAGTAACACATTATAGCTGCATTACACTTCTCTTCTGAATTTTTTGCTATTAATATGATCAACATGGGCCAGTATGACACATTAAAGATGTGATTCTGATGGAAAGTTCTGTGGTAGGAAAGTGTGGTAGGGTTTGCATGCTGTGCAGCTGTATGTGTTAACCGGAAAAAAACAAACAGACATGCAAACGCGCACACGCAGCTTCACACCAGTCTACAGGGCTGATAAGCTGATGAGCTTTTAGCTGCTGTGAAATGTTTGATGCGCTCAGCTCTTATTTGTGGCAGCAGTGGTTCACCGTATGGGGTGAAACAGACATCTTGTCTCTAAAGCTTTAAATACATTATACAGCAAAGGCCTTTTCAACTCAATTACTCTGCTACTCTTAATAGAGGATTAAGAGACCACTGTAGTTATTTAATTTACTTAAAACTCAGTTACTGACTATGAATTTTTATTTGAAACTAACCTGACTAGACTACAAATCCTATCATACTATTATTATACTATTATTAATATAATATCAATATCTGTCACAAAACCAAATACCAAAAAATCTATAAATATATATACACATTTTTATATCTATATATATTTTGCATATATCTCTATATACACACACATGTGGTTTTCCATTCTAAGGAGGACAGTTACTCAGTATGATAAACAAAAACTTTAATTAAAAATGATTTCACATTTAGCATGAATAATAATACATAGGTGTGTGCAAATACAACTCAGTTTCAACACAGTGTACACACACAGAAGGCTGAAGGTGCCAAACAAGCACCAGGTGAGTAAAAAGCCCTTATCTGAACAGGAGGCTTAAGAATGAACAGTGCTGGGTTATTTGAAAAGTAGATCCTTGAAACATCATGTTTGAATTATTAACCTTTCGATTTTTGGGAATGTTTCCTAATATGCAACATGAATAAATGATTATGATTAAGTGCATCACAAATGTAGCAGACAGTTTAAGATCATGCAAACCCGACATGAGCCCTTTATTTTGCAGCTAAACAAATTGTTCCAAACTTTTTTTTTGAGTAAACATTTTATGAGTAATACGTGTATTGTCCTAATATTCAAAGATCAAACCCACACATACAGTTTGAGGGCTAGTGTGTTAGTAGCATCCTAACACAGTGTTTTTCAAGCATGACCTGGAGGTACCAAGCCTTAATGTTTTCCCAGCCCCAAAGCATCCATTTCAGCTCACTCAGTGCTTGTTCATGAGCCAATTAGTTGGATCAGGTGTGTTGGAGCAATGGATACACACACATGCAGGGCAGGGTGCTCTCAGAACCAGGGCTGAAAAGCACTGTCCTAACAAATAAGAGAAAATCACAGACAAATTTGAAAAGGCATCAATGACTCAGTAATAAGTGGCTGTGCATACGCAATCTAAACTCTATTAGGTTAATGCTACCCACATATTAAGAAGCCTTTGTGTGGTACACATCCAACCCTTAATGTGGAATTTAAGACATTAGTATGTCATTTACATAAATGAAGGCAGTTGCTCATTACAATAGCATTTCCAGAAGGGACGGTGGAAAAAATGGACGTTTGTCTTTTGCTCGAGTTGGACCGGGATGTGAAAGTGCTGCATAGGCAGAAAATGAAAAGCGAGCAAGTCCTTTCTTCATAACCGTGATGTCCATCCTCCACCCATAAAACTGTGTAAACATCTAGAGCATGTGTACATGTGGCACAGCATCGATTAAGACAGTAGGACATGGTGTGACAGGAATATGAAGACTTGTTTTGTAAACTGATTGCATTGGAGTGCTGGCGCGAGGCCAACTGTGGTACTGTAGCAGTGGCAATGGGGGATCCAAGGCAGACTGACCATCCAGATCACTTCAGATTATTGAACCACAGAGAACCAAAAGTGCTGAGGCACCACAAGGTCGAATCATGCTGAATAGTGTCATTAAATCCTCAGCGCAAGTCTGCAGTCTCATGATCTCTTGATTTCTCCTGGGAAAACATGAAACATCTGCTGATGCACTGATAACACGATTTTCACACACAGGGGTCCTAACTTGGTCTGACAAGTAGGGGTAGAGGGGGAGCATGTGAAAGCTTTCATATTTAAAAGCACAGAATTATGTAAACTACATTTGCCTCAAGTTAGATTTACTACAATGTCATAGTTACATTTCATATGTAAACAATGAAACACAAAAACAACATTTTAGTCATTTCCTGTTATTCAGTACCAAGTACCACAAAGTACCACATTAACAATGAAAGGGATGAAGCACAGAGAGAGAAATAACTATTTACTGCACAGGCATAAGTCGAGAAACGACTACAGTAAACATATATGTATATTGTACAGAGCAGGTACATTATTGATGCTTTATATGTGCAGTATATTCATGTGCACTATGTTAATGTCTGACAGTTCTTTCACAGTTTGGAACAATGTCATTTTTTCACTCTGTATGCTGAATAATGCTGAAAAAGCCAAAAAAGCCAAAATATTCTTGTATGGGGTATTTGAAGAGCCTACTTCAGAATAAGAATATTTTCTAACCCACTACTTTTCAGCATGAACAACACAAAATGTCGTGTTTTTCTGTTTCAGGGCTAATGTTGCCTCCATGAGGAGCACAACAGTGTGACACTAAAGAACAGTCATAGAGCCTACTTTCACCCAAAAGCAGTAAAGTAATGTAAAAAAAACAAATAGGGAAAATGAAAATTGCAAAAACACTACTATATGTACTCTGATAGATCTACAGGTTTGAAATGACTGCTCAGTCAGAAAACTGCCATGGCTAGACATGCATCATTCTCTTATAAATTATATTTATTAACCCAAGTAAATATTCAGAAGAGGATTTCTCTACTACCTGTGAAGTTTCTTTTACACGATGTATTCGCAACACCTTAGTATGAAGTGCTAATATGCAAGCTGGGGCATTAGCTGTTGCATTTATGTTACTGAGTAGTTCGTGTCAAACAGAGCTACTGAAACAGATACAGAAACTGCTTTTAAGCCAAAACTCAACGCACAATGCAACCCATTATTGTGGATTTTATTGAAGAAAAAAAAACATATCTTGTACCGGTGTTTACACAGTTCTCTTGAATAATTAGATTTTAAAAAGTGTTTCTTTGAATACCTGCTAGACGAGGGGCTTCTCTAGGTCTTGTTTATCATCAAGCTCTTCATCAGAATCTGCAAAAAGTCCAAAAAGATTAATTTAGCCACTTAAGTGTCTTTAAATTTCTAAATCCTTATCCTAAAACAGTGCAAACAGTTATTAGACTTAAAAGGTAAGGAATGGGCAGCTCTTTACACAGGTCAACAGGTCAAAATGATCAGAGATCCGTTTATGCGGGGTTTGTAGAGTTTGTCATGCTGACTTCAAATCTGTGTTTAGTTTTTCCCAAACACGTACAGTTTTTGTGATGAAACTAGTTCTACATTGCATGATAGTTGGCATAGTTAGCATATAATAATAATATGCTAAGTGTTTTTCAAGAAAAAGTGGTAGCTGACACATATCATTAGATCTATGCCACAGTGTGTGTCTATCAGATTTTGCACTGAATATTTGAAACAGTTACTTGACAAATGCTTCTCTAATGCCTGCGGGTTAATATAAAAATGCATGCATGTCCTTTGCAAATCTAATACTACTCATAATGCAAAAAGTTGATGCGACTGAAAAATATTGAAAGCAGATCTGAAATCAGCATGAAAATCTGGTTAAGTAATGTGTGTTGTGGTTTCTGATGAGTAATTTTCTTTTTGTTGACCTGTGTTTCTGAATCTTAACAGTATGGCTTTAAAAAGACACACATGAATGAAAATTCATTTTAGATAGACTATGAGCTTAATGCTTCCTTTTGTATGTTGGCTACATATTCAGTCCACTTCGACAGGATGCACTGTCAAATTCAAGTTTAATACAATTAAGATATTCAGTAAGTAACGAACATTGACCTGGGAACAACCAGTAACAACCAGTGTACAAACTGTTCTGATATCTCTCAATCAACCAAGAGGCACCTGGGTTCAAATAGTGATATTTACAGGAAACCCTCTTTGTGGTTCAACAGTTGCGTAATAACATCAGTTTGTCAAAGATCCTTATATTTTGTATCAAAAAAATTTTTTTCTCTTAAAAATAGTTTGAATGGAAAGTTTCATAAAAGTTTGCAACCAAATTGTGTCATTCTCACAGTCCCACACAATATGCATATTCATCTTACATCTAAAAATATTTATACGTTTTCTTAAACAGACTCCTGGCCACCTATTAATGTAACCCATGAAGCCGCACATAGCTAGCATTTTAGACACAAGAATTAACACTTTACTGAAAGATAGCATTTGTACGCTAACACATACAAAAGCCTTTTTTTTTTTAAACACAACTATATAAAAATGAATAAATTTACAGACTTTCGCCGAATATCTACAAAAAGGTTGATGCAGGCATCACATAGACTTTTGAATGCTATCTCTCAGTGGCTAAATAATAATTGACTTTAACCAAATCATTTTCTTGTGATTAAAAACTTTTTAAAGTTTTAAACAGAGGTGTTTGTCTTCTAGATGGTCATGAACAAACCCTTACCTGCCACAGACTCTGGCGGTGAGTAGAACTGACCATCTGAAACGGGCCCTGGGTGCATGAGTGGGGCTCTTTCAGCAATATTTTGTATCGTACGATACCCTGCCACTGACAACACAGACAGTTAGATGGACAATTAAAAAAAACATCAGCAGACGTCAAATAGACTATTAGAGGCCTTGCTCATCAGGGAGCGGACAAAATGCTGAGATTTAAGAGCAAACTCACTGTTTTCATCATTAGCTTCCTGAGGCAGAACTTTAAAGTCCAAGAACCACGTCTCTATCCACGCTAGGATGAAGGAGATGATGGGCAGTAGGTAACCAAATGCTCCTTGAGAGAGCAGCTAGATAGATCCAAGAGAAAATAAAAGTTAAATAGCAATGTGAAATTTTCATGCTTCTACTTTATAGCAAAAAGCTTCAAACAGTTCAGACTATGAAAGCAATTCTAAAAAACAACCAAGCTCTAGTTTCTACAGCTATGGTCCGAAGCATCTGTCTGATTGGACCTTGTAGCAGGTTCATTAAAATGTGATTTCCAAACAGTATTACAGTGACATCTTTAATATGTGTAGCCAAAGCATTCGTTCAACAAGGTGGCATTCTTTAATTAGCAAAAGGAAGAGAAATGTGAAATACCTTTGATATAATGACTTTTGCAATCAAGAAAGCACTGGTTACTGCTGTAGTTATCTGTAAAAAAAATTAATGCATGAATAGAAACAATATGAATATTTTCAATATTAATGAAAACTAAATGAAGCACTTAATAGTTATTAGCTGTTTGCATGCATTTGTGTATTTGTTTTATATCTTACTAGTGCTGAAAACCAGCAACAGTTACACAAGGTGAAATATGTTATGAAAAACACTCAAATCAACACTTCAAACATAGTACACTACTACCCCCTGGTGTCAAAACAAGTAGGTACTTTTGTACTTCTGCAGGCACTTGACCTACCGCAATGGCCCACCAGTGGCGCAGTCGACACGCTGCATATGCCAGAATCAAGACTGTGAAACGGAATGCAGCCAGAACCTAAAATGGGACCAAAGAATGAAAAATGAGATTAAATATTCAGGTTCACTCCATTTGAGTAAGAGCTAAAGCAGGCTAAATCTAAGCCTCACTGACTCTTATTGCACGACACTGTTTCCAATAAAGCTGTGACACTTTGTAAAATCAATGACTTACAAAACATGTAGCCCCTTGTTCAATTGAAAAATCTATGTTTATTTTGAATTTGATGCCAGTAACACAAAAATTGGGAGGAAAAAAAACAGGAAAAGTTGTTTAATGCTGAAAGAAAGCACAAATAATTAAAAATACAGATAACCTCATACTGTTGTAAATATTTAATTAACTGTTAATGGGACAACACTGAAGATAAGACACTTTAGTACAATGTAAACAAGTCAGTGTACAGCTTGTATAGAAGTGTCAATTTGCTGTCCTCTCAAAAACGCCTAAACACACAGTCATGAAAATGAAAATGTCCAAATTACTCCCAACCAGGCATGTTCCATCCCTGGTGCCATGTGACTTGTTAGTGTTACATGGTCTCAGGTATGAATGGAGTGCAGGTGTGCTAAACTTGGTGTTAAGCACAGCACAGTGGCCAAGACCATACCGGGGTTTGTCAGGACAGTGCTTTTACATGCACCATCACATACTGAAGCAGAGTATGATCCCCTCCCTTTGGAAACTGGGCCCCAGGGCCAGATACCAAAGTGATAACGACCCCAAAAACACCTCCAAGATGACCTGTACCTTGTTAAACAAACTGAGGGTAAGGGTGCTAGACTGGCAAAGAATGTCTGTGGGGCATTCTAAAACGGAAAGTGGAGAAGTGCAGGGTCTCTAACACATCCCCAGAAGAGGATTCCAGTGGCAACCTAGTGAACTCCAAGTCCAAGAGAATTAAGGCAATGCTGAAAGATAATGGTGGCCACACAAAATATTTACACATTGGGCATAATTTGGACATTTCCACCTAGGGGTGTTCTCACATTTGTTTTTACTTATTTTGAGGGCACAGCAGTTTACACTGTTATACAAGCTGTACACCGACTACATTGTATCAAAGTGAAATATCTTGTGTGGTCCCATTAAAAGATATAATAATATATTTACAAAAATGTGAGGGGTGTACTAACTTTTGAGATACTGTGCACTGAGATCATCTCTGGGTCCAAGCTCATTTAATATGGACTGATATTTAAAAACCTGACAATTCAAAATTTGCAATTATTTTGGAAACCATGGACGGTCATTCTTCCAGCTCAAGAGGAGAGGGACCATGGCGGTTGCACAGTTCAAAAGCCAGCATCCATGGAGTGCCTCAGTGCACATAGTCTGGGAATCTTACACATCTGTGAGGCCACCAATAATGCTGAGCCACAAACATTTTGGAGCGACAAACATTTTGGAGCAACAAACGGAACCACACAAGCAATGTCTTTTTCAGGGGTGACCTTGCTTTTTTCAGTAAGATTTTTACAACAGCATGTCTCTGTAATAGAGCAGTTCAGGTGATAAACTGGCCTTCCTGCAATACATACCAGTCACCCAGAATTTGTTCTCCTCCATCTCAAATGTTTAGAGGATGCTATTTAATTAAATTTATGTAACAAGTGGCAAGCATGTCCCAGTCCCAGGTTTGAAACATTGTCACAAAAATTCAAAATGGGCTGTTTTGGTTTTTTTTCCAAACCGCAATTTTTCAGTTTAAACATCTGATATGTTGTTTTGCACAATTTTTAAATATTTATAGGATTTATTGGACTGGTTTGTGTAATGTAGTGGTGATCATGTTCACCTAACATGGGAACTGTCCCTGGTTCAGGCAGAAAATATATGGGGCAGCTGGTGGTCTAGTGGTTAGGGAGTCACCTATCCAATATATGTTGTGAGTGTGAATCCCCAGACTGACAGTGGCAGTACTGAGGTACCCTTGAGCAAAGTAACATCCTCATATAATGTTCCCAGGGGGCCCCCTATTGATGGCAGCCCACTGCTTCACTTGGTAAATGCAGAAAAGGATTTTCATGTTGTTCTCACAATGAGCTGTGCTGTGTTTACAAATGACTATAATGGGTCACTTTATATGATTTCCAAAAAGGGCAACATTTTTGGAAACAGGGCTGTAGTAAAAACAAGAAAAATACACTCATTCATTTTGGGAACATCCTCAAGAGCCTGCATCCCTGTAAATGTATGAAAATGTGGAGAGAACGCAATACTTACAAAAATATCAAAAAAGGACTTGTGGTAGTCATATTCTAACACCTCATTTTTCAGCTGATCTTGTATTCCTCCATTGACCTGAAGCAGAGAATGCATAAGGAATTACATATAAAGTACAATGTGGTAAAAATTCAAAAAGTCCTACCTTAATGTCTCTTACTGTTACTCCATAACACAGTGCTGTTAATTTCTGGCCTCACCATTATAGACAATTACAGTTCTTTAGGAAACAATTCAGAGCATCCTTTTGTTAATACTCAGACAGATGCAGCTGATAGTACCCTACATTTCCAACCGTATTCAGACATTCCTTCCAATAAATGAATTCAGCTTTAAAGTAAACTAACTGCTCATTTAAGTGTTTGGCTACATCCGCAGCTTATATAATTACCACAGAAAAACATTTTTTCGATAGAACAAGCTGTTCTGGAAGAGCCACATTATCATGTGTGGGGCAGCGTATCTGCGTTATCTGGAGTGATGGAGCACAACCGGATTGGCCCCTGCATTCTGTGAAGGAGGAAAGTCTGCTGTTTCATGCAAAGGTTGGGTGTATCTGCAGATTTTGATTCTAACGAAGCAGGAGTTCACCTCATTAATATTTAACCACATGATTACTTGTGATACTGAGATCAACTGATTAAACAAGTGTTGAATAAAAAGCCACGTCAGCCCTTTGTGAAAAAGAATGGGCAGCCCTTGTCTGGGGTAATGGACTGCCATCTGATATTACTGGGTTGGAGAGGCATTTGTTTTACAGATCTAAATTCGGTACCGGACTTCAATTTCTTGTGACTGAATTAGTGCTGGGCCATAAGTTAATATCTAAATTAGTATCTTGATGCATTCAGACTTTTGGCAACACATAATTATGGAATACTAAATTATTTTGGAAATAAATTTAAAGAGACATTTTATTCATGTGGTCTATGAGACTTGGAAGTCAACAATTAGATTCAAAATGTTAACTATAATAAGAAATAATATATGTTTCAAAAAGAAGTCTTGCTAAGAATGAGGACAGAACACATGGTTTCCTGCATGCAGAGAGGCCATATTTATTTGTGAATGTTCTGCAAGTATTTGGCTGAATATATTTAAATCCTCATTTCATCATCTAGAGGAAAACCCGAAAAGTAGAGGCTGTTACTGCAGAGAAGGGGGCAAACTGCCTCTTAAAAAGCTTGATTTCAGAAGAGACGCTGAATGAGCAGGTGTCTACAAACTTTTGGACAAAAAGTGTACAGAGCACGGAACAACAAATCTGCTATTTATAGGAAATTGGGAATAAAAACCAAGCAGGTCAAATACATTTTAACGTTGAAACAAGCATTCTATTGAATAGTTCATTGGAAAAAGCTTTTCAGCAATGCTTACTATTTAGAACTCATTGCTGAGAAAAGTGCCTTTAGGGACCCAGAGGGTTGTATGTCTTTAACAAATATTTGATCATATTTGATACAAAACGACACCAAAGCACCTCAGTGGAAAAACAAACACAGGTTTACTGAGCCCTGAGTCTTAGCTTGTTACTATTTTCTCACTCTTTAGCACTGCCTGCAAGATTTTAGCATTCAATAGCAGTCTCAACTACTTACTACTATGGATGGCTAAATAGCACGTTTTCCGAAGCATTTACTCCCTAGAATGTAAGAGAGCACACTAACTAGCTGTACAGAGGTCTAGGAAATGTATTTAAAATAGATTCTCTAGGATAAAGCATTTTGACCTGAGCAGAGTTGACCAAAGGATTGTTTTCATTTTAAAGAAGACAGTTGCTGTTCCCTCTGCTCTTCTAGACCAGTCAATCATGTTCAATATGAGTTACAAACCAATTCAGGGATACTACATTTGATAGGATCTAACATTCAATTGCAATTCATAATCTGAGATGCATTTTAAAAGCTTAAATTTATTAATAAAGATTCATACTGTGACGTTTATTCTGGTTTAACTTCATTGACGAAGGCTGTGTGAGGGTGCAATAATAAGATGCCGAGTAGCAATGACACTGCATTTGGTCTTCGTGGCTTTGTCACCCCCCTCTGGCACATATGCTTCCAGATAAGCTGAGGCTGTATTTATCAAATCAACATTTTTTATAATTTTGCCCCATTTAACCAAAACTAAGTCTCAGCACTACTTGGTAAGGCAACATACTATGAAAATAATGATTAGTAATGTACTTTTCATCATCACAAACTTTTCCATAAGTAAAAGGAAATATAACTATACAGAATGTAATCAATAATAAAATCTCTCTCCACCTCTCTCTCTCTCTCTCACTCTCTCTTTCACCCCATTGTGAGATTCAACAGCCAAACCTACATTGAGTTCAATGATCCAAAGAAGAGCTATGAACAGGAGGTCAAAGGTCACGAACAGGCAGAAAGTCCTCCTGACGTCAGAGATGCATTTCTTCTCCGCTCCTTCATAGGATTCGATGCGGGTAGACATAGGGGTGGAGTTAATTGAGCCCATGCCCCCTAAAGTGGCTCTGGAGTCCACGCTGCTGCACTGGCTGGCCATGTCCGCTCTCTCACTCCGGACACACCCACCGCTTCCTCTCACCAGCCACACGAGAAAACCTCAGCAACCATGCTTGCTTAAGCTGAAACACACAGGCACAGACATTCCACACAACTGCAAGAGGCTTATTTTAGGAATCTGAAAAAAATCTGTGGGTGCAGGAAATATCCAACATATTTCTACAATACTTGGACTGCATATCAAAACCAGAACTCTTTATGGATCCTGGAGGAAATAACTTATGCATCAACTGCAGACACACAGGAGAACAAAACCAAATATAGCAGTTAAAATAAAACTCTCCAGAGAATATTCCATACTAATTACACTGTGCTATAAGCTCTACATGTTGTGCTCAGTAAGACAGGTGTAAAGGTAAAACACTGCAAAACCATTTACAGTATCCAAATTAACAGCTCCAACAAATATCCAATCCATCTGATACACTTATTTTATATTTAGTAATGTCGACCTAATTAGATAATACAGCTGTGAATAGTTAAGGACATGCTGACACCCAACTCTTGCAGTTCAGGAAACATTCTAGTCCATTATTGTGGACAAAATGCTCTTTGCAGACTTTTAATTGTTGCAATCAGATAAAGGACAAGGCCATTTCAGAACCTTGACCTTCTTCTGAAGCCGTATATTTATATTGGAGCACTGTCCTGTTGCAAAGTTCATTTCTTTGACAGGGCTCTGTCTGGCGGCAGGTTTTGTGCAGAATATATGAATATACAGTCACCCATTTTCATCTCTGTGTACTGTGGGTGGTTCACTGACAAAATTGGACAGTTCACACTGCTTTCTACTGCTTTCCACTTTTTATTCTTCCATTTATTACTGGGAAGCTCATGGTCCCACCATTAGTCAGTGTCAATCTGGAATTCTCCCAAACATTTCTGACAGTGCTGCCATGGGGGCTAAATATTTCCAGAACAGAGGCATGTCTTCAGAAGGGCCTAAAGTAAAGCTTTTACAGGCAAAATAATTTAGGCAGTCTATAGGGTAACTAGCGAAAATTCTTTTATGCAGCAATGATCCAAAATACATGGACAAGGCTATTTCAGAAGCTTGATCTTCTTTTGGAACCTAAGAGATTGTTGGCTTGTCCATGTGTTTGGACAGAGTTCAGACAGGTGACTGCGGATTCTTTTCCAGACTATACTGATTATACAGAGTCATCCATCTCCTCTTCTGTGCATTCGTAGCACCACCTGAACTTAGTCAGTCTGGCATGCTAGCCTACATATAATGAGTTTCTCTTCTCCCCCTAGAGACATCTTGACTTAGTATGCCAACAAAAGCTCTATTTTGGCCCATCTGCCCACATGACAAAATCCTAGAATGATTCAGCCTCCTGGCAGCACAATCAGAGTTTTGGGGTGGAATTCCAGATTGAGGCTGACTAATGGTGAACCCATGAGCTTTCAAGTAGTGTAAAGTGTCTTATTTTGTCCTGTGTGAGAACACACAACAGCACAGTGCAAGCAGTGTTAAAGTCTTCTCTACATTTAACCCATTCACCAAGTGAAGCAGTGGGTGACCAGAAACACCACACCTAGGAAGCAGTGTGTGGGGAATTCGATTCTATGACCTTCTGATCACAGGGGGAACTCCCTAACCACCAACCACACAGCTGCTCCACCAGCATAAAGTGCCTTAAACTGTAGAAATTGCCACATTTGTTGGCTGGCAATTTTCCCATATTCCAGGCAATTACATCACAAATGTCTTGTGAGATTTCTACTTCACAGTAAGGCCCCTTCGAAGATACTGACAATATTATGTGCAATCAGATGAGGAGAAATCCAGTCTGCACTAGTCTAATACCAAAATCTAATTTCTAAATGTTCTAGGTCATGCATGCAAATTGCTTCCTATAATTTTTTTCGACATGTATTACATAATTGATGGAGCTGTGTTCTAGATATATGTACAATTCTTTTCGATATTTGAATTGATTTCCAAGCAAGCTGAGTTTATTTTTTGGTACTGATGTGCACATGTGTGGTCTGAGTTTTGTATTGGATAATCCTACTGTATTTGACTGTTCTTAGAAGAACAGCTCATAAATATTTGAGAGCCTACCTTACAGTTACAGTTATATGTGAAGCAGCAACTAACATGTTGGCAAAATGGTACCGTTTCATAGTTCTTTGGCAAAAAACTCTATGTGATTCCAGTTGCTGACCATCTCACACATTGCTCTATACATATTTTCTGAAATATGACGTAGGTGTGAGTAACAAGATGCATATCATGTTAGTGAGACATTAGATCACACAGTTATTTCCTGGACACCAACTGTCATGTTTCATCTCAAAGAGAGCTTAATCAGTCAATTACAATTGAGTAGTGCAAAACACTGAACAAAAAGCACTCTGTCCATAGTTTTTGATAATAGTTTTAAAACACTGGGCCTAAATATTGCATTGCAGATGGAGTATCAAAAATCATATTACTAGGATAAAAGTAACCAACTTGGCTCAGGTCTTAAATGTCACAGGGCAACACACATACACAAACACATTCAAATGGAGACAAAGAGAGCATGCTTCCTCAAATCTGCATCGTGTGTGCTGAATCGAAGTTGTGCACTGTGTGTGTGGCCTGTCCAAATTAGTTTTTGTCCGGAAACGCCCATTCACCAATGATCACCACTTGCCAAAAGCAGATAAACAATGTGCTGTCTAGGGATTAAATGTTTGCACAATAATGGCTGGTCTGATTATATCACTGCAGGTAGACTTCAGCACAGCACAACACCAAACAAAACAACACTGACGTAAAGTGTCAATACTTACAAAGGATCAAACTTGAACAAATCATCAAGGACCTAACTGTGCATGACTGGGCGACGAATAGGCCTACATAAACTCTGTATTTGCAGTAAAATCAGGTTGGCTTTCAGGAAGTAAAGCCGGTTTGTTTGCCTGACAATGATGTGACATTTTTAACTGTCAGTAAAGTTCCTCAAACTTTTCCCATGTACATGAGGACCCTGACATGTAAAGATGGGCTGTCTGTTCAGTAGAAAAATAGCCAGGGCCTATTCTAAACACAACTGGAAATTAAATTATACATTCAGACCAACTCTTCTCGCTTTGATCACCTCTGTAGCCCAAGGAACTTCAAACAATGACAGCCTCCAATGACTCACTCTAAGAGAATGGAGAATTATTACGTAATTACCAAGATACCTGTTACAGTAACCTGGTGATAACTGGATTAGTAGCATTAATTAGACTGGCAAAAGCTGACAGGGCACATATACATACTTTTAACCAATGGTTGCTTCAAAGTTATCTAGTAGAACCTAGTTGAATACTCAGCCACAAACATTTAATCGGAACCCAGCGATTGTTTTCGCCTATTATATTAACCATGGACTAGCGAAACAGCATATTCAGACTGACTGAACGTGTGTGTTTTACATTCAGTGTAAACATTGTAATAAACTCACTGAAACGAGGCTGCACTGCAAGTTAGCAAAACAAACAAGCTAACTAAAATAGGTAGAATTAGCTATTCTTCGTCAGGACAGTATGTCTGTTTCACATTACATGAAATATTTATGAGTTTACTCACCTCAGTTTAGAACGAAGACGACCATTTAAGAGTAAGATGTAATTTCTTTTTAGCTAATTGAGAAGGTTTGAAGCTAAGTAATCGTTAGTATTAGCACGTTAGGTAGGCTGCTTGCGCTTCACGGCTGATCTCGTGGCAGTTTGCTTTCATGTTGCGACGGATATATGTGGATTTTAGGTGACGGAACCGTTCTTGTATCAAAATGAGACAATAAACTTCTTTCAGACGCCACGGTTTTCTTCCTAAATCACAAATGCGACTGTTTTTACACAGGAATTGTGGAATTTGTAGTTTTATCTTCAGCAGTTATTTCATAGGACTTGTGGGTACTGTAGTTCCGTGTCCTGATTTGTATTGAAACAGGAATTGTGGGAATTGTAGTTCTATCGACATGCTCAGTCACTCCGCATTTACTTTTGTGGCTAACGGACTAATAATACCAAATTTCCTCTTTACTTGTTAGACGTTCTTATTCAGGACATGTGTCATATTGTTTATAAAAGAAAATACAATCAAAATTGCTTGTAACTTAGTTTTATTATTTGGTGTCATGGATATGATGAAGCATTGCATTAATGACCAACAATCACACTGGATAAAATTTCAGTTATAGCAGCTGTATTAAAAAAAATTGAATAAGTAGTGGGAATCAGTGAAATATTTTAAAAACCTGTAGATTTAACAGTGCTTCTAACACAGCTTGCTGTACCTTTGTATGTTGACCTGAACATGTTTGTGTCACGACTGAATAAACACATGCCTTTTATAAAATAAATAAATTTCCCGAAATTCTAATATGCATATAAAGTTCTTAGTGCAAAAAGCTACAGTTATGCTTCATCAGTAGATTGGCCACCACCCCAGGTTGTCTCTTAAATATTAGATATATGTTTTTTTCTCGCAGGGAGGTCTACATTGTATGCCATGTCTGTCCCCCGCCTGAGCAGAAAGCGGGGAAGCGGTTGGGCAGGAATCAGCATTCTCAGCAGTCAGAGACCATACGGTCAGGTATAGCTGAGAGGCACGAGCTGGGTGGGGTGAAGACCCCAGGGTCACTTATACCTAGCTCCAAGTCAAAGAAGCGGGTTGATGTGGTCACGCTGCTGTTCTTGGTGTAAGTCTCCTGCACAGGATAGCAGTCCTTCAGTGTGTACACACCCACCCAGTTCTCATCTGCGAATGAGATACAAACGACAAGTCATTAGTAGCCATGCCCAAAAAGACATACTCTTGCCTTTACATGCACCTACACATCTACACATCTATATATCATACAGTGCTTTTCTACTGGCACAAGGAACCATGTTGTACCGCAGACAAATGTTTTCTATTTTGAATAAAATGTCACATCCTGAGCCTATGCTTAGTGGCAGAAACTCTACAGTAACACCGTTACCAGGCTAACATTCAATGACAATCAACCTCTGAGACATCACAGTACATTTTAGGTGTAGCACCGTTCCTATAAATGTAGGAGAGGTGCCTATAGTAATGACCTCCTGCATCAGTGTGAAGACACTTGAATGATCTCTATGCACTAGTTAGTAACCCAGGAATCTTTTTTCATGTCTCAGAAACGTTAAATAACTTGCATCAGTCTGCACTTACTTTTACGAGCCGGCTTTCTGTCAGACCACTCCTGAACCTCAATCATGTCTCCCGGCCCACCAATGAAGTACTGATCCTCATATGTGGAGTTCATTGGGATGTCATATGGGTCCCATTCTTCTGTTAAATTAAGTTTAGCACAGTTCTTGGTCATTTGCTCAATCTGGAAAAGCACCCCACTCTGGAACAAGTAAATGTATTCAAAGTACCTGTGTGGTGAGGAAAAATGAGTTACAACAACATAATCGAACTGTACATTCACTACATGTCCAAAGTCTACATATTACTCATTCAATAATACTTCTGCAAAATAGGGTATTAATTAAAGGAAAATAAAAGGTCTAAGTGTTATGTAACAAATATGTAGAAAATTATATTCTTATATAATTACAAGTGTAAATAAGATATAAGGTGTGCAAAAAATGCAGTTGCGATATCCCACATGAATATGATGCACATGATGACCGTAGCTATCTGCTCCACAGCATTCTGCTGTTGATGCACAGTGTGTGCGCAGAATATATCCGACACCTACGATGTCATGAGCATTTGATCAAGAGCAAATCGTCCATGATGAAGTCCTGCAGATTTAATATTAGCAGCATCACGTGTTGTTTTGTTTGTTTACTTGACCATTGCCCCTTGAAGTTTTTGCCCACTGGTCTCTTTACGAAGCCGTAACAATGTCCAGCGGCAAATGTTGCATTACACTTTCAGGCATAAGCAAAAAATTGACCATAACACAGCACATTACTCTGTTCAAAAAAAGGCACTGCTAATGTAAAGGGCGTGTAAGCGATAAATATTGACAACAGAACAGAAATGAGTACCTCTTGCAAGGCGTGTGCTTTCTTATCTCCTCCAGCACCCTTAAACGCTGGTTTTGTCCGTCATAGGAGACCACTGACCGGGTGTTTCTCCCAGTGTTGTGGTCGTACTGGACGCTACGTCCCTCCCACTGTAAGGGAGCAGCGCAGGGCTGCGGCGGGCCTGGGGCTGGCAGACCCGGTCGGACAACACACACGGCCAGGACTGACAGCCTCAAGGCAATTGCAACAATCCTCCACATGTCGTTCAAGCGATAGAATACAAAGAAAGGAAATCGAGACGTATTGCTGCTAAGCCAAATCAGATTTAAGCCCTTATCATCGACTGAACGTGGGCACGCATCTCCCACAACAACTAACGGGCCAACGGCTCCTCTGATTGGTCCAGTTCATGACATGCACGGGGAGTCTAGATCCAGTCAGATTAAACACAGCCTGAATACAATGAGAAACGCAAACGAATGTAAACAGTCCGTTTTATCGTACGTGAAAATAAAGCGTGACATTCTTTCTCTGCATTTAAGAATTTCACCAAGTGGAGCAGTGTGCTATGGAAGATTCTAAATATAAAAATTCAAATGGCAACTCATTTTGCAATTGGCAATACATTATTCAATCAAAGCTTGCACGTGTCTATTCTATATTCAAGCTGGGCATGTCATTTGAAACTACATTTTACAACTCGATGTGCAAAGTGCTGTTGCAATCCTTAATTCATTTAAAATATTTTAAAGGAAAAATTGGGTCATAGTAGACTATTGGGTCATATTAGATTGAAAGTGGCGCCATTTGTACTGGGTTACACTAGTTAGAGGCATAGTACACTTTGCTGCAAGCCTGTATTTGAGGCTGTGAAGCTGTCAATTTCTGCACATGCACTGCAGGTTAGGGAATGGATGAGGAAAGATTACTTTATAAAAGAAAGAACCACAGGAAATAACCTAAGTAAAAATACTGACTTTTATAATACAGCACTGCAGCACAGAAGTTGTTCCAGTAGCTGCTCCTACACAAACACACACAAAGCTCATCATGTGTCTGAGTAGCCTTCCCAATTTGGTAAACCTTTTCTAAAGAATTGTGTGTGACTGGGCTGGAATGGAGGCAGCTGCACTGGAACAGGCTAGAATGAAATGGAAAGGAATAGAGAATGGAGTGGAGTGGGCTGGACTGGGGTTGTCTGGACTGAAACAGTTTCGAATGGAACGAAATTCAGTTGAGCAGGGTGGAATGAGACAGGCTGGAATGAAGCAGGCTGTGCTGGTACAGGTTTGAATGGAACAAGCTGCATTGGAGCAAGCTGGAATGTAGAGGGCTCGAATGAAATGGAATGGAATAGAGAAACAGATCAAGCGGCACAGGAGCAGTCTGTATCAGATCAAGGTGCACAGGAGCAGTTTGAATCAACTTGAGTTGGACAGGGGAAGTCTGAATCAGACTGGAGTGGGCTTGAATAGCGCAGGCTGTGCTGAAACAGGTTTGAATGTAACAAGTTGCAGTGGAGCAGGCTGGAATGAATCGAGCTGGAACCTGCTCGTCCTCTCTGTGAAGACACCCCCAATTCCTCTGCTCAGCTCTCTGTGGGGCAGATCTTTCATCAGGAGGGGTTTGATGTCGCTACTGTGAGAACATTTGTGAGAAGATTGGTTTACCCCACATTACAAGGCCTGCTACAGACCTTCAGACCTGCTTCAGACCTTCACTCACTGCTGATTCCATCATTAATTATTTACATTTTAATTAATACGAATAAGAATAATGAATTTTGTTTGAAAATCAAAACACTGTACACAAGAATATAATAAAATAATAATAATAAAATAATAATAAACACAAGATCTCAAATGGCTATAGGTTAGAAAAGAAAAAAACAAGAAAACAAGGCAACAACTGATTTACTTTTCGATCTTCTCAGAAACCTTAAATAGAAAAGGTTAACAATAATTACGTCCATGACAACAATAGTTACATTTCATGCCTGGTACCATAATTTCTTATATTTTGTCTCTTTCTCACCCAGAAGTGGACCATTAGATGATTCAGTCTGGTTAAGGTGAACATCTAATGAGGTTTTATTTTCTTTCTCCAGGATTCTGATCATGTCTCACTGAGGGGAGGACGTTCCTCAGGGGGTCCTAGCTTGATTTCATTTTTTAATCTCAGATTTAGTGGCACTCATGATCTTCCCCTTCTCTACTGACACTGAAGAAAGAATCTGTTTCTCCACAAAGGCCCTCACAGCTTCAGCCTCTGCCTCTGGATCTTTCACAGCCTCAACCTTTGCCTCAACCTCTGCCTCTTCCTCTACTGAAGCCTTGGCATCTTCCTCAGCAACTGCTTTGGCCTTTGCCTCTTTCTCAGCCTCAGCTTCTGCTTGAGGCTACCTGTATTAACACCAGTAAAGGTCAAAGTTGTCCAGGATTTAGAATCTACATTCATTTCTCAATCTGGTTATGTTCTTAATGGTTTGGTCCTCAGCTTCAGTGAGCATCAATGTCAGCAACAGATTCTCTGCTTTTACATCAACAAACCCTTCAGTTTTCTGAGTCATTTCCATCACATCACTTATTCTTGCTCTTTACTCACCTAGAAGGATTTTTGTCTCAAGGTCATCTAGAAGAATATCCATCAGATCCTTGATGGCCTCAGCTTCAGCTTCAGCTTCAGCACTATGGATCATCTTTACTGTTTCAAAGTCAGTCTTTGCCTCTTCCGCTTATGATTGATAATTTACCCTAAAACTCCATTCATGTTCTTTAAAATCTCTCATGTTTCCTCAGTCTTCAGAATAATTTCCATGACACTTATTGCTGCTCTTTACTCACAATCGTTTTTCTTATAGGGTCGCCCAGAAGAATATCCATCAGCTCCTTAATGGACTCAGCTTCAGCTTCAGCACAAATAATCTTCTCTGCTGTTTTCACAACTAACACAACTAAGCTTCAGTGCTGATCCACTTTTGCTGCAACAATCACTTTTCCAGTGAAAGCCCTCACAGCTTCGGCGTCCACTTCAGCTTCTGCTGACGCTTCAGCCTCCAATTCAGCCCTCAATTCAGCCTCTGCTGCTTCAGCCTCAGGCTCAAAGTTGTCCAGATTCTTCCCTACAGTTATAGGTACCACAGTGAGGACATTTATTAACCTCTTTGTACAATTATTCTGATTCTACATTCAGTAATCATCTGTAAACTATGAATTGTTCAGTAGTTAAAGTGAAATGTGTGTTTTACATTTTTTAATTATTGTTTTGTGATATGTTTATTTATTAGTGACTACTTTCATTGATATTGTTCTGCCTTAATATCACCTGATTTACTCACTGAGCGGCTGCTCACTGTCTTGGTTGAAATCAGGGTTCTCCTGTACTTAATATCAATATTTCTTCAGCTGAGAAACTCTCTGAGATGCTGGACATAGAAACCTCAAGCAGGTCCAGGACAATGCAGATGCCACCCTCTCTTCTCCAGCTGTTTATCTTTTTTGTTCTTTCAGCTCATTTGCTTTATCAGAACAGGTTCCTCTCCATCGCGCTATCATTTAATTCTGTTCTGTTGATCAGTGAAGCAGAACCACATGAAAGTATGTCTTTTGAGTATTAAAGATAGGGAATAATTGCTTATTAACCAATTCGATAACTGTTGTGATGTGTGAAATGACCAGGCACCCTCCGCTGCCTTCACAGCATCCTCGTTCCCTGCTTTCACTACGTACTCAATTAATGACTTTGAGGTACTCTGGCCTCGAACCACTTTTTTGTGTTTCTCAGTGTCCAGGTGGAATTTTAGATCCCTGGCACCTCCACTGGACACCGAGACAGCTTCCCACTCGTCTCGACCCGGTCTGAACGCGGGGAATTTCTTCTGTAAAACTTCAGTAGTTGTGCACTTACGCTTCGGCATGTTGCTAGTGTGCTGACAGGCACGCGGTCTTCTGATTTTAAACAGAGCTGCCCGCACTGACTCAGGGATTAGTTCACACGCAGCGCCATGTGCAGTGCCCTAGTGCCGGTCCATTTAATGCTCCAATGAAAGGTAATGAAAAACCAGGAAATTTCCCCACTTTCTAAATAGAAACTCGGACGCCCCGGACAGGACATGAAAAACGGACATGTCCAGGGAAAACCGGACGTTTGGTCACCCTAGTTAAAAGATTCTGAAATCTAGATGCACATGCATGTGATTACAACTAGGCCTATAAATTGTCCCACAAATTATTGCAATAAATGAAAATATTGTCATTGTGTTTATTCCTACTGATGTAATGATAATGACATAATAATACAAATGCACCCTTTCAAAGATCCATAAACCTTGACTTCTAAAGATCGCATAACCCTGGGAGTGGAAGACATTGTAAGACAGTCAGCATACCTTGACTTTGTGTGGCTTAAGGCAGGATCTCTCAGGAGTAGCAATGCGTCCAGCTGTGCTAAATTCTAGCGCGGTGACCCTATACATTTGTCCAAGACGATCTTCTTCGTCTTAATTACTCATGCTCGCCGGGGGATATTATGGCAAATAAGGGGTCTTTGTAAAGTTCTCATTGAGCCCTATTAACTTGTTTAGTTTCTCAGGGATTGATGGTTGCCCCATCTAGAAAAGCCGCAAGCAATGAGTGTATGTTAAAACCCAACTGGCACTTTGCACTTCTGCACTTTCTGTAAATTTAGAGTCTTCTCGTTTAAATAAAATATTTTTACACCTGATTATATTATTTATTGGCTATTTTTTATTATCAGTATTACAAACGTAGAGCTTTTTCAGCTCCGCAGCGCACCAGAGCGCAAGACGCCGAGAGAAGCACGTCTCACATCACGCTTCTGAGGATAAACAAGGAGAAATGAGACTCAGAGTTTCTGGCGCGTTCCCAAAGAAGTGCCGATCTCTGGAGAATTTTTTTTTTCCGTCCTGTAAGTGAGACAGCCGTACGCAGTGCCATAAGTGGTATTCACATCTTAAATGTGTACCTAGCTAGCATTTTCTCACCAGGCGGCTAGCAAGGCTAACCCACAAGAGAGTTCTTGCCTCCTTACCCTAAGGAAACGAGAGGGGGGGTAGACACCAATGTACCACAGTGAAGTCCGTTGGAAAGCAAACAAATGAAAATTATCGACCTCATTTTAATTATCGTGCAATTAAGTGATTTATTGTTTAACGTGCCAGGCCTAATTACAACACACAGTCAATGATGTCCAGCCTGTTTTTCAGTAGGGCAAGAACAATAGAACCAGGCACGTGCACAGGTAGGGCTCAACTTGTGCCAAGCACATGCCCTTTTTGTAATTACATTCGGAAGGTTTTTTTTTTATAAATCAATGCTATTGGTAACCCTTTACGTCTGCTTGCCTTTTTAACAAATATTTGACCAAATAAAGGCATTAAAAAGCGTATCTCTCACAATGTCAGTCAAAATTCACAACTCTGCCCCCTGAGCACGTTTCAGCACATCAGTCGAAGTCATAGAGCAGAAGCAGATGAACGTCTTCGTCTTCTAACAGTAAAATATCTTGTTTGAATAATGGCAAGTTGTCTTAATGAAATAAACACTAGTATATAATGCATCACCACACCGGTTGCCGTATTGTGATGTCGTCATTTTACTGATGGACAAATTGCACATCTTCACTGGTCAAAAACCCTTCTGAATGTGCTGATGCATGTAAATTAAATGAGGTTAATTATGTTAATTTCATCATATTATATAGCCTATGGTCACACAGCATGGTAGGTTAAAGTTTACGATGCTATTATATTATGCATTTGTTTGCTGGCTAGATTTCTTTTTTTAATCTAGTATTGTATACTCCCCACTCGTCTTCACATGTATAAACATAGAATAACATGGTTTACTGCTGTAATAATGTAGTATTAAATAAAAAACCTTTACACAATGAGAATGAGAATCATCAGGTCACTGTGCATTCTATAAATTTTATCATACAGAATGTAATCTGCATGTATGCAAAGTAAAGAAAAAAAGAAAATGAACATCTTACACAACTAAATAAGAGAGGGTGCACAACCAATTCACAAGCAGAGGACAAATAATACACAGACACCCACCCAGAAGGCAAGATGGTAAAGCTAAATTTACTAGAAGGCCAAGTGTATTTGCACTGTATAATCATAAACATATTCAAAGTGCTGTTGTAATTCGTTTTAAATATACCCTCTATGTGTATATATTATCTGTATAAAAGTAAATTCTAGTTAATACCAATTAAATATAAGATAAGAATATTATTGTGTGTTATTTTATTGGTGGTGGAGGGGTCCATGGAGGAGTTTGGGGGTGCCCTTTTTTTCAACTTCAGCACATGCCCCTCAAAACGTCTGTGTACAGCCGTGAATAGAACACAGACATTAAGGACAAATAACACACTGTTAAACTAATAGATTTAGATAAAATACTTAAAAATAGAAAGAAAGAGGGGGGGGAGAGAGAGAGAGGGAGAGAGAGAGAGAGCGAGAAAGAGAGAGAGAAAGAGAGA
>JBBMFX010000101.1:13069720-13089119 GCA_037832545.1 Rhabdalestes septentrionalis
CTTTTTCCCAACCCTGAGGACATATGTCTGCCTGCCTCCCTCCGTCCTACACCATCCACCCCCCTTATACACACACACACACACACACGTCCCAGGGTTCATAGGCCTAATCCCCTGCAGCATGGATCCAATTTAAGGCCTCCCTGCCGTCAGAATGTGGAACATAAACAGGCCGAGGTTACACGCTGCAGCCCTGCGCCTGGGCCCGGGCCTTCAGCCAACTCACCCCTTCTGAGACTGCTTCACTCCTTCAGCTGGACTCACTCCACAAGCTTTTTTCACTTAGGTAGCAGAGCCTGTTTTTTTTTCTTAACCCACTCTTGCTGCTTAAGAAGGTGATTTTATGCCTTAACTCCCTCTCAAGGCCTCTTAGTTTCACTCTGTGGCTAAGCCAGACTTGCCTCTTGTTTCCTCACCTCTGCTTGCTCCCAGTGACCCAGAAAGAAAAAAAAATAGAAAAAAATGCATAGAAGCAACTTGATGTGGGAAAAAAAACATTGCATGGCATTTCATCATGTTTCTGTCTTGGCAAGAGAATAGCATTCACAACCTTTATGTGACACACTAAGAGGTCATTTTATGGCTTTTGAATACAGAATATCTAGCAAAGCAGAAACCTGGTTATATGTTAATAAAGAAAAAGATATACAAATATATAGACATTTGTACCAATGCCATAAAGCATGCTAACACCTTTTACAGCCCCAGCCAGTCATTCTGTCTTTTGAACAATCACTAATGCATTGTCATTGGCTAACTCAGCATGCTAGGATGAAACTGTCTATTCTGTCATGTGGGCTCATGTTTACTTGTATTATGCTGAGAAGAAAGAGGAGGATTGAAGTCACAATCACCTGTTGATGGTGTGGTAGTAGTCTAGTGGGTAAAACACTTGCCTGTGAAACAGTTGACCACAAATATGAAGGTTTAAACATCACTGTCTACCACTGTGTCCTTGAGCAAACACCTAACCATCAGTTTCTCCAGGGTAACTGTCCCTGTAACTAATGATTGTAAGTCGCTCTGGATAAGGGTGTCCGCCAAACTTTTACCTTGTCTTTACCTTACCTTATCTTTACCATGATATTTTAAAAAGGTGGCAGAAAAGGTATTATGTGCTGCCATAAAGAACCATTTTCAGTTCCTATAAAACACCTTACCATGGATAGTTCTTTAAATTTTCTGTGACATCTAGGCTAGCTCTGTGACAGCTGTACTATCTGTGGGCGAAACATGTGAAACCATTGCTAATTCTGTTCAATTTCTGTTACTGCTTGGTGAAATCTCTGAAAATTTGTTTAAATCTGAGCTATCTCTGCGACCACTGGGCTCAGTCTATGGCAACCGTATTAACTCTGGGCTAAACCTATGACAACAGAGCAAACTCTGGGTTAACTCTGGGGCAACTCTTTATTAACGCTGTAAAAACTGTACTAATACTATACAATGTTTGTGAAAATGTAGAGTAAATTCAATTGTCTCAGTGTTACACCAGCATTATTCAAGTTGTCAAAAATTTAGGCCAGAAATATTAGTTGTTTTAGAGTTAGCTCAGAGATGGACCAGAATTATATCAGCATGATTTAAGTTTCCTCAGATTTAGCTCAGATTTGGTTCAGTTATCTCACAGTTATTCCAGAGTGGGGTAAAGTTGGCTTCAGTTTAAACATGGCAGTGTTGTTTTAGAATGCGTGCTCTAAGATTTATCTTATATTGTGCCACAGTAAAGTCAGTTTTAGTCCAGATGTAGTCCAGGTAGTTAGACAAGTGTGATTAGCCCACACGGTTAGGCCAGATTTAGCCAAGATGTCACAAAGCTTGCCTGATGTTATCCTAAATGCCACAGGGTTAGCTCAGAGTTAGCCTAGTGCTTGTCTTGTCTTTTAGAGTTCAAAGAACCTCTACATGTTGTTAGAACACTTAAATTTGTAAAAAAAAAATTACATTACCTGACATCCTTAAACAGCTCTTTATCATTTACAAAAATAATCCTATAAAGATCACCTATTCTTTGGGGAAATAAAGCATGTTCCTCAATGGCATCATACAAAGTACACCTTCTGACATCTTTATTTTTAAAGATTATCACCAAGTGATCATGACTTTTGTCCCCACATTGCTATCCTTCTCCTCCCTTCACTCAGTGTCACGCTATCCAACATAAGTATCTGTGAGCTAATGTAAATGAATCAGCAACTCAGTTATAAAAAGATTTTTGTGCCATCACCAAACAAGAAGTTTCCGCTACAGCATCACACAAAGAACCCATTCTAGCACTTTTTAAACCATGGAGTCAAAAACTGTGCCTCTCTGGAATCCTTTATGTTTGTTTGAAAAGCAAAAGACAAAAACCATAAAAGGAAATGTCATTTCTCTTTTCTGTAAATGAGGTTACGGTTGGAGTGTAGGGAATAATTTGAATAGTGCCCTCTATTTCCTTATTGTTGTATATTTCCTTATTTTACGCCATACAAATCTCCCCCTGCCTATTGCATTGTGTGAACATTTCACAATAAATGGTCTAGCAGAAATGGTCCTTATCAACTTGAATATAATCTTGTTAGAGATTAACCTCAATTGAGGTTTGTGCTCTAAATTTCTCATTTGGAAATCTGACAATTTGCTACAACATTGATGATAGATAATGGACTAAACAAATGTGATGATTGTTTGATTAATTAGTATTTCTGTAATTTTATAATCACAAGGTTAATATGACACAATTTATGACTAATTTTGGCCTTTATAATTATTCTAGTTGTATATCAGATGTTCTCTCACACAATACGTATTGCACAATTGTATGAATAATACTCTGTTTTATATAAAGAAACTTAAAAGCTTTGATCCAGTTTAAAAAAAGGCAGTCTTTTGACCACCCTCTCCTATCTAGAGACGTAGTGTATTCTAAAGACCTACTGAACGCAGAACTAAAAGGTGATAAAGCCTTGATAAAAGACATACAGAGAAAGCGCAGCTCCGCGAGCTGTTGATAAAAAAAGATCAAACCAATGGCTTGTGAGAGAGCTTCTCTCCTCCGCGTGGCCTGCTCTGAAGTGTGGGTCATATCGTATCGAGGCTACACCAGCACCCGGTGGGACCCCAGCCCTTCTGGATCAGAAACACGCTGCTCCAGCACAACCCCATCAAAACCAGCCTCATCCCACCACTATATCCCCATACAGCCCCCACGGGAGGTTTTCACTCTGAGGTGCTGCACTCCTAAACTCACCCATCTCTCAAAGAGTGCCTGAAAAAAAAAAAAAAAAGAAAATGCTAAGTTGAAAAGCGGCTAGCTTTTTGCTTAGAGCACTCAGCTTAAGCCTCCCTTGTGCCAAGAGCTTTCATTTAGAAGTCTGGAGCTCGTATCGTACCTCCTTGCCGTAGGCAGCTGAAGCACCACTCGTCTTCACCACACACAGTAGGCTGCTTTCATGCAAAACAACCTCTGGAGCAATCCATGTCCAGGTTTGAAGGTTTCGTCTGCTTTTGTTTCCAAGTGTTGGATCTTAAAAATAATATTTGCGATTATGTAATCTCTAGTGATCTTTATAAAGGCATTTTGAATGCAGGCAGAATTACGACCTTTGATGTGCCGGTCTTGCATCGTTGCTGGTATGTGCACGTATCAAAGACTTAATATCATGTCCAGAAGCTCTTTGAGTTGTGCTTCAGAAAATGAAGTCTATCGTTCTTACAAGAGCCAAAAAAAAAGGTATGAGTGTCAAGATTTGGCCTATTGCTGAATTTAGTATGGCCTGCATACAGTCTCTCTCTTTATTCAGAAAAATTAAAACATTGATCAATTGAAAGCGGTAAAAGTGTAACAAGAAACTGTTGTAAAATTGTGAAAATAAGGAGGCCATAACTTTAAAAGTTGTAAGATAAACAATGTGAAATGTAGAAGATTCTGCTACAACATTGTGTTATATTAAATCACTAGATATCTTTAAATGAAGAAATGGTTTGGTGGACATTATGTGACATGAGGGCAAGAAGGCAGCATGGGTCAGCTTTAGGATCACAGGATCATAGAGAAACCGAAGGCTGAGCAGAGCTTGTCCCTTGAACCTTCCGGATGAGTATTTAGAATCTGACAGCAGTGCAGTGACAAAAATCGTTGCATGTACAAAGGGTTCAGAAAATGAATTAAGTTCTATAAGAGCTGGTAGGATGGACAGGACAAGAGGTCATACAGCTGTATGAGCTTTATGGAAATGAAGGTCATGCAAACTTTAGCAGACTTTAGCAATGGAATCAAGACAGAGTTTTACATTCCATGAATAAGGCAAAGAGTACTGTATATGTGTTTTGGGATTTAAAAACTTTACTTCCAAAATAAGTTTTTTGAAAGTCTAAATTTCACTTATCATTTCTGGATATGTTTCTAAACTGTAAATAGTACACTGAATTATATGGCTACAATATTTAAAATTACGGTAAGCTCAATTACAGCATAAATTGATTAATGCACAAATTAGGTGGGGGGGATTGTTTTGTTTGTTTTGACTTCTCTTGTGTTAAATCCATTATGAAAACAGTTGATAACGCTTATCAACAAGCAAAAGTCCCCTGTGTGGCCAAACACCTGTGATAACTTTTTCTGTAGGTTTCTTAGGTTCTGAGGTTGTTAGAATTCACAGATTTCTCTACCTGATGAGTTGAGTCAGATCTGTTCAAGCAGTAAAAAACTTTATTCTGCATAGTACTGGGGATGGAAATGTCAAGCTTGTTTAGACTGTCAGACACTTTCTTAATAAAAACCTTGGGGCTCATTCACAAAGAGGGATACGATTACATGGGTTGACCACAGTAGGATTGCATGTGAAGTACTGAGAGTCAGAATCATTGGTTCAGAGCCAAGAATGCACTATTTCAGGATTATTTTTACTGCACATTTACTTTATGATAAGTGTGAAGATTTAAAACCTCAGAACTAAACATCTGCAGCAAACATTAAGGCGCTACTGTGTGTAACTGTAGGAAGAAACTTAAAAGAGAAGCTGCACACATTCACAAAATTCTATCAATTAAAAAGTAAAAAAAATTTAAACTGCATTTTACTACAAAAGACATTTTTGTTCTTTTTTTTTTTTAATTCGCCAGCACAAACTCTGTTGGAATGCTTGAATCATTTTATCATCTAAGTTTGATATAATATTGTATGACTCAATCAAAAAAAAATAAAAAATGAAAGTGCACAGAATGTGCAAAGTGCATGGAATGATGGCACAGGACAGAATCAGATGCAGCTGCCACAACCTTTTAGATCGATGAGAGAGCAGCATCTCAGCCACCTTTAAAACCATCACTGGCAGAACTGGCCTCCCACTAAACCACAAGTTCAACAACTAGGAGACTAAATTATGTTTGGTTAAACTGTAATGTCTGACAAGGAACTCTGGTGTTTTCAAACTGCACTGGTTTAAAATTGAGTCGACCTAACTCTCAGTTTTCACAGTGTTACAGCCCAGATTTTGTACTAATGTTTGAAAGGTGGGAACTTTCTTGCAGGGATTGTTTAAACATGGCTGAGATGTGACTGATAATGGCTATAGATGGGGGGAGTTCTAGCATAACGTCTAGCCCTGCAGTATGTGGCCTGGCTGTGGCGTGTATGTGGGGTTTATGAGAATTGGGATTAGAAGTTAAAATGTAGACTTGTGGTTTAGTGGTGGCAGTGGTTGTTTAAAGGTGGCTGAAATGCAGCCCTCTCATGGCCATAAACTTGGGTTCTGGCAACTGCATTTGGTTCAGTTCTGTACCATCATTCCATGTAGTACATGAGCCACAAGTAAACACTGTTTGTGGCCCAGGTGAGCCATATCAAATTTGCTTCCTGGGTTGAGAGTAATTTAAAGTCTATTTTGGAGACAAGTAGTTTAACACTGTAGATTAACACTTAATGAATACCACATTTCTTTGGACATCTTTGGACCTGGAGTCTTTCCCAAGGTGGACATGGTGGTCCGAGTGCAACCGAAAAGCTTAGCTCTGAGAGAATAAAGAGCCAGACAGCAATGTACACATGATGGCTCCTTGAGATGTGAGCCATTACAGAATAGACTTTGGCTATGATAAATGCCCTTATCTGGTGTGTCCTATAGATGCGCAGCAGGGACTCAAATACACCCCGCTAGGGGTTCTGGGAACCCTCCATATGCTGGGCCTCTGTACCCCCCAGCCTGGTGCTGAGGGTGGCACTTCACATGGGTGAGACTGAGACTATAAGCTCAGTGTCCATTAATAAGGATTTCTTTCATTCTGGGAAGCTTGGTGCTGACAATAAAAGGATATTCAAATCATGGTCATGATTAAGCCTTAGCAGGATAAACAGAGAAGATTTCCAAACTAAACATCAGTGAGTATGTTGGTCAGTCATGTTCTTTTTAGGCCAACAGTTGAATCATTTTTTGATGCAAAAATAAAAATGCATAAAATATTTAATTAACCATTGACACAAGCCATATATTTAAAATATTCTCCCTTTAAGTCTTACGATCACTGAAAACAGTTTTTTGATTGCCGCTCTTTCCATTTATTAGAAATTCATAACATCTGACATCAATATGGGCAGAGGTTACAGTTAAGAAAGCTGAGAATGTCTGAAAATGTTTTTTTTTTTTCTATTCAATTAGTAACAAAAAAAGGCAAACAAGATTCATGTGAAATTCAAAATTGTGTATTGTTATCTTCAGTGTCTTCAATGACTGTACTCTTCACATTCCCACTTAGGGAAGGAAAGGACCACTTCCCAATTGTAGTGGTAGCGGTCTGAATAAGATGGAAAATACAATGTCATTACTGAACCATAGACACCGCCTCAGGACTTTATTTTCCTGTAGCACTGCAAGAAGCACACTGAGATTTTAAATTGGCTGCTTTATCCAAAAAACAAACATGTTTTGATATATGTTTTATTTTAAAAGTATTGATGCCTATGAAAATAATTTCTAATTAGCTGGGCCGAAAACAGTGAAGATCCACAAGCACAACCTGAGAGAGCTTCTCTGACAAAATTATTTAATTATGGCTTTATGCTTTCTGTTACACTGTCTACCCAAAGGTTCAACTATTTCTAATTAATGAATTCAGTTATTTTAAGGTGCTGAAGGTTTCTATTGGGTATTTGCAACTTAACCCATGAAATCTGCACCTGCTTTTAAATATAAGCATGGTCATGATTAAATAAGATAAGATAAAATAAGATAAGATAAGATAAGATACAATAAGATAAACCTATATTAATCCCACAAGTGGAATTTTTGCTTTGTACTTGTAGTTTTGAGGCTGTTAGTGAGAGTGGACGTTTAGACCCTTGATTCGAGCGTGATTGTGTAGGCTTTACACTTTCAAATTTGACATTGTATGTTATGTTTTTTTTTCTTTAAGTATACATTATATCTATATATACATGTATTGTATCTTTTTGGTGAATATTCTTGTGTTGTGTCTTTATAACTATTATATTACAGCAGTTTGTCCTACTAAAGTCATGGAAGCTGGAATAGAAGTCACTAAGATATATCTCTATGCAACATTCTCTGATTCTAGGCTGTCCTTTTGAGCTTCTTAACCTTTATGAGATGGTCAGGGGGACATTTTTGATTAATGGTCCATTTCATCAATCTCTTCGATACCTGCCATGACCAAGAGGGGACAAAAATGGAGGGCAGTGGCAGAACTAACTTAATTCTTGTCATCCGCCCCTTTGCAAGGTATGGGAAAAATAGCGAGGTCTGAAGTTTTGAGGATGAGAGAATTGGCCTGAATGGGGAAAAAGGAGAACAGAGCTGAAAGGAAAAGGAACTTAGTCAATGGAAAGGGGCCGGAATGGATGAATAAACCGGTCCCCCCATCCGTAGTGTTGATATTTCCCTCAATGGCTCCTTCTAAAGTGAGCATTTTAAGCCATCCCGACACACTAAATTTGCCCATTGTGCTCGGAGAGGCCCCTGGCTGTCGAGAGGCTAGGTGAGGAGGCACTGGGGGCAGATGGAACCTGCCCATCACCTCAATGGCCTCTTTCTACCCTAGAGTCTACCCCCCTGTCCCTCGCTGCCATTCAGTGGGCCCAGTGGGAACATCTCTGGACCCAGTGCTTTGGGAGCAGTCCCATATAATGAGCCCCTCCGGCGAGATTGAATGTGGCCCTATTGTTCAGCCTAGGGCCATTAAACCACCTCCTGGGCAAACAAGAGCGTCCCTCTTCCTTTATGGGGGCCGAAGAGGCAACAAAGAGTGGAGCCATCGAGACAGAGAGGGGCTGGCCTTTGTTTGGTGTGTTCAATGGCCAGACTTGGAAGGGGAGGCTCCTGTTTGGTCTTTAGCGTGCCCATATTGCTGGACACTGTTGTTTGGCAAAACGGAGATGTGAACTTAATTGACTGAGTGGCCCCCAAACACTGGGCAACAAATAACTTGAGGAGAGATGGAAAAAGTATATGTTATATTAGCCAGGTATGAGTGTTTCCACAGAGGTGAAATCCTAGCCTACCTGGGACAACAAAGTTTATGTATTGTGCATTCCACAAGCAAGAATGCTTCAGTTCAGTGTTATGGAGGGAAGACAGCATCATTTCAGCACAACGCTGAAAACAGTTATACATTACTGTGTATTGTCTGAAAACAAATGCAACTTTTCTCTCTTTGGACATGATTGACATTTTAATGTGTCATGAACTTTGCTGACTTTAAATCTACATTTTAAGAAGAAATGAACACCCTCCTCCACCCCAGGCATTCACCTATGGCCAATACTGTAAGCTGAATCAGTCATTAGCATTGAGGCCTCAATGCTTACTGTGAATTGATAGGCTTTTTTGAGCAGAGATTTTGGTTTCCTAAAGAGAGAGTAAGGAATAGCAGCACAGCCTCCCTTGGTTTGACTGGCTCTCTGCCACCATGTCCTGCAGCCTGAGGCCTAATCGAGTTATCATATCAACAAATCTCTCATCAGGGGCCCGCGCCTGACACCAGCAGAAAGAGAGGCCAGCCGACGACTAATTTCCAGCAGCGGGATGCTGGAGCTTGCCTGCTAAGCAGGATGAAAGGTACCTGCAGCCTCTGGTCGAGCTGCCCTCTCTGTCCCACTGAGACAGCTCTCACGCTGGGCACCATGCTGGGGCTCTTATTCGATTAGCCGCAGCGCTAAGTGGGGAGCTCCATTCTCCGGCCTGAGAGAGCAGCTAGCCTCCCACAGGGCTGTCGCTCTTGCTAAACGCGGGGGAAATGGCAAGACAAGGGGGAATCAAAGGGAACACAGTACTACAATATGAATAATACAACTGTCCGGGAAAGTGAAATGGGCGCGTTCCTGTCGCCACAGGCAGCAGTGATGCAGCTTTTATCAGTGACAGAAAAACAGTGCCACCCTACCAGGATCAAACCCCATCAGTCCAAGCAGAGCCCAATGCTGGATGGCCAATGGTTTCCCTACTGTGATGGAGTTTGTGAGCAGAGCAGCATATATATTCACACACTGTAAGAACCAAGTCATAAGAGGTTCATATAGCCAATATTTGGCATTTCCCATGGACACAACTCATAGGTGTAAACCAAGACCAGCAAATGATAAAATGTTAAAAGTTAAATCTGACAGAGTGTATTTCCTAATAAGCAAGGGATTTCTGCGCCAGTTCCTCAATTTCATCCAAACTTGGTGTCCCGGCCCCTTGCCTCTATCAACTAGGATGAGGAGAGGGGCAGTAAGTGGGGACCCTTGGGCTGACCTGACAGTCTTTGCTACCTGCTGTTAAACACAAAGAGAGCCAATTCCAGAGTTCTTCAGAAGAAAGACGTGTAGATAATGAGAGGGCTAGATGTACAAAAAGAACTAGCTTTCTCGCTGCTATTGGCTCACTGACTACTTTGTGCACCATGAAAAAGATTTATGCTCCAGAAGCCATTATTTGCCTTTTTTTCTTGGCTTTTCTCATTTTCTTTGTGAAAGTTGTTTTTTTTACTTCCATTCTCTCTGTCTTTTAACGAACTGAATTAGAAAGATGCTCCTGAAGCATTGCAAATTGATTAAGCCCTCAAACATTTATTAGATTACCACAGCCGGGGATGAAACTCAAGAGGGTGAGAGCTGTCAAGTGGTCAGGACCACTTCTATGCCTCTTGTCACTGGGATACACATAGGCTTTTTAGTGCATAGACCGTTTAGGTTTGGAGTGTTGTAGACGTTTCAAAATTTGTTTTGAAATGTAGATGCATGAGAAAAAATAGTCGAATGAAATCTCTATATTCTAGTCTCAGTATTTGCTGTCTTTTCCATATATATTTTTCATGCCATTCCAGAGTAGCCTCAGATGTCAGGGGTTTGCAGAGTGAAATACATTTTATCTACCTCTATTATGCTCCATTTTAATCCAATTTGCGGCACTCTCCTAGGGCACAAAGAGAGACTGCCTGTCAGAAGCTCGAGCCACAACACCCATGGAATTGGTGTTATGATTAGAATGTCAGAAAGGCTGAGAGCAGGGCTAGTGCTCAGTGGGACACTAGCATAGTGTGACTCCTTAGCCAGAGATGCCCTACCCAGTCATGATACAAAAGTTCAAAAAGATGGGACAACAATGAATATGTAAGAAAAAAAAAGACACAATTTGGTCCTGTCCTAAGAAATTAGTGACATAACATCTCTATTTGCAACTGTTCTCTTTTCTCTAGCGTTATTATCCACCGTGTGTTCAAAGATGCTGTGGTCTGCAATCCTGCCACTTTGAAAAGGTCAGAGTAAAATGGATTGGCATATGCTTGTGAGAAAGAATTGGTCACAGAACACATGCAGAGGTGCTCCGTCAAACCCTGGCACAGCCCAGATCTGGGCCAAAATGTTTGTGGCTAATCCCTAATGACCTGAATCAGCAGAAAAAAACAAAAACAGGGTGACAACTATTAGTTTACAAAGTTAACAGATGTGAAAAAGAATGCCCAAATGGAGGCATTACACATTGACTCAGGACCAGGAGTTCAGTTGAGGTTCACCACTTAACAAATGGACAGAGCCAAAATTATTAACCAGGACATACTATTAATCTCAGGATTAGACAAGTTGGGCAAAGAAGACCATGGGATCCCAAATGATCCATCACAATCAGCCCAACAGCATGCATGTAAAAGAAACTATGTTTAAACTATTTTACAGCATTTTTATTTCATGACTATGCTGACAAAAGGCCATGTCCGCTAATATATCACATGGAATACTTCTTTCTCAGTAATTAAATATAATATTATTTATGTAGTGAAATAAACATTTTGTCATCTTTTTGTATCTATTTTTGTTTCTGACTTTTCAACAGTTTATATCAGCAACACAGGACATCATGGTTAACCATTCAAGTGTTCACTTTAAAACATAAAATATGAACAGGGTTGCTCTCCAGTTAGATTATACTCATAAAAATTGACCGGCTGCCAACTTGTGTGACTTAACTGACTTTATTTCACAAACCTAATTTGTAAGAAATAAATGCATGCCAACAAATTCTGTATTCCTTCCATTACTGTTACTGCAATAAATAAATTCATCTTGCTTTTCTCATGTTTACCAGGGGTGTCAATATTTCAGAATGGTACTATACAGCTTTATGCTGGCTTAAGTTGCCAGGAATATCATTTCTATGAATGTTAATTTGCATCGAGGTATTGTCAGTGCATATTAGTTAGACAAGCTGTAGTTTTAAAATATGTTTTTTTTAGAAATGTAAAGTAGATTTATTTTTGGTGTCCCTAGAGCTGTCATGTTACTTTTCCAAAAATAGACATTTTCAAAATGTAGAATCACCAAATAGTGTAGACTAGTGTTTTTGAGATAATGTTTTGTCTGTGTCAGGGTTCAGCTCAACATATTTACATTTTTAGATTTACACACCAGATTTCTATTAATAAACATAAGCTTAATGTGAGATGTGCAGCATGCCAACCACATGCATTTTCAAAAAAGAAATCCATTTTAAAATGAAGTTAATGTTAAAATTAGAAAAAAAGTGAGGTGAGCGTTATGTAGACTGCGTCATGATATTTCCATTCACCAACAATCTCCTATAGCAGAAAATCATTCACTCAGAGATGCATAAATTGGTGGCGCTTGGAGAACTATTCTTTCCAGGTGTTTTGTTAAAAGACCTTTCTGTTGCTTAAGATGTCCAACTGTCTGTTTTGTCCCTCACATGTGTATTAAACTGCAGGCTGCTTGGAATTTCATACCATGGCTCTAGCAAATTTAACAGCAACTGTAATTTTGTGGCTTGAGCATATTTCACAGCAATTGTATAGCTATGTACATATGTGCCTGAGAACTCTGTCACTGAACACCAAGCAATGTGCTTGGTCAGCAAGACAAAATCCTGTTTTAGTTCAGAACTGTTATGATGACAACCAACATGACTACTTTGATACCATTACACCCAGGGTATGTAAAGTATGTTTACAAATGTCGTTTTTGTTAATACTGTGAAGGAAAAATAGGTAACTTGTGTAATATATATTTTTTTATAGCCATCTACTTTTAGTTTCAGCATAAATAATTTTTAAACGCCATTAATAAAAATTCTTCTGATTTCATTTAATAAAGTACATATTTTAACTCCATATGTGCCTTATCCTTGAATAGGCCTGTGTACTACATTTCTGAATACTGACTATCTTGAGGGGGGGGGGGGGGGAAAACATTTTCTTTGCAACCGTTGGAAAGAAGGATGCAGCATTTAACTCGAGAGCTCATTGAGCTCTTGTCAAAGCAGGAGATCACACTTATCACTTCAATTTAAATAGAAGCTCGAGGGTCCTCAGTTCTCAAGGTTTTAGATCATAAAGCCTTGGAATGTACCCTCTGTGAACAAGAGGACGTGGGGAGACATGGGCTAGCTTCCTCACATTAATATATAAGCATACATCCTCGACCGCTGGTGGGAAAGTTGTGCCTAGCTTGGCGTGGGGCAGGAGGGGGTGAGCGCAGACTCTTTGAGGCTTTGTGTGGGGCTGTTGTGGTAACTCAGCAAGGCTGCTTTGAATGAGAAAGAGCACCCACCTTGGAGAGACAACCCAGGCAGCCGGCCCATGAAAGGCGGGTTGGCAGCCGCGCAGCACGGAACCAAAGCGGCTGTAAAAGGGGGCAGCTTGGGGAGGATGCGATATGTGGCAGAGCCCCCCTGGCACCTCACGCCAGCTCAGCTTTCCACGCCACTCACTCTCCTCCCCGGCTCTGCCACCAGTAAACCCCCCCAAACACCCTAGCACACACCCGGGATAATCCTGAGGGGGAAAATGGGCTCTACGCAGGTGGTCCATCCTGACAGCTCTGACTCCAACTGGTCTGCACGTCTTTGCCCATCGCCTGTGTTCCGCCTTACAGTCTTTAAGACACAAAAATAACACTTTTCCAAGATACAGAGGTCTTTCGCTGGCCTTAGATCTTTAGAGCTGAGATCTTTGCAATAACTTGTTTGGTATAAAGAGGGCTGCTGTTGTTTAACACTGACAGCAAAAAGATTTCACCACTTACTGCTTTTCATTGTGAATGAGAGCTTCAGCCAAAAGCATGAATGCATTACTAGTTTAGCAGTAACCGGCCCCTGGTAGACTAAACAGTGTTATGTGAATACAGTGTTTGATATTAGGACATGTGTATTTCTAGCTCTTCTTTCAAAGAGCTGATAAAAAGGTTTTCAGGATGTAAGGAATACAATCACCGCAACAGTGTTGCACCTTCTAGAAGAGTGCAAATTCTGTTGTTATTGCATTTGCATGAGTCTTTAGATTGCAAGCAATTATAAGATATAATCTACGAGAGAGCATTTTTCTATCTGCATCTGTATCAAGAATCTATTTTAAAATAGTGTGCAAACACACACAGACAAGGTCAAAAGTCTCCATCAAAACTTCAAAAGGCATACTGAAACGAATGGCAAAATTGAGGTAATTAAAAGCAATTACCCAGCTCCTAAGTGGGGAACCTGTGACATGGGCAAGCATGTTAGTGCATGTGTGCAGGTTTTTGAGTCTTCACCACATGGAGTGTGAAGTTAACAGGGATGGAGCGAAGACAGTAAGCCTGCATCCTTTTTTACAGCTTCCTGCATGTGTGTGCGTGTGAGAGAGAGCGAGACTGTGTAAGAAGTGGTGAAAGGGGCTCATTCTCCCGGCTCTGGGTCCACTGGCATTCTTCAGGCTCACTTGAGCAGAACCACACACACAACTATGCTCGCCATTGTCTCTTCTGTCTATCCAAACCTAATAAAACGCTACTACCCCTAGTTCCACAAAAAAAAAAATAATAAAACTGCATTTATCTTGCACCTAACTCCAACAACCAACTAATACCATGATGGTCTGTCATCATGAATCTATGGTTACACACCCACCCAGGCACACACATATACACACTTGTTTTTATACTATATATACTGATTTTCTAGTGAAGCTATAAAAATAGACCTAAAATTGTCTAAATGCAATGCGAAAAACCTTAGCCATAATTTCAGTTAAAAATATACCTAAAACATGTAGCTTTTGTATCAAATAACTTTTTTAAGTAACTTTTCCACTTTTTAAGACAGGCTTGTTTTTCTTTGATTTTGCAACAAAGTTATGACATTTAACCTATTTGTGATGCACACACACACAAACATACACACAAACCCACACATGCCCCACAAACCCTCTCACTTCACTCTGCAGGTCCTCACTTTGGTCTATTTCAAGTCACTGTCATTGAAGCCTTGAGGGTGTGTGTGAGCCTGTGCCGTGCTTCTTTCCTCACCTCATACACGTTCACTCTGCTGCCCCTGCCTGTCTGCTGTCTTCCATTCACTGCTGAAAAGAAGCCAAATAAAAGAAAATGTGAGGGAAATCCCTCACATGCACATTGCTTTGTCTACTGTTCCATTGCATTGTGTTTCACCAAACTGAAGGAATTGAATTGCGAAATAGCCTGTGGACAGCTATGTGTATGGACAAAAGCAGCTAGACAACATCTAGCATATGGCACAGTTCAGTTGCATCTTCAGTGATTATCAAAATTGTGTCCAGATTTTTTAAGAGGTGAAGAGAAAGTGAAGTGACAAACAAGAACTAAAATGTGCAATAAATGCTTTAACATATACAGTGTTCCAAAAAATAGGCTGAGTTTCAGCCGGGCTAAATTTCTAGACATGTGAATTAAATGCAATCTACATTCTGACCATTTCCATGAGTAATAACAGAGTATCCTTTAATTGTCATAAGAAAAACTGGTGGATGAAACCAACTACTTTACATCAAGTGTAGAATAAATATGTATTATAAATTGAATGCAAAATGTATTTGCTTTCAGCACCCACAATAGTATTTAAGTCAAAACAAAACCAAATTTGGACTCCTTTTTTGATGATGTGATGACATAGCCCTGGAAGACCATTCCATTTTGCTATTTGTAATGCAAGCAAGGATCCTTGCCAAGGACTTACCTTTCTTGTCTGATGCAAAAGAAAAGCCAGTTTATCAATTTTAATGAGAGACATTTGTGAATATTATACATAGTGTTCCTCTATTATTGCTGATGAGATGATTAACTTGTAAAACAATATATTTACCTAAACTAGATGACATTGACTGATCAGAAACAGCTACCAGCTGGGGGCCTGTCTGTACTCACCAAACTATTATATGCAACTATAACTTGCTGGAAATAGCTGAACTATGTTCTATGACTTAAAACTTTGTAGCAGCAGAGACACATTTGTATTCATAAGGTGTTCCAAACTTGCTGTGTGAACACTAGGTTCAAACAAGCATTAGCTAACCATATGTGAGATCTGGGTTCAAGCTAGTGTTAGCTAACTGCTAAATAATTATAATAGTTAGTAGCTTGCTTTTTATGTCTTTGCAGTGGTGATTCTGGTGATTCAAGAAGATTAGCAAAGACAGCCTTATTGGAAATCAAACCTAATGCTAATAAGGGAGAAATAGCACAGGTATGCAAATATTCTGTTAATCCCACTTTCAGCAAATATGAATACAAAAATAAATGTATGCATATATGATGTGTTAAATCAAGCATAACCTATTTATTTTTCCCCAAACTTTCTACTTGCAATCATGAGACATTTCTGCATATACACTGAATAGACAAAAGTATTGGTACACTCATATACCTTAACCTGTTCCCTCCCTCCGCTCCTCCACATAACATCATCTGGCCCTGCCATCATTGCACACAAGGCAAACCCAGTCCCAATCTTCTCTTACATAAAGACTTAGCACTTGGTACTCTCCTCTGGTTCTCACACTGTTTCCTCATATTGTAAGTCACTTAGGATAATATCTTCTGCCAAATGAATTTAATGTAATTTTCAGATGAATTTCAAATTATGTTGATCGATGTCATCCAACATCATTACGCTCTGCGTGACACTCCACTATCTTGAGGATACCCTTCTAAGTAGAGTGGAAGCTGCTATAGCTGCAAAGCTCTTCATTAAAGTCTATGTATTTGAATGTTATTAAAGTCCCGGTTGTTGGAGATAAATAATATATGTATTATATATTTAAAGGATGTGTGTTAAAGTGGTTATTTGTGTCACACATGAACACATGACAGCACAGTGGGTACAGTGTGAAAATCTTCTTTGTATTTAACCCATTAACTAAGTGAAGCAGTGGCCAGCCAGGCAGCGAGTGATGCCGTACTTGGGTAGCATTGTGTATTGAGGGTACCTTCCACAAGGGTAGCTAAGTGGTGCCTCTGGCAAACCTGGGATTCAAACCTAAACCTTTCTAATTGCAGGGGCAACTCCTTAACCACCAGCCAATCAGCTGCCCCATATATAAGCTGTAAGAAATTACAGGATGAAGTAATATTTAGATTTCCAGTTATCTATTTTTCAGATGCTTACAGAGAAAATAAAGGAACATCTTTTTTTTTCTCACTGTCTAAAATTAAAGAAAGAATAATCAAAATGATTTCTATTTGCTATATGCCAGAACAATGAAAGAGGAAAAGAGGGATTTTTTTTTTACTATTTTCAAAAGTCAAAAGTTTACATACTCTAAGGACAGTATGCCTTTAAACAAATTGGAAAAGCCCAGGATGTATTTTAAGGCACATCTCAAACACATTGCTTCTTTTTGTGACATCATAGAGAAAATAAAAAGAAATCAGCCAAGATATCAGAAAGACAATTGTGGACCTCAATTAGTCTGATTTATCCTTGGGTACAAGTTCCACATCCCTGATGGTACCATGTTCATCTATTCAAACAGTTGTACTCAAGCATAAACACCATGGGTGTGTCCAGCCATCGTACCACTCAGGATGGACATGTCCCAGAGTTTTGGTGTGAACTGGTGTGAACCCCAGAGCAAATGCAAAACACCTTGTGAAGATGCTGGATGCAGCTTTAAGTAAGAGTAATTATTTATAGTGAAATGAAAAGTCCTTGCAAGCCTGGGAACAACGTCAATGTTTTGGAGTGGCCATCACAAGGCCCTGATCTCAATCCCATAGAAGATTTGTGGGTAGAGCTGAAAAGGCGTGTATGATCAAGGCAGCCCACAAACCTGACTCAGTTACACCAGTTCTATCAGGAGGAATGTGTCACAAGTACCAAATACTAATCAAATGTATGCAAACATTTGACTTTGATGTAAATAATAAAATTCTCAAAAAGCATTATTTTAGCATGTAGCAAATAGATCAGTTTGGTATTCCTAACTGTCCTAAAATAGGAGAAGTTAAGTGTGATTTAAGATTTAATAAGTTATGTGTCTTTTTATACAGTGTTTGTAAACTACTGCTTTTCACAAAAATTCAATCATTTAAAAGCTTTTTGGTGTTTTTGATGCTTTTTGATGTTTCTGCTCTGAACAAGACACTGTTCTCGAGTGCTTGATTTAGATGAATGTCTGATGCTTCCTCAACACCCGGGAACAATGTAAACAACTGCCCCCCAAATAAAATTTGATGAATAAAACATAAAGCTTACAGAGCTGCTTCTGAATGAAATATTGAGCCTGTTCTGTTTAAATGATATTCAGGGTCTGATTAACTCTTTACCTCTAGTTTACGTCTTTACATTAATTCACATTAGAATAAACAGATGTTTCAGCAAGTTGATCATGAAGTTTGAAGTTGTGGAAATATATATAAATATTACTGCATTGCTAACGTTCACAGTACAAAGTCATGCAGTCAAATTACATCCATGACAGATATGCATAAAATTGACAAAACATGTTTTAAAAGTAATGCTTTTATTACTTTTAAAGTGCAAATGATAAATGCAAGTAGTTATATTATTTTTAAGTCAGCAACTGAACCGTGATTACTGTCATTTGTTACAGGAAAAAAAAAAATCTCTGTAATACATAACTTTTAGCCTTCTTACCCTGACAAGAGTATTGCCCTTATCATTTGCCACTGTTCTTCAGTGTCCACACTGTTCGGTCCTGCACTTCTTGTATTGCATGTACCGAACACCATGCTGTACATAAACTTAGCTGAACTGAGATGAATTGAATGACCCGATCTGTGAGTCAAATGTGGCTCAAGACAGATGTCCAGAGACAGGTGGGCTGAAGCCTATTTGGAAATAGGTCGAAAGTAGCAATACCAACTCCCGAGACCAGACCCTGAGTAAAAAAGTGGAATTTCCCTCATTATATCCCACCCAAGGTCATGCAGGCACGAGTCATGCCACATTGGAATCTTTTCACGCTTCCCTGGGAACAAGGCGGAAAACAATCTATTGGGTCCTATCAGTGAAATCAACACCGCTGAATGATTTCACCTCTCTGGGCTTTTGCGATGACCACCTGTTCACTGCCTTCCACATTCTTTACTTCAATTACAAGATGAGAAACTTAAGATTTTACCTATTTCTCCCCACTGTGTGTTGCTACACCATATAATCATCTCACCATGGTTACTAGTCTGCAGGACAAGTGGCACAGTAGAAGCCAGTCTCGTGTGAATTCTATATGTCTGGCTCAGTCTCATATAGTACAGCATAAAACACCATAGGATCCTTACAGGAACTGTCTGTCTGCTACTATAACAAAAGGTTTGATTTTACAGGTTTCTCTTTTTTTAAGCTGCTAAATTAACTGTAGCATTGAAACGTTTATGGAAAGAGGCTTTGGTTTAACAGCATGGTGTGAAAGGAGGTTCTTATAGAATGAGATTCCTCTGAACATCTATAAAACGAATGCAAGGGAAGATTTTACTGGACGGCACATCTACACTTTTACAGAATGCAGCATTGAAATGCAGAGCAGTGAGGTCTTTAGACAGTGTGCATATTAAAACAGTGAAGAATGTACATATTCTGTTTGTGCTTGTGTGTGAGTGTGTGTGTGTGTGTGTGTGTGTGTGTGTGTGTGTGTGTGTGTGTGTGTGTGTGTGTGTGTGTGT
>JBBMFX010000101.1:13136723-13152644 GCA_037832545.1 Rhabdalestes septentrionalis
AGGAGCTGTAGTCGGGGACATGGCGGTACGCCAGCCTGCCCTTATCGGCATCCAGCCTGAGAGTGGGCCAGGAGACAGAAGAGTGCCTTTGTTGTGCGCTCTGATCTAAGGCCGGCCTTTATGGCACGCTCCAGATCCCTATCAGTGTGGGAAAGACCGAGCGAAGCTCCAGGGAGGGCGTGTATGCCTGTGTGTGTGTGGGTGTGGGTGTGTGTGTGTGTGAGAACGACTTCAGTCTGAGTCTTTTAGTCTCTCACAGCTATCTCAGCCTGCCATTCCTGATAATAGCCATAAACAAGCGCAGGCCAACTGCAGGGAGGTGGGCTAGTGATAACTGTGACCTTTGACCTCTCAGTTTCACCAGTCGCAAAAACAAAGCCTCAGAAACACAACGCGTGTGAGCCTCACGCCCTTCAGACCCACGCCTACCGCTGAGTTCCTGAGACATGTTTTATATTTGCTGCTTTTCACTGACGTAACCAAGCCATAAACATGTCCCGGCAGGTGTCATATGTTGTCATGAGCTGTCAGGAAATATTGTGTCCATTAGGATAACTGTGAAACATCACCATCACCAGTAATAATCCTGACAGACTCCATAATATTTGATGTGATGGCATAAATATTTGATGTCATGACATAAACCTTTAATGGCATCAAACAATATAGCACATGCCTTTAGGTTTACCACAATGGGAACCACGTTGTAATTCTAAAGGACATAAGCAATTATGGCAGCTCATGATAGCACATGACTCCGCTATGATATGCTAAAAGCATAATTATGTCAGTGTTGTGTAACAGAGCTCGAGGTACATGTTATCATTACCTGTCAATCTTTTAAAACCGTAGTTAAAAAAAAAAAGAAAGAAAGAAAGAAACATAGTGTTCTTATAGCTTAGCCAAAGTAATGTCATATTTGAGCAGAAGAAGAGTTGATAAAAAGTTGCTGCTGTGGGCACAGTCTCCCTATTTCTGCCATTTTTTACTTTTACGTTATTGACAGAGAGAATGACAGTAATGAAAGTTCATTACATAATTTAATATGTACTTGCACACTTATATTTGAATAGAATCAACAGATTAGAGGTTTGATGACGCTGTGAAGCTGGGAGAACGTACAAGTGTGCTTGTAATGGGTATCTGTGTTTATCAAGTCATCTACAATACAGATTAACTCTGTTCCCTCATGGCATGCTGAAAGCAAATGTAAGAGCAGAAGGGCTAGCCTTGTGACTCCAGCTCCTGCAGCTTTTCACCTATGCTGGCATGCCATTAAAACTGGTTTTAATATCTAATGAAAGACTTAAAACCTGGGTCATAAGGGCCTGGTTGGCTGTGCCCCTTATTTTAAGCCCTCTAGCAATGCTGATTTTGCACTAATGGAAACTATTTGGTCCAGCAACCAAAACAAAGCAAGCAGTGTTTCATGGAATAATAGACTACAGAGAGGCAAAAATAGCACATACCTGTTGATACATTATATGGACAAAAGAATTGGGACATGTGACTATTAAACCAACAAGGACTTTAATGATAGTTCAAAAACATAGACTTTAATATAGAGTTGGTCTCACTTCTGCAACTATAACAGCTTCCAATCTTCTTGGAAAGCTTTCCATGAAAATGGAAAAAAAAAGTGTTTCTGAGGGAAACTGTGCACATTCATTCTGAAGAGCATTTATGAGGTAAGGCGCTGATGTTGGATGAGAAGCATCCTGATATATCCTGAAGCCTGACGATTGATCTTTACTGGAAGTGAGGGACCACCTGAATTCAGTAATTAACAGCTTGTCCCAGTACGTTTGTCCATATAGTGTATGTGCTTGTATAGTATAGTGCTTGGTAATACCTTTTTCTCTAGATTTGTATCTTGGTTTGGAATATTTACTTATTCCAAGGGTAGTCCAAATGTCCACAAATGTCTTTATAGCAGGTTTTTAATGACGTTCCCCAAAAAAACTTTCATTCATTTTTTGTAACCACTTAATCCACACAAGTGTTGAGGGTACCCGGAGAAAATTATACTAACATTGTGAGAACTTAATTAATTACTCTTTGAACTTTTTACTACAGAGGAAATGAAAAACTTAGCTTCCATTTAAAGACCCTTTACATAAGATTAACTAAGTTCTGGAATTTTCCCTGTCCGGTTTTGCCGGGGATGGCAGAAAGACATGATCATATTAACTGCTTTTATAGTTTATTACCTTATTGAACTACCATCAAAAATTCCTCCAGGTCAAATTTCCCTGAACTTCTTTTTTTTTATGTTGGAACAGCATTTTACAGCAGGTGGGGGCCGGCCAGACTGGACGCTTTCTCACCAGACTATAAAAGAAGGACTATATAGTCTTCGTGGCTCTGAGGTCACTGGCTAATCTACAACTGCTGAGGCTGTTAGCTGAGTCACGGATGAGTTCATGGAGACACTGAGAGTGGGTCCCACTAAATCAGCCTCCACTCGAGCCCTCTGACGCCTCGACCACTCAATTAGAGACCTAATGAGTCAAGCAGGTTAGGTGCTCAATGAATTAACGGGGTAGACCCGCTAAGGGTCTGGCTCCAGTGATATCACAGCCATTAGAAAACCAGAATGGAGACATTGAACAAGCAGAAGAGGGGACCATAAGCACTGATGGATGTCTCCTCTGACCTATGCAGAGTAGGTGCATGCAGTAAGTGAACGGAGTCACAGCAGTGTATGCGCTCGGTTTTTCTGAAGGGCTCCACAAGTGCTGACCTCTCCAGTCTTACAGTAGTTTGTTGCTGTATTCAGACTATTATATGATGCCCAAGAGGCCTGGCATGGTCTACAAAGGAAATTTACTGCAAGACACAAGTTGCAGGGACGGAGTCATAGAGAAGATCAAATTTGTCTTTTCCTGAAGCACAGATTGATTATATGATTTTCATTGGTCTTGCAGTACATAAATTAAAGGAAGCCACAGTCAGAACATACGTTTTAACCTTTGTCTTAAATATACTACACTTGCAAATATCTTTTTAGCACATTTAGTACATAGAAATTAAGTCTCCTTAATGCATTATACTATTATCAGAACATCTCTTTCATACCTGGATAAAACCTGTGGATAGTCTTAATGACCCTCTAACTGACCAGGATCCTCAAGTTAGTTCAGGCCTCCATTTATCTATAAGTTAATAATAACTCAGCCATAACTCAGTACTGGGTGATAAGCCTTAGGATGTGATATGCCTGGGATTTTAGGGTTCTAGAGACATCTCAAAGCCTTAAGTGATTAAATGGGCTTAACCTGTTATTAGTGTGTTAATACAAGCATTTAATTTGCATAACGAACAATTTTACATCTTCTCCCTTTTTTCATTTTCAAAATATGGAACATCAACTTTGCAAAATTTGCAGTTTTTTGTAGCTAGCAAAACATCATGCAAATACTTGGGGTGTAGCTGCAGGCAGAATGCGTTTTTTGGGGGGAGGGATTTTGTTTTTCAGAAGGAGTTCGAGTCTAGCTGCAGGCTAAAGTTCAACCGGTTCTAAGAGTGCCTGACAGTAAGAGAGATCAGCCACTAGATAGCTCATAGAAAGCATTATCTCCTGAAGCTTCCTTCAGAAAGACTTGGCAATTGACACAGCCTGGCCACACATGGCAGGTCATCCCAGTGAATGAGAGCCAAGCTGAGATTTAATATTTACATCACTGGGCCTATCAACAAGCACATACAAAGAAGTTTTCGTATACAAATCTGCTTTCTTTAAAGAACGGACCCAAAGGCCTGAAATGCAAGCTTTAATTTTTAGGTCTCCCTTATGATTCTCTCTGACCTGTCATGCAAATGGTAAGCACAACAAAGTAAATGAGGCCCAAATCTCCACCAGTGTGTCATAAATCTTCAGCCTTACTACCGTGGGGCTCCACTTTAGAGAGTGTTAACGTGTTTCACACCTTGAGGCCAGCAAGTGTGGAGAAACAGCTTCCTTTCACAAACACTCACACCCATCTCCTCAGGCAGTGTTAGTTCACATTTTCAAGAGACCCTCATTCAGCTTGGTAAGAAGATGTCCCTCCCGCAAACCACTATCCACATTTATCTTCAATAAAGTTAAAGGCAAACAAGTCGTACTTTCCATTAAAGTCGATTCAATTTTGGTTATATTGTGCCGTTTACAATTAAAATCACAAAGCAACTTTTCAGAGTCCAGGTCCAAGACCCTAGTGAGCAGGCCAAGGCAACGGAGGCGAGGAGGAAACCTCAGGAGGAACCAAGATTCATAACCAAATGTTAGAAAAGGATCCTCTAGTAGCCATTTGCTTGTAAAGAAATAAAGTTCAGGGCGAGGTTACATCTGTTGTGATAATTTGATTAGTGATATTATCAGCCAGCACGGAGACATGCAATATTTAAAAATAAAAGCAAAACCTTTACGATATTAATGCTTCTGTCAGTGGTGCCAGTTTAGCATTTGATCTTTTGTTATTCATGCTGAAGAAGACAAGAGACTCAAAAGCACAGGGGGTATCAACATCTTATCTGAAATCAGATGATTTGGATATCAGCTGCAAATTAACTGAAGTCTCTGTGGCCTCTGTGACCCAAGATCCAATAGAGAACTTCTGCAAAATGCATTGTCTTAGATATGCAAATCTATGCAAATACCAGAGTAACATCAAAAACAGTTGTAATTTAGTTAATGAATTTGTAAAAAATGTCACAACTAAGCAATTATGTGGTACCTAAGTAAGATAATAGTAGTTTGCTGAAGCTTAAACTTAAAAAAACAGCTTGCATAAAATATCTAATTTAATCATTGCAAGTTAAATGCTTAAGGGGAATATTTAAACCTGTAAGTTAAATTCTTGCTGACAAAACCTAATGAGATATGAACATGTCATCAAAAATGTACTTTTTACAAAATCCAGGTCTCAGATATGCAGGTCTTAAGTATGCAATTTGGTATCTAATCCTATGAAACTGACTTTTATTGAAACTGCCATGTACCCTGAGCCTGGTCTCACAAGTTTCCATGCAGCCATCACTAAATACAATTTAATCAATATACGTGCTATATACGGGATAGTAGGAGATAAATAATTATGAGTTGATTTCTTATTGTTTTTGTTTTTAAAGTGGTTGAAACAGGTTGAAATGCCATGAGACAGGGAAATTCCCAAACCCAAACAATCACTCTAACCTTAACCCTAACATTAGCCCTAACAGTCACCTGTTACCTCTGATGCTGGCGATGTTACATAGTGCGCATTAAAATACATAGGGTAGTGAAGCTTTGTCCTAGCATGAAATAAACCCTAAATCATGATCACAGCACATATTTTAATTAAATTGTATTTCGTGAATGCTGCACAGAAAAATTTTAGATCAGGTTTGTACTTCAGGACTAGGTTTAATCACTGTCCAGAAAACACAACCTACCATCACCTGTGCAAAACCAAAATTCTTAAACTTGAGAAAATGCATTCTAGACATGTAATATTAGAGTGGAAAAACAACATCTTTAACATGTGATTGTTTTTAACATTAAAGTGCAAAAGACAGTCTTGATTCAACCTACTGATAGACTTTTAATTGATTGCCTTATCAGCCTTATCAATAGACTTCAGATAGAAATAATACAACTGGAACCTTGATTCTAGTGCATTAATTAATAATGCAATGTGACACAGCCAGCCAATGCAATGTGACACAGCCAGCCAAGACAGAATCGAGTGGTTGAAATCCCACTTAGTATCCTAAATAATAGGGTAATTATTAAAAGGACTGAGATGTAAAAATGTAAATTCCCTCATATTATGCTATATAAAAGTTTCAAACAAAGAGCCAGAGAAACACAACATGAAGAGTTATGTAGTATATGTTGCTAATTTGTAGTGTCTAAGGATGATGTGGGAGTGGATGGTACATTTTCATTAGCAATGTAAAGTGCACCTGCACATTCACAGCATCACCCTAAAAAAATTATTGTGACAGTGTCAGCTAGTTCCACATTGTCAATAAAAGCAGTTTCAGACATTGATCTTCTTCTTTTATCCTTAATGAAGCCAGCCAACTTGTTTCAGTGCATGTGTTACCAGCTTAAAAAGCAGCCTTGAACAGTTCTTCAGTGAAAAGAAATCCAAGAAGAGTACACATACAACCGATTGGCAAACGCAATGTTCAATCAAACTGGGGCTGACTGAATGTGCAGGCTTCATCAAAGACAAAGCCCTATAGCCCTTTCAAAGGGAGTCTGATGGAGGGAAACAGAGCTGTGTGTTGACCAAGAGGATCGTAATAGCAAACAGAGAGCAGCTTGGCTCTGATCCCACATCTGTCCCCTGTGCTCTGGCCATTGGGCCACCAGATTTGAGGGATTGGCCTCTCTCAAGTGGACTGAAGCTGGCCTTTAGCCTGCAGCAACACAAAGCGATAAAGGTTTGTAATTAGCAATGCAGCAAGCATCAAAACCAAGGCTGAGTGTAGCAGAGGTCTGGCCATTTGGGGAATGAGAAGGACAGATTAGATGTGTGTGTCTTTGTTTGTGTGTGTTTGTGTGGGTGTGTGTTCTATCAGCTCCAGTATGGATTGTGCTACTAAGACAAAATACTGCAAAAATACTCCCAGTCCAGGAGTGTGTGTGTGTGTGTGTGTGTGTGTGTGTGTGTGTGTGGCTGAAAGAGAGAAAGAAAGAGAGACAGAAAGACAAAGTGGGGGGTAAAGGCGTGTAATAATACAGCACCTGTCGGCCTAAAGTGTGATCCACCAGTACAATGGCAGGGTTAGAATGTTAATATCAGTTTCCAAAGCTGAACTCACAGTGAAATAAGACTCTTTTACATGATTGTGAAACAATGAATCCCCTTCTAAGCTCCATGTAAGCCTTCCGATTAAAAATCATGATTCAACAACATTTACTGAAGCTGACTACTTTTTCCTGATTACTGTTTAATACACACAAAGGCTCCTGGAACCAGAATGACCTCAGTGCTGCTATATGGTGCGCTTTCAATGTTTAACAGTAAATATATTTTATGTAACCTATGCATGGAATTTAGGAATTGCTTGTGACAGATGCAAGAAATTGATCATGTTTTTAATGAGGAAAGATGCCTACCATGATAATAAAGTCTGAAATGGTTTCCATGCATGTAAAAAAAAAACCTTGCCATACTTCCTCTTTTAAAATGCAAACATTAAGAAAACAGTTCGGTGGTTCATCTGAGGTTCACTTTGAGGTTATGGGTAATTGTAGTTGCTGTTTTAAATTTTAATCAGCACTCATCTTTGACCTCTTATTCCCACCAGAAGACACACATTTGTATGTACAGATTTTGACCAAGCACAGTCTTCAAAGAAAGAAGAAAAAATATTAATTTCAGCTACCAGCAATGGTAGCAGGACATTGCAAAGAATACAAATCTAGTCATGAGTTAATAAATACAATTCTTATTACAGTTGAAAATGTGACATTTAATGCATTATGTTGGCATGCAAAAAATGTATACAGCAAAATGAGAGTACAGTCTGAAATATTTATTCTGTTACTAAAAATGTAAATGTTATCACAGGTTGTAGAAAGTGGAATAATTTGTGGTGTTACAATAAGAAGCAAGCCTTTGTACAGAAGGGTATTTGCTCATTTGAGGTGAACTAACGTAGGCTATGTCATACCAAAATAATTGGCCACTTTTCCGGAAGATGGGTAAGTAATATATGAAATGGGTAGTATTTGAGAGATGCTTGTATCCTGAGGGCCTGTGAGTATGCTGGCCACTATCATGGCTTACCATCGAAGGTTCCTTGAGTAAAGGAGCTCCTCTTTGAAACCTTAAACCTAAAAAGGAGGGAAAATATAACAAAGGTTCTTTCTCTCAATAGCCTGATCGAAAAGTTGCCCTGTAATGACATGACTCTCCCCCTCCCCACTGCAATAACCTGCCTTTGAAACACAACTGTCCTGAGCTTCATTAGCATTCCAACAATAGTAGGCCAGCGTACAGCGCAAGCTTCACCCACTTTACAGTCTATCAGGCCCAACCAGAGGGGCAATCAGTTTCCCTAAAGACCCACCTCTTTACATCTCTATGGGACAAGTCATTAGCTAAGTAGAACCCCCTCTTCTCTCCCTGTGCCATACCCTTTAGAAACAAAGTCAGCCTTTGTATCTTTTAAATGATCCCAAACAAGGCCCATTTTCTGGTTAATACATATTTACAGCCATGTAAGGTTTTTGTGGGAAGCCTGTAGTTTTATTTTGCAAGGTGTCATTCCTTGGGCCATAAAATCATTAACAAGCTTTTAGGGAGCAATTGTTCCACTGTTTGAAATGTGGCTTCTGCTGACCTCAGTGAGTAAGTAACTCTTGAGCAGACAGATGGCCGCTCAACAAATGCCATGAATTTCTGAATCGGTCCTTCAGTATGAAGCCCCACCCAAACCTTCCAATGATGCTGCATATAGAAACAAGAGTTTAAAGCAATAATACCAATTAAACACAGTGCCTGTACGAACTACTATAATCTAAACACATGAACAAATTAATAAATAGAAATTGGTCACAACTGCTAGATTTACAAATACAGGGGGTTCTCGAGTTACAACAGTCTTGACATACAATATTTTGAGGTTAAGACACTCAGTCAAACTGTCACTCGGCACACCATTAGCCTCGTACTTAGGGACTACGTGGGTGAACTAGTTTGGTTGCATGCAGTGGAAGACTACACAGGAACGGTCCACATGAGTGAGGGCATTCACTTTTTATGATTTCACAACACTGGTGAGTGACTTAGACTAGGGTGTGATTTAACTTTGACATGACTGTTGAAGGAACATATCTGTGGAGTAACTCAAGGACCCCCTGTACAAAACTCTACTGGACCAGGAGAAAGTATTGCAAAGTCAGCAAGGCCAAACAGCATGAACAATGATGGCAGGATGGCTTTAGCGTATAGTGATCCATAAAGGCCATTCCCACACAGACACCCAAATAAAGAGAACCACAAACAGGGGTGTGCTAAGGGTCACAACAACATGTACAAGCTTTGACACCAGAATTGTTCCTAGCCTGATTAAATTGTCTTATCTATCACTGTGCCTTCTCTTTCCCTCCTTTTTACAGTAGACCCCTGGGTGAGGGGTCATCAGCTGAATGAAAAGGGCATCTGCGGTGATCCATGAAAGGGGACGAGGGAAGAACAAAAGACAGAATCCCCTCGCCAACAAAGACAAAGGAGGCAGGCACAAGTCCCAAAAGATCACCCAATCATCTCCCGTCGACAATGACAAGCTCTTCGGAACAAGAAGGGATAAGGAGGGGGATCGGAGGGAGATAAGCCCGGGCCCTTGAGGGATTTGAGCACGAGCTGCTAATTCCACTCTGCTTAGCACACAATTAATTTCCCTCTGCCAGCAATGTCTGGGCCCAGATAAGGCCACGGAGTATCAGTCCCAGCTTAAGTGATGAAGAGGTAAAAATGAGCACTGAACAGATGCCATCAGACAAAAGCTGGTGATGAAGAGGCCAAAGGTAAAGAGAAGGCCTTGAAAGATACAGCTTAAATAAAAAAGACTGTCGATGCTGATTGTATAAATAACATAAATACATTCAGGAGAGGTATAGTTGGTTTCTCAAAGTGGTAGCTAGGGTTTCCTGGCTTTTTCTTGTGCCATTGTTAATTAGGTGGATCTACATTTAGCAATTTTTCTTGTTAGAATGTAGAGTAATACTGAAGATACTGAAGTGGATGTGTTGTAAGAGAAATATTACGCCTGCAAAATGTTTTATTAAACAGTGTTAGACAGGTGTGATATATGGAGCATGGTCACCTTAGGAATTATGATTATAGTTTAAACAGAAACATGTGTTAGTATGAATAGGCTATATGAACTGGGACATACAGCCTATTTTTGTGGTCATTTTCTTTTCAATATATCAACCAAACCTGCAAAATCACTGGAATATGACTGTCAGCTGACTGGAAATATGCAAACCAAGTTTCAGCTCTGTTACTTGTTAATTAGGAGGATGGCCTTGCTTTGCCAGTCAGTGTTTTTTCAGAATGTTAGTAAGGCAATACAATGCCTAGAGTAATCCTGCACGTAGCGTGATAATGTAACTTTTGTTAAAATGTTTTGTTGACATGCAGTGGAACGATATCCTGGGTCTAAATCCAGACTTTCAGGAAGAGAGGAAATTCTTTCCCACAAAAAGGGACAATATAGCTATCCAAGCCGAAAACGATGCCCCTGCTGACTTTTACATTACAGTCAATGTAGCAAGAAGCTAATGCTCGAATAGGCTTAGCTTGTGACAAAAGTATCCAACCTCTAAGAGAGCCAGACTGTGTTTTTGGCCCTATTAGAGCACCTGCCTGATAGCTCAGTGGCTCAGGAACTCCTCTTTTCCGGTGGATAGCTCAGGAGTCTAGATTAGGCCCCTGGAGGGCAGCCATCCCCCAGTGTTTTTTTATAATGGCCGCCCCACAGGGCATCAGGCCCTGTGTCCACGGCCCTGGAGCTATGTTCAAAGCCAAAGAGGATCTGCCCCCCCAAACCATGCAATTACCTCACTCTGGGCTTTAGTGCCCACTGGCCGCCAGCTTCCGTAGGAGTGACCGGCAGCAGTGGTTTCTGGAGCTCCACATAGATTTATTCTGAAACGTCCAACTTTTAAAGCATACTTGAGTTCATGACTCTTGACATACTTGATTTCTTTCTATTTTGAATACATATATATCAGGTATTTCATATGAATACATATGCATATTTAAGCAATGATGTAGGCCTTGAGCCAATAGCACAAATGGATCAGGCCAATCTTATGAGTGATAATCTAAAGCAAATCAATTGCCTGCTGGGGTCATAGATAGGTTAGTGGAAGTTTGAGCAGCCAGCACAAATGACCTGATCGCAATCAATCTCTGTCCTCTCGTTCCTTTACAAGACACACGCGGCATGATTCCTCCATCAAACTCTCCACACAAAACAAAGACAACAGATGCTACCATCAGCACTCCCTGTGAAAGAGTCTATTCAGCCCTGGACACCAAACGTTTTTCATCTACGCTCTAGATTATTGTTGTGGCCTGTTTTCTAAGTACAGAGGGACAGAAACAGCTGAAAATATTGATATTGTAAAACTTTGACTTTAAAAGGATTTATCATCTCTGATGATAGTCAAAAAAAGATGAAGATAATGCATATTCCACTGTGAAGGTAATTCAGTATTTCAGGATTCAATACTCCTTAAAACCAGAGATCAGTATTTGGTCAATATTTAGCATCACTGGAACATCAAACACATTTAGAAGTTGCTTTAATATCATTATTGACTTTCTTAAACTCTACTTGAGAAAACAGCATACATATTCAACAATAAGAATATGACTTACTTCAGTTTAATTAGACTACTAATGTGTAGATTATGAGGCATGGAGAGCATGTGAAAGCATTTTACATGAAGAAGCAGATCCGGTGAATACTTTCCTCTGGAGCATATTGTCCCACTTGTGTGATTTGGAATGGTAAACACTGAGGCTAATGTTTGTTACAACAATAATGGCATAATAATGGCAATTCAAGACTATAAATGAAATGCGCAGGCCTTCTAAATAACAACTTTGACAGTTGATTCACTACTAAATCACACAAAACTTCGTCTGCATCCAAATAGCTTCCTTTAAGATCGACATGTCCTGATTTCACCTGATCTGTAGATCCAGCCTGTTGGTCCAGTTTGATTTGAATATTAGGATGCAGTCATGGAAGGCAATATGCACTTGAGAACATGACACATGCAGTTAAGAATCTTGCTGTTTGTGCAACATTGTACAACAATACTAGTTACTTTGTGCAACTTTGCGTCATGCATCAAAACATCTCCTTTATTCATTCATTACTTGTTGTATTGTAGTTAGAAATATTTATATCATGTGTTTCTTTAAAAATGAATGAACAAAAAGATGAAGATGCTTTTTTTCTGTATTTTCACTGGTCTGAAAGTACTGTCATGAAACTGCTGCTCTAAATTCGATGATTCAGCCCCTCTGTAGTTACTGTGTGTGGATCATGATACTGGAGTGAAAACCAAAATAGAAAACAATGAAATTCTAATTGTAGCACAAGAAAACCTACACAGCAACAGGTGGAACTGTAATATGAATTTAGGGTTCTACCTGGTTGCCCCTGAAGGTGTCAGTCATACCCACATTTGCATTTTAAGTTTATCTTCTGTATTGGCCAGGTGGAAGGTGATTGTATTGCTAGGCAGGGGTCCGTCACATGGGAGAGGGACACACAAACACACTTATCTTAAAGATAGGAAGCAGGGGATGAGATTCACTATTAGATTGCATGTTAGTAATTATGTTGCCAGGATGTGGCTACAGCCACAAACAACACTTAACTGACAACCAGGTAGAAATACAGCAACAAATTAATGCTACCTGGAAAGCTTGCTAAAATCTCTGCTTGTTTTTAGTATTTCCAGTAACTTTCAATAAAACTCAGTAGCTTCACATAAAAAAAAATGTGTGCATTATCATCACATAATAAAATTATTATATCAATCTATCTTATGCCAAAATATCAGTCTTTCAGTTTGCTTATTTTGCCAGTATTTGTGTTGATATACTTTACTTTATTATTCGTTTAAATCAAGCAAAGCCAGTGCATCACATTTAAAGTTCTTTTTTCCCAAATGTCCTAATTGCGTAAGTGTGCTACTAATCAAGGAGCACTCATCACACTCCAGTGCATAGCATACCTGTCAACTACATATTCTAAAATAATCACTAGCGAACATAACCTTAGCAAGTATTGTGGGGACCTCCAAAGATGAACCTAATATGGCACAGATTGAATTTATTTCTGTGTTTTTACACACAGTGTCAAACATAATGTTGGTCTCTGATGGACCAACAGGGTAGGTGAGGCAGACATACTTGTGCTTGTAGAGCAGGGGGCTCCTGATTATTGAGCCCTGTCATCTTTATTAGATCCCTCATGTAGACTCTAATGCAGTTTTACACCCTTTGCTCAAAGCACTAATTCCTTTTAATTTCAGGTTTATTAATGCCCTAAGATAGTGGGACTATCTATTTATCATTCAGTAATCACATGAAAAACAGTTCTTAGATTGTTATAAATGTGTGTAATAAAAATCTGGTCATTAAAAGAGGTTTCAAATAATATCCTATATAAGAACACTTACTTCTTGGAGATATCCACCAGCAACAATTTTCAATCTAATGCTAATTAAACTAAAGTGATTAATAATTTTAACCTTTGAGCAGTAGAAGAGCCAAGTTAGTACCTTACCAAACCTTCTTTAAATATATAAGGATAAGGATTTAAATAAACATTTAAATTATGTAGTCAAAAGTTCAAAAGTTCTTTAAAGCAGTGGCCCCCAATCTTTTTTGCCCCACAGACCAGTTTCATGTAAAACAATATGGACAGATACAACTAAAAACAAAGTGCATTTGTTTTTTTACTCATTTTCCAAACTTTTTTTCATGTACCATAACATGTGACTGAGACGAGCATTTTTTTTTCAAAATAAAAATTATTTAAATTCGGTCTTCCTGTGCAGCTTGTTACCAATCGACTCACAGACCAATACCATGATTGTGAACCTTTAATTTTAAGAGAGTATGGAAGGCCTTTAATTAATTGTCTCGAATTGTGATCCTAGTCACACCAGTTCTGAGACGACTTTTTGAGGCTTGCAAGTCAAACCAGGAATCTTTTGAAAAAATATCACTAAGATACATTCAAGAATGGCAGATGTGTTCAACTACAAAAGACCTGATCCCCCTGGCCTTTTGCTTTAAGGAATCTCACTACCTAAGCCTAAGAAATGAAAACACAATATTCACCATGAAAATAACAAAAAAAGATCATCTTCTTTGTCCACTATTGCTGCACGTATGCCAGGAAGTTCCAGCATGTTGGTCAGCGTGGCAAATCTGCCATCCTCCATCATCTTGAAAGCTGTGTCCAATCGTATTCATCCACAGCAGCAGGTAGCCCACTTGCTTTGGCCATTGCACTGACCACCTTTTCCAATTGGCTAAAGATCCCTGACCAGGCCATGGGTCATTGGCCTGGCCGAACAGAGGCCGTGCTCCTGACTAATGGGGTCCAGAGAGGCTGTGAGAGTGATTAATGACTGGTCAAGCTGACGGCAGCAGCGGTGCCATGACACAGCCGCTGGGCATGGGGCTCGAAACAGCAACGTCTTTGTCTCATGACATTCTGCCTTCCCCTCATGAGCAATATGTTACTGCCAACCTGCGCTCAAATGTTCCACTTTAACACTGCATTGCAAGGCACTGATTAGATTTTTTCACTGAAAGCAACTCTGAGTGAAATTTGCTTTCGTGGATGAAATTCACGTGTGTATGTTAAAACCATATGCAAGTCACTGAAACAAATTGGCTTTGATGTTCAAAAATTGCATTTTCCTCTGTCAAAGATGTGGTATATGAAAATTTTCCAAAGGCTAAGTTAAGCAATAGCATTGTGTCTCATCATAGTCAATACAGTCAGATGAATGCCAGGCCAGCTAAGTGAATCCATGATATTAAGACACTTCAGAAGTAAGTGTAAGGCCCTCTGTGCTCTGGTAGTAGAAGGCAAGCAAACTGAGGTTGCCCTAAAGGGTGTTTTGTCCTCGTTAGACTATTATGACCAGATGGAATCTCTTTTTCATTCACTTGTACGTAGATGCTAAGACATGCAAGCTACAAAGCAAATCTTTTTTAAATTATCTCACATGAAAATTTAATCAAAGGAGCCATTCTGTTGTTGCGAACACTGTGATGAATTTTTTTAGCATTGTTTATCCAGTCCAATGCACTTTTTTTTGGAAAGAACAACTTATATTTTGAAGAATGTCCTCTTTTAGCAAGATTTCTAAATGAACTAAAGTACACAGAATGAATGCAATTATCATGAGCTGTCATGAGTCACAATGTGAGTCATACCAGAAACTCAGATTCAAGTAAAGACATTGCAAACTTTTCCAAGCTTATCGAAAAACAGCCCCTGCAGCTGCCGCTGTGTGTGGGTGGACTGTTTGTCTCCCATGGACCTGGGAGTCGGGCCTCAAAAGTTCTTCGGTCTTTCAACTAATTGGCCGTGGGCTGGCCCTAAAAATTATTGACAGTTGTGTGATATACTGCCGGCATTGTGTCTTTTGCCCATTGTGTGTCATGATAAATAATGCCCTTCCACAAGATATGTGGAGCATCCCGGCTGAAGACCAGCATGGTTCCTGGGGTGACAGACCTTCTCTGTTGGAGGGCAGGGTCTTCAGGAGCGTCCCGCTGCTGGAAATTAGTTGTCGGCAGACCCCTCTTTCTGCTGGTGACAGACACAGACCCTAGATGAGAAATTAGTTGAAATGATAACTTGATTAGACCTCAGGCAGCAGGATGTGTTGGCAGAGGGCATCTAAAGCACCAGGAGACCCCTGAAGCTGCTCTCCTTAGGATGGATGCACTCTCTGAATATTAGCCTTAACCCCAATTAGTAAACTTTAGCTTTAATATTACTCATAGGCTTACATTGATAAAAACAACATCACAAACATGGCACCACTTACATATCGAATCCTTTTTTACACCCTTTGAAACTCCAATGGTGTAAACACGTCATAATGAATGGACCAATATACATCATCCTTAATTATATGGAAAGAAAGTTACACACATTCCTTGCATTATACCCATCTATCCCAGGATAGGCTCCGGGTACTTGCTACCCTAGGGAGGATCAAGCAGTTACAGAACGTGAGTGAATGAGTAATGTACTATATATATATATATAGTACATTACTCATTCACTCACGTTATTTAAATGCTTGATCTTCCCTATTAGGGGTGGAGACAAATACAAATACAGATGCAAATAGCGGCCGCTCTACACACCCCTATT
>JBBMFX010000101.1:13173366-13183499 GCA_037832545.1 Rhabdalestes septentrionalis
AGAGAGAGAGAGAGAGAGAGAGAAGCTATTGGGGGGGGGGGGGTGGATGAAAAGGAACTCTTTAGTGATGCTAACTGGGGCTCCTCTTTTCTTCTCATCCAGCATACCAGGCCATCACACCAGTTTTGATCCCAGAGCATTGAGTTCAATTCTTCAGGGGATTAGTTTTTATCCATTTTCATGAATGAATTTCTCCATGCAGATTTTCTTCAAGCGGACCAACTGCGGATTTTCACTCATTTTAGTTTCATTGTTGATTCAGACTCTGTCGATGTAAAATTGCATAGACATGTATGACCAAACCACAAAGGCACAAAACATACATGCATACTTATGTTTGAGAGCATACTTGGTTTTCAAATTAACAGAGAAAAGATCATGTCAATGGATCTCATTTCTGGGTCATAGCCTGTTTTCAACCACGGACTGAGATGAGATTTTTATGACTTATTTAATAGATTTCATTCTCGTATGTACAAATATATTCACGTGTGTGCTGGATACATCTCGTGCCAGCTTAACATCGGATGTTCTTGTATTTATTAATGGATCAAAATCTTATGATCATTAGTTTTGAAGGTTTTATTTTATAAGAAAAAGTAAAAGATTTGTGGCCAGTTCTCCCACTGTGTTTTTTGTTTGTTTGTTTGGTTTGGTTTGCATTTTTTTTACTGTTTAATCTTAAAAATGTAATAATGTGGTTGCCTTGAGTGGTATGTTAACTCCTTATTTTACTGTGTAACTACATCACAAGGGTTTGTCCAAAATTACATAGAAAACAATGCAAATTGGGTTGAGCTGTTTTTAAGATATGAAAGTTATGAATAGAAAAAAAGGAACCCCAACAAATGATTCAACAGAGGTATAGTAAACTTAATAAAAAAGTTTTAAAAAAACATGTGTAAAGTTTCAAAGTGCTTAGTAAGTATACATTTAGACAAAGGCAAAGGGTAGCTCGCTTAGTGTTATTCAAGTTAAAGGGAAGATTAACCAAGTCAAGTGAAGAAGCGCCACTCTGGCCATCCTATGCCAAGAGTGAGAAGCCATGGATTGAGGCAAAGCTTCCCTGGACAGCCTGAGAAGCTGACAAAGAAAAGAGCCACTCTGCTTAATATGCCTCTCAAGCCAGGAGAGCAGTTCAGAGTGGGCCCAGCACGGGGGTCCATCGGGGCAACAGTGGCCACTACACACTCCCCCTCTCCAGCATCACCCGGCTCTAAGACTGTTGGCCTCTCACACTCCATAGGCCCCACGCCATCATTGTGGCATACGAAAAAAGCAGGGAAAAGACAGTCAGTGTCAGGGCAAGACAGCGTCCATTAGGAGACCAGAGGGAAGAAAGAAAGCCTCTGCTCTAAAGCCCTCGTAAAGTAGCTCGGAGAGCATATAGGCCAGATGTGATGGTGAGCGATATAGAGGATAGCAGGCGAAGGAGAAAAGGGAGAAGAAAAAGAAAGTGAAAGAGCAGGGAGGGCTGCCTCTGTGTTTTAGAGGGGCACCCCTTTTCTTATCCCAACCCACTTCCTTTTGAGAGGCTTCTGAAAGCTGTCTTCCCATAGCAACCTCTGAGGTGGGCCTGTAGATTCGCTTTTTCCCCCCTTTTACACTTATGCAAACCTCACTGGTAGCCCAACCTCCCTGCTCTGGCTAGCTAAAGTTTCTGCTCCAGTGGATGCGGACAAGGCCACCATTAACTGCGGCCCTGTGTGAGGAGCACGTGGGACAAAAGGCGCAACACGGTGTCCCAGCCCTCAGACAAGGCTGGAAACAAATGTTACAGGGCCGGTGCAGAATAGAATCATCCGGCCGATGTCACTGAATACATTTACCTACCTCAGAGCGCTTTCAGCTGCCTGCCTTTGTTTTAAACAGGGAAGAAGGGAAGATGTGAATGGCGGGAGGCAAGGGGCGGGGAAGGAGCCATGTGATGAGAAATAGCAGGGATCTCCACAGTGACCATCTATAACGCCTCAGGAAAAAAAAAACCCAACTGCTTCACAATTTGTTCTCAGGACATGAGAGGGAGTTTTTCTTCAAAAACAATACTGTATTCTTATACATACTCTCTGCTATGGCCTTTTTTTGCATTGTTTTGTCCTGTTTCTTTCCCCCTTCCTTTGTTTTGTCTGATTTCCTCCTCATGTGGTCTTTACACTAATTAGACATTTGAAGAGGGAGTGTAAACTCACCATCTCTGGCTCAAAGGATTTTTGAAGAGTTTGTACAAATCATTAAGGTCTTCGAAAACTGTTTTGTCAACAAACTGATCAAAAGCTTGAAATGCAGGCTAGAACGGTGTTGCTCTGGCAGTGTTTAAACAGAGAAGTGAGGACACAAGACAAAAAACTCTGCAAAGGGCCTCTGAATGAGTAAACAGATCAAACACTCAGATCCTAAATACAAACTAGAGCAAAAATATACCCCAATGTTCATTTCAAAATTCCCTGTTTAAATGTTTGTCATCTATTGCCATGACAAATAAAACAGCATCCAAACTCTTTGGTTTATTATTCAAGTATTTTGAGGTGTATTTATGTAGGTTGTACTATGAGACTAATAAATAGTTTATGGGCTTTTGTTTGAACTGATTTATTATGAAGTTAAATATTTTTATAATTGTGATGTTTTTCCAAAGTACAAAAAATTTATAGATAGCCCAAACAATCCATTTTACTGATGAATAAAAGTCCTAATGAAAAATTCATTCAAGTAAATTCCACAATAAATCCATGGCAAAGTAATTGCTTTGTACTTTATACCTACTGTGAGTGTTTTGCCATGATAATCTGCACAATCCACCGGGTTTGATTCAGTCATCTTTTCAGTGATATTCTAATCCATTTGCTCTTTGAAGTTTTGCAGAAGTCACAGCCTGTGGTCTCCAGCACAAAGAGAACTTGCTGATGTATGACATTAAAGGTTTTGTGGTTTGCTCCATACTTGAACGGTTCTCTAGTCTGTGCCTATGGAAGTGTGTGGTTTTTCATCCTTGTTGTCAAGGCGATCTTGCTTCCTCCTCTTCCTCATATCATCCACCCATGTGCCCATTTTGGTGGATATAAATTCCTTCTTCTAGCCTTTGTGTGCTACACAACTGGATATCCAGCAAAGACTTGCTTCTGTCACCAACAGTGCTTTGAAATATGAACTTGGAAAGAGGGCACTATGTTACTTTAATAGAGGGCTGAGGGTAATGAAATATACTTTCATGGCCCGAAGGGAAGAAGGTCTAAAGTATAACTCAAAATCATGAAATACAAGAGCTAAAATCATAAAATACAAAAGCTGTTCATCAAGCACCCCAGCTGTAGTTACCTGGGCACAGACGGGGTATGAGCATCACTGCACCTAAAACACATTGTGGGGTTTATCAACTAGTTAAAAGCCAGTGTAACATCCAGTTTAACCTGGTGGAGACCTGGCACAACATATTTCATATTATCTTCTAACTTCTTATTCAAATTCTTAAAGATAAATGGATCCTTAATAAGAATTGAGACAACTGAGAAAAAAAGGTTCCTAAATCATCACTTGTCAAAAGCACTTAAATATTTTCAGATTTTAAGAGGCCCACTATGATTTCTTAACATTATTATTAAAAGTATTACTTCATAGCTGGTTAAACATTTATTTCAGTTGGCCTGTACATCAAAAAGTTCCACTCATTGTAAAGGTCAGCTATTTGTTTAAATTTTAGTAAAATTCAATTATTTTAATGTTCACTCTCTTTACAAGGGCAGGTGCACACAGCTATATGATAATGTGAACATGTATATTTGTCCAAAAAGAAAGACAGTACAGTATAAAATAATCTTAACAAATAAGTTTCTGAGAGCTCGAGTAAAATTGTTACAATTTAGTTATCATTCAATTGGATGGCTTCATTGAGACGTTTCAAAGTGTCACTGATCTGTCTTGCCTGAACAAAATGAAAGGATCAGATATTTGAGAATCATTAGACAACAAAGAGGAAAATCACAGAATAAATCAAGAAAAATTTACATCCTAAACTAAATGCCTTTTATTGCTTTTGGCACTCGCATTGTCGTGGGACGTCATCTAACTAGATTTGGCTGCGGATGTTCCCAGTTTTCCTGAAACACAGAAAGTTGAGTTTGACGTATCCAAAAGGACCTCCTTGTCACTGTGTCAACAGAAGTCAGACAGGGCCTGGCCTCTTGTGACGGCGCAGAGAGAAAGGGACCAAGCCTGCAGCAGACGACATCCTGCCCTTCCTCAATGGGCTTGTGTCACTTATGACAAATTGGGCCCTTTAGCCAGACTACCTGCGTGGGTTCTGAATGCGCTCCCTAACTGACTTCATGGCCTTCACCCCCCTCCTTTTTTGTTTCCTTTGCGGCTGCCTCTCCACTCTCCTCTCTCTGTGTCTCTGTCTGTCTCAAGTGGGCTGGATGTATCCTGGGAACCTGGCAAGCAGCCCTGCAGTGCACTGAAAACAGCTCTAGAATTAGCCCTTATTAATCTCCTGCCTGACATCCAGACCAGCAGCGGCTTGTCAGGAGGAGCCACCATCAACAATGGCAGCCTCCTTAACAAGCGAAGGAATACAGGCAGGCAAGAGGTGGACCAGGGGGAAGGCAGCCAGTAATTTGCTGAAGCAAGTGGTGTTAAGTGACCCCTCACACACAACCTCTTTTTCTCTCCCTTTCTCTCTCTCTATCTGTCTGTCTGTCACTTCAGTCTTGTCTTTCAGCGTCACTTCTGCAACATGTGTCTGCATTTCTTCATATCACAGTCAATATGATGTCCAGAGGAGGAAAAAGTCTAATGAGATCTGGGGACCAAAATCATAGCTTGTAATTATTCATATTGTATTTAAAACTCTCATTGTTTTGATTATAAACAGTAGGGTCTAATTCATAAATTACCCAGTGATTGATATCACTGGTAGAATATCCAGTCTCTAGCTAGAAGTCCTTCCATATCAGACAGAATTGGGAACTGTTTGATTAAATTCTGATTTAAGATTTAGGTTCTCGGAAGGTATCTCTATAGATACATCACAAACTGTGAGCTGTAGCCCTTAAGCCGTACCCCAAAGCAGCTCCAGGGCTGTCTACTTGGAAATACACTCTAGAAATGCAATAGACAAGATAGATATGTGCATGTTTTTGTTCTTCATAGACCTCTCACTACTCTACCCAGGGTGTTCTATGTAACTAACTCAAACAACCTTTGGAACATTCAGATTTGTAGCCTATCATTCAGAGAAACAAGTCAAACTGAGTTAAGCTTTCAAGATTACCAGTTCGTTCCCTTACTTTAGGATAAACATTTGTGCAGTTTGGTTATTTGAGTAGCCTACTGGCAGCTCTATTAATTGGGAGTTAAAATGCCACCTGAATCCTTTAGGGTTTTGATATTTATGTGACTCTAAAATTACTGTTTTCCACATATAGTAGTTTTCCTCTAATCCTACATAAAGTCAAATCCACCAAGTTGTGTTTGGTGTCTGAAATGTGCTTCTTTAGTTTTGCCCTAGAGTTATACGGCTAGTGTAGCTAACCGGTAGGGGAAGGAACATTCTGCCCTTTTAGCAACATGCATATTACCTACCTAAATCCTCACACTCTTGCCTGATACATTACTCATTATTAAAAGAGTAAAGAAAAAATACTTGCCACTGCTACTGCTTTTATCTTGGCTATATTTTTGTTGCATTTATTGATAACATTCTGTCACAGTGTTGGAGACCATTAGCAGTCCAGCCACTCCGCAGGAAAGTGCCCAGTGTGAACTCTTTCCCACAGGTCAGTGGAATACCTAGGAGTGGTTGCAGGCTGCGGGGATGCCGCTCGGCTGTAAATCACACATCAGCCACACAAATGCTCTCATTACCTAGATCCCCCCTCCCACCCCCCACCGACTTCCTTCCCAGCCACTGCATGGCACAGTGGGCCACAGCCAGAATTAAATGCCAAGAACAATCCCACATCCTCTCTGTCGGAGCTTAGGCCAGGTTAGGTAGCCTCGCACAATTTTCCCTCCCGCCCAGCCATTCATTAACCGCCGGCTCATTCATTAAGTCAGCAGAACAACAGCAGCAGCATAGCGGCAACCTCACTCTGCAACCTCACTACTCCAGAGGACACTGGGGTTTAAATCCCACATGACATGCACAACAAAATAAAGATCCTATTCCTTTCTGTTTACTTACTCATTGAAACAAGGGAAAATGTCTATCAAAAGTGCATACTCTAAACTGTGAATAAATTCCATACCTGTATTGAAGGTTTCATCCTGCACACGAACTTGTTTTGTAAAAGAAACAAATCTGTTTTTCATGTTTTCTCACACTGAAACAAACTCAAAATAGTCAGAACTGCAGACCTGAGCCAGACTCAATGTAACTGAAAGTGTATGTGATTACAAACTACACAAATAATCATATAATCAATAATCATAAAATAATCACTTAAATAATCATAGCAAAACAGCCATATCCGTGACCCTGGACTACCATGGGTTAAGCTCCACATGACTCACTGGCTCATAAAACTTGCCACCTGCCAGGAGATACAACGCCTCTTTCACATGGGAGAGATGATGTCATGACTTTGTCGCTGAACAATTCATTTGGCTCAGTGCTTTGGTAATCTTTAGCTTATAGTGAAATAATTTAGCATCACAATTAAACACGTGGATGGTCTTTATTGGTCAGTAAAAATCCTTAAATAAACAGAGTCACCAACTTCATGCATTTGGCTCCAGGTTATTAGTAATGTTACAAATTTAACGAGGAGCTGAAGACATCACATGCGAAGGACATATGGCGAGCTTGTGAAAGAAGATGGCTCTATGAACATGACAGATGGTGTGGAATTCCAGCTCCTTTTGGCTGCTGCTACAGAGTCAACAGGTTGTACTGATCACACTCTGTAGTGAGATCCTTCTCAAGCCCTGGCCCCTCTCCCCTACCACCTGTATCACGTTAGTACATCCCTGTCTCTTCTCTCGCACTCTGCTCTGCTGGACACTAGCCTGGATTACATCAGCGAACATACACGTTAACTCATTTCCATCTGTTCTATTAACTAGAACTGCATGTGGAAAGCAGCTCAACAGAGCAAATGCTTTGCACAAGCAAATCTACAAACTATACATTTGACTTAAAGGTTAGAAAAGAAAGATTTTTTGTTGCAATACATTTTCTATAAGAGGACATAAATTAATACTCTTTGTCATATTATGCAATTCTCTGTCACACTAGCAACACATCACTCATCAGTTTGACAGAATTCATAATTTTCAATCATTTTATTGCTTTCGCTCAGCAGTATCCTCTCAATGCTGTGCCCAGCGTGTTCAGTAACCCTAACCTTTGGTAACTTCTGTGGTGTGAGCCATTCCTAACAAGTAGCCTATTGGTTCAAAAACTAGCCAGGCTAGTATTACTGTAATTTTTCCTATGCTGTTGAACAAAACCATAAAGAAAACAATGATTATAACTTTATTCGGAAAAAAAGTGCCAGGGATACATTTTTTACCCTTTCAGCCCAAGTAAAATCCAAAAAGTCAAACTGAAGTACAGAGATAGCCAGGTAGCTCCCTTGCTTTAGGATTAACATGTCTGCAGTTTGTTAGTTTGGGTAATCCCTTCTCTTCAAAGACAGTTCCAAGTTACCCGAGTTACCAGAGTTATAAAGCTAGAATAAAACATTTTAACTGTAATATCAGCTATATGTCAAACTTCTGCATGTACTAGCTAAAAATATTTTATTATAGCTAAAATAAAATTACATTTTTAAATAGCCCACCCACAAAACTGCCCATGCTTCCTGAAGCAGTTTTTCAAAAGTCATTGCCATCTACAAGATGCATTTTTAGAAGGGAGCTTCTAGCCTATAGACAAGAAAAGCTCACTCTAGAGATTACTGTGATACTGCTATAGGATGTGAGAAAGCTTGTTTAAAACAAATATAGACCGTTTGAATTTTTTTTCTTTTTGGCACCATTTTAACTGCATTCAGACCACCAACTACAAGCTGAAACAAGACATGCATACAGATTTGGTGAACAAATAAAATCAAGAGGCTACACTGATAAATGTAAAACACTATATTTGATGATAAATTAACCAAATTATTCCTAACACATAAGTTCTCCAAATAGCTACTGATGAAAACAGAAACTATTCTATAACTGACAACATTTGCAAAATGGTCTTTTGAAAGCAAGAATTTAAGAAAAATAACAGAAACTTGTTCTTCTTTTTCAAAAGGCATGGATAATTCTGTGACTTCTTGGTTTTTGGTATCTATAACAACAATGTGCAACAGTCATTAACACTACAGATGCCTAAAGTAAGAAAATTGCCTGATCTGGGGTTATCAATAGTTGCAAACTTAAGAACATGCCACAAAGAGCGTCTGAATAGCGTCAGAAGAGGTGGTGATATGAGCAGCAGTATGTGAATGCTTATCTGGGGCAGATGGTGGCTGGAAAGGCCTCAATGATTGCAGAAAAGCTCTACACAAACAGCATTGTGCAGATTTGCTTTTTCATGCCTGCACTTGTTTCAGAGGAAAATTGGCCGGCGTCCTGCCAAATTAGGCTCTAACAGCGGGGAGCATGCATTCCCGCCTTTCACTCCTCTGCCTTCTCGTCTTGACCACTCGCCCCCACGGAGCCTTTTGTTAGTGGTCAGCAACATCGACAATAACAGCCCAGGGGCTCTCTGGGCCAGAGCCTGCAGGAGGCTGGTGCTGACGATAGACCTGTGCGCAGAAGCCCCTCAGTGGGTTTTTGACACCAAGACTGACCCTGGCCTGAGGCTTAGGGGTCAGCGCTGGTCAGTCCAGAGTAGAGAAAGGAGAGATCACCAAGAAACAACTGCAAACTGACCACCCAGGGAAGGGTGGGTCATTTGGGTAGGAGACCTGGTGAATTCATATTCTCTTTAGTGCTATGGGGCTTTAAAGGGATTTGGTCTATGTAACAAGACAAGAGTGGAGTGGTGGATCTGTATAGTTGAATGCTCTAGCTAAAACTTACTACATATAGTATAGTTCATAGGTTAAAAACTGATGCTGTCTATTCATGCTTATTTAAAATAAAGAAATAATGCAGGAAAAGTATACACTGCTGTAATCAACACTCTCCTCTTGTGAAGAGTGCAGTGTAAAGAGTTGGATTGCAAAACAGTACTAGATGTTTGTCATTTGAAGTTTTCAAAAATAGGGTTACATGATGAAGGTTTTTTTATACCCACTGCCCTGGTTGTTGAGATCCCCAAGTCCTGTATATGTTGTAAGAATTCCTGCTCTAAAATGTCTTCTCCAACAAATCAGAGGAGAATAGCAGGGAACATTTGCAAGGAAGAAGGTAACCAGCAACTGGGTTGGAAACCACTCTTGTAATCCATTATTTCAATGCATTACCTTGTAATCAATCAGGCATGTGACTTGCAGTAATGAATGACATCCTTCCTGTTTATCTGAGCCAGGCACTCTCATCATTTCAGCATGGAGCTGATAAGCTGCAGGACATGAGAAACCCGTCCATTCTCCACAATCAGTAAGGGTGACCTGTGCAAAATGGCCGTCTGATAAGAGTCTGGGGGTGGCTGTTCGCCTTTAGCCCCCCATCAATCCTTCTCTCATCCATCCTAGCTGACGGTGTTTGACTGCTCTCAAACGTTTGAGGAAGCCCTGCTGGAGATAGGTCTTATCAGGGCAGCCAAGCTGCCATCTTGTATCCATCCATCCATCAGCTGCTCAGTAGCCTGGATGAATACCTCTTCTGTTCGTTTCTCCTCTTTCTCACACATAAACACAATGTCATGTCAAGCTAAAAAGCCTATATTTCATGTGGCCTAACATGTAAGTATAGACCATTTCTGTCTTAGAAATGGATTACAAGAAAAATAACTGGTGTACGTTTTTGCTTTGTTCATGGGGTCTACTTTAAACTCACTTGGTAAAGCATTTTTTTTTCTTTTAAAACAAAAAGTGTCCAGTGTAAAGTACATGGTCTCCAGGGAGGAGCAGTGCCTTTGCCTGGTTGTAGGAGAAACTCATAGATCTATGTGACTTCCACATATCTCTCTCTCTCTCTCTCTCTCTCTCTCTCTCTCTCTCTCTCTCTCTCTCTCTCTCTCTCTCTCTCTCTCT
>JBBMFX010000101.1:13187821-13202759 GCA_037832545.1 Rhabdalestes septentrionalis
TTACACCTCTCACCTGGAATTTGGGACCACTCTTCCTTTACAAACTGCTTCAGGTCTCTCATATTGGAAGGGCACCTTATCCAGAGGCAGCAAAACATCCTCAAAACATCATCGATCCTCCATCATGTTTGACTGTAGGAACTGTGTCCTTATGTGTACTTATGTGCTTTACCAAAAAGCTCAATCTGGGTCTCATCTGTCCACAAGACATTTTCCCAGAAGGATTTTGACTTACTCAAGTACATTTTGGCAAACTGGGTCACCAGTCAGTTCCTGGGTCTCCTGCCACAGCAGGACAGACTGAATTTCTTTGAATTTTTTGGGGGCTGTTTATCAACCACCCAGAATATCCTGCATTGCAACCTTTCATCACTTTTTCTCTTTCATCCATGCCCAGGGAGATTAGCTGCAGTGCCATGGGTTTCAAACCTCTAGATAATGTTGTGCACTTTGGACAAAGGCACATCTAGATCTCTCGAGATGGACTTGTAACCTTGAGATTGTTGATATTTTGTACACAATTTTTGTTCTCAGGTCCTCACACAGTTCTTTTTTCCTATTTCTGTTGTCCATGCTTAGTGTGGCACATACAGATAAACAATGCAAGGATTAAGTGAACTTCATTCGTTTTTATCTGCTTTCAGGTGTGATATTTATATTGCCCACACCTGTTATTTGCCCCAGGTGAGTTTATAGGAGCATCACATGCTGGAAACAATCCTTTTACCCACAATTATGAAAAGGTGTCAAATGTGCTTTTTTTTCCCTCCTGTTTTTGTTTTGTTCCAATGCTCCAATGTGCTAATTCAATAGTTTTCTGTGAGAAATATTTGATTTCTGGAAAAATTGTCCATGTCTGTATGTATATAATATAATATAAAATATTATAAAAATAAATAAATAGTAATTGTACACTAGAAAAATGCAATATTAATGTATATTGTCTGTCAAAGATTTGTTGCTCAAGTATTTTCCCTCACAAAATTAACCAAAAAAATTGCAATTAGGCTGGAGATAATTAAAAACATACATGCATGCAAAAAGTTCACAATTTTTAATTGGCTACTGTAAACAAGCTAATACATACATTTTCATTTATGGAAACAACCACAGTACTATCAAAACAGACTTTACTCCAGCACATAAGGAGCCCAGTTTCATGAGTTTTCGTGAAGCCATCACGATATGCAATGTAATCAAAATATTTGCTGTGATTTAGGGCTTTTTTCATGCTAGGAAAACGCTTCACTGCCCTATGCATTATAATTGCCAGTGCGTAACATTGGCAGTATCAGCTGATTGAGGGACAGTAGGAGAGAAATAATTAGTTCATTCTTTTAAGCATTATTCTGCAAAGGGTGAGACAGAAAAAGTCCCTAACCCTAACAATCACCAGTCAGTTCAGATACTGGCAGTCACAGGGTAGTGAAGCGTTGTCATAGCACAAAAAACCTCTAAAGTGTGATTGCAGCACGTATTTTGATTTCATTGTATATCGTGGTGGCTGCACGAAAAGTCATGAGATCGGGTTGATGTGAGCTTGCAGTTAGAAGGGTTTTCATGTGCTTCAAAAAAGCCTAATTGTGTTCTTCAGTAATTGGGCTTTTTTAAGGGAAATGATTTTGAAGAGAGAGTTCATTATGGATATCATTTGTGAAAGCCCAGTTCAAAGTGAGCGGCAGCCTGGGCTTGCCTGGCTGGCAGTGTGGTGAGGGCCATCGATCCCGGGCTTCCTCCAGTGAGCCAGTGGTCTGCGTTCATTTCCTTTCAGGCATGCTGGGTGAGGGGGAGTCACACAGGGTTTCGCTCTGACGCTCATGTGTGTTCTCATTCAACACAGAGGTCGTGTGTCAGGGGTGAAAGGTCACACTCGTGGGTGCGGAGGGGCTGGGATGGCCTCGGGCAGGTAGACTCTTAATTGGCCCACGGAGAATTTTCTTGCCTTCGAGGGAGAGCTGGTTTATGATGGATTCTAGGTACACTTGCAGCACACAATGATATAGACTGAACAGCTGAGGAACTGTTATCAGGTTAAAATTTAAGAGATATGATGATATATAGGTGGACCCAAATTCTTGTTCTTTCATGTTTATACAGCAATCTAGAGGGCTTTGGATACATTTAAAACTATTAAGATAGTAATATCCTAGGAATGCACTGGGACTATACTGATTAGTCTGGATTAATTGTATTATCCTTAGCTCTACTAATATTTACACTGTTAAACCTATTTGGTGAAAACTAGTTCAGTATTTGGGGGAGGGACCTGCCAACATTAAACATAATCAGAGGATCTCACCTTTCCTTAAAACTATTTATTATTTACTTGTCCTTTAATCCAGTTAAATGATCACATTATGTGCTATCAGCCCTTAGGACTTGACATTCCAGTAAACATATTTACGGAGCTAAATGCTCGCAAATATTGTCAAGTGCAATTTAGTTTCATGTAAATTTCAAGCAACTATAATTTCACAAGGTGGCCCTAGGACCAGTTACTGCTAAATCAGTTTATATTTTAGCCATTATTCAACTATGCAAGCGTTTTGCCTTCCTGTCAAATTTACAGCTCAAATATCGCTCAAGTTTGATCACTGTGAATATTCTACTGTAAAATATTTGTTTGCTGTAGTAGATTGAAAACTATTAGAATGAACATATGTATCAAATAAACTTTTTTTCCAGTAAACATTTTCAACAGTGTTGATGACTAAGTAACTGTTTAATTAATCCATTGAGCTTAAGGCTAGTGTTCTGATTAGGACTAGCCTTATGATTAGATTTAGGCCCAGGGTTGAGTATTAGATTAATGCTAAGGTTAGATAGTTGAAATCCAGGTGAACAACTAGAGCAAATAAACTGTATTAATTAGTCTAATCTTAGAAAGGTTCAGCAGAAAGTAATGCACTCTAATAAAATTAGCCCTGTGAGAAAATTGCAAGAAGAAGAAGAGGAAATGTTACCATGATGAATATGGCCAGAGCTGGGCCGACTGAGGGAGCACCTAACATTGTTCAGCCAAACAATGGGCTCTAACATCCCTGCTAACCCCCTTCCCACATACACACACACACACGCATTCCCTCCCACGCATCCCTGCAAAGCCTCCTTATCCATCCTTGCCAATTTGTTGACATAACTCTGCCATTACCTCAGCAGAAAGCCATCACAGACTTCAGGATAATTTCATTAACAAGAGAGGAGCTGCAGCTGCAAGAGGATGGGAAGAGGGGAAGAGAGCAAGTGAGCCAGAGAAGGGGAGGGGGGTGTGGTGGTGTCTCTCTTCTTTTTCTGTCAGTGAATGACAGGAATGTGTTGAGTAGAGAGTGTGAGTGTGTGTGTGAAAGGCAATATATGCAGCTGTGTAGAGGCAACTCTGAGAGGGAGAGTAATAAATACTGTCACATTGCTCTGCTGCTCCATAACACGTTGAGTGCTCTATAAGAAGAGCCTCTCTCAGGTCGTTAACCACCCAAGTCTGCATCTGTACAGGCCTGGGAAGACAGTGGGTCAGAGCTGGGCTACAGTCACCAATGAGATTCCTACATAGGCCCTGAGAACAGAGCATGTCTTTATCATAAGTCAGCTGAAAGCTATAAAACTGGTCATGTGTGGTCCCCTTAGTGTTTAGTCATTTGATACACATGAAATTAAGATCTTGCAGTTTTGCAATGTTATTGTGACACTGAACAGTAATATTCAATATTATTCATATTGAATACTACATTTTGTCTCATTTTGACCCTCTGCAGTCTAATGGAGTGACCATGGATGGATCTGAAATTGATCCCTATCAGTATTTTAGAGTAATATGTAGGATGTGTCCAACACACACTATGATATATCATAGTGATTCTGAGAGTACCACAGTAACCTACATTTCATTCATAATTTCTAGTGAACATTGCAAATCACTCCATTAGCTGGATGAACACAAATGGGCATTGCCATTAATTTGTTCCTATTAAAAGCAAAGGACAGAGATGAATCTTCAGAATTAGAATTAGAATTTTTAATATTGTAAACAGCAAACAAAATCACAGCTGTTGTTCAATCCCCTCTAAAGATGAATAGTAATTCATCAGTTTGCCCAGAAATTGACTTCATTTTGAATGTATGCCTCCCCCCTGGCCCCATATTCAGGCTCACAATGAGGAAAAGCAATTGAAAAAACATGTTTATAAACAGGATCACAGTATTGTTTGGTTGAGCTTGTGGTATTACAATGTGTGCTTGGTGGGTATCTGTGTCTTAATTTGTTGTTTATAGTTCTCAGACCAGGATGCAAAATCCATTTTACTTAACTGAACTGATCAGGGATACCCAACAGCATTTTAGAAAATAAATTAAGAAGATCTTAAGCTTTTATAAAACCTTTTTGTTCCTGTACTTCGTAACAGAACAAAAGACTTGTTAACACAAAACTTACTTATAAATGGAGTCACTGCATGTTTGCTTCAGATTGTTGTTAGACTGAAAAACAGTGTACGAAGGTCTTTTTGCATAGTCAGCGTATTAACCTCCTGAGACACGGCCTATTCACTTACGTCCTTCATAAAGGACATTATGGTCACCAGTATCTTGATTATCTTGCCTAAGTATTTGGAGTTACCCCATCAAACCCTCCTGTGCTTTCCAGTGATGTGTCATGTGATGGGTTTGAATGCTGGGAACAAGGACTGCAATGGCAAGATCATATGAGGTGCACCAAATGTAAAATCTTCCTCCGGATAACCAAAAAGAAAACATTCTTCCAGGACTATCACACCTACAAGATCCAGAGGATGTTCTATGACTTGTAATTCACTGTTGAACTAAAATACATGTTTCATTTTCCTTGCAAGCAAAAAGCAGAGAAGAGTTATACAGCATTGTATTGTTTTTATCAAATTGTTATCAAGTTTTTATCTTGTGTTAATATACATTTTTCATTTTCTATTTTCACATGGAAACCATTATGTTTTCCTCTACAGTGGAAATGTTGCGAAATTAAAATAAAAATGTATTCAAAGAAATTTGTATTAAAATAGAACACACGAAAATGGAAATGTAACACACATTTTTTCTTCAGTTCTCAGGAGGTTTTATGGCAGTGTTAACCAAAAGATGAAACTCTACCTGTCCACTAAGTTCACATTAGATGGCAAAAGTAAAACAATTTCTTAGACTGAGAGTGAAGGACAGTAGATTGTTCCTATGAAGAGTCGGCATGTGCAGAACATGCTGTGGTAGTGGATTGGCCTGTTTGCACAGGGTGAGTCCAAGCACCCGGGAGCACATTATCCACCTATTAAAGCGCTGTAATTATTTACCTTCCTCCTCTAAATAAAAAGAGCCAACGTCTCCCAGATAAAGAAGATCCTCTCACCTCGCAAGTGCTGTTTAATTTGAGGCTGGAGAGGGCTCGGAGCAGAATGACTACAGTTGCTGTGTATTGTCAGAGCAAACATTCCTGAACGCAGGATCACAGCGATGAGTACACAAGCTCACAACACCCCCACCACCACCACCACACACACACACACACACACTCACAAAACCTCAGTACACACTGACCCACACACTTGCGTTTACAGAGGTCCATTCTCTGGCCCTGGTTGCAGAGGGCAGGGCCTGGTATGGCAGGGGCCAAAGAGTCAGCGTGGACAATAAGGACAATGCCCATTAGGCAGTAACTGTCAAAGGCTGCAGGGTGTGTACCATCCAAACCCAAGACCCTCGGCCAATATTTGAGCAGACTCATGGGGCGTGCTGACCACGAATGGGGCAATGTGGGGGGCAGGCAGGGGCAGGGACATGTCATTCCTGGCCAAACAAACAGGCTCTTCCGTCTTTCTGACAAGCAGGTGAACAAACAAACATCCACAGGCACACAAAATGACATTTATCCACTGAGTACACTGGTTATCAATGATGGAAATGCAAGTGTGGAGTAGTCGGCTCCATGCCTGCATGTCTGAAAGTGTGATTTTCTGTCTCGTGAGGACTTGGCGTAATCTCATGTTGGCTCGCCTGAATCGAAAAAGTACACTGTGTGCCTCGATTCAGAGACATTACGATCCAAAGCCTGCCTATAGAAATGGGAGACCCGTTGTTGGAATACAGATTTGTAACAGTTGCATGTGTTTGGTTTTCTTCACTTCAATTTCTTGCTTGCATGACCATATAAATTACATGTCATGTTTTTATACATTTCATCATCTACCGGATGGTTAATGGTAGTTACTTCAAATTGTTTTTTTAAAGAATTTAATGAATGATCAGCCAAATGGTTTAATTACATGCAATGGGGATGCTACACAAAAATTCTGTATCTTATTTTGTCCCATTTACCACGAAAACAATTACAGATGAAAGGTATGTTTTCTTACTGCTTTCTAGTTTAGCCTCAATACGGCTGTGTTGCACATGCAGCACAACAAGCGTGTAGACACGTCGAGAGCCAAAAGCTTTCCGCCTGTTTGCCAAAGGTTTTAGGGTCTGCTAAGATACCATTCTTGCCAGTCAAGTAATGTCACCAGACTATGTTTGGTACAGCCACACTATACCACTTACAGAGTGAATGCGGCCCTCAGATACCCCCATGCTGGAACAAGTGGTGGGACCCTAGAGAAGCCACTCTGGCGGGAGGGATCAGCAAGCCTGTGGATACACTTTCATCCTGGCAACGAATCCCTCACTCTTTCCATCTCCATCCCAAACAGCAGTGTTTACCTAAAGGATCAGGGAGCTGAGGCAGGACCTCACCTGCTGGCCCTGGGGTTGCTATGAATACCCCAATAATCCCCCTAAGTCCATGCAAACTCACCCAGCCTAGAGTTCCTAGGCCCCCAAAAAAGAAGCACTCTGTAACGGGTCTGCTTTCCATGGCAACGTCTCTTATCTTTGCATGAAAGTGGGTGCCTGTCATGAGGCGAAACCTCAACCTCAGCCTAAGAACTCTCCTGCTGTTTCAAAGGCTTTCACAGGCTGCTGTGTTTACCTCCCCTGCCAGAGGACGGCTGGTGTGTTAAATTAAGCTCCTAACAGTAAGCGTTAGTGTCCCTTTATGAACGAACATAAAATGACAGACTTGTTTTGTCTTGGGTGTGGAAGCGGCCATGGAAGAGATCAGCGAGACGGAATATAGATTTGCCATCGGGAATCCATTAAATGGCCTCGTTCCTCCAACAAAGGAGCTAATTCATTTATGGCATTCCAGGCCATGAGACGGTGAGGTCATCTTATTGATTTTTCCCACTTTTCCCATTCAGATGAAGTGTGAGGAAGAAAAGAACTCCCAGTCTAGGCAGGGCCTCATGAGCCAATACATAAGAAACTGCATCCAGAGAATCACTCAAGTTCTCCCTTATGTATTCAGGGTGAAAGATGCGAACAGGGGCTAATATTAATGCTAAATAGTTATAGTAATTTATGGCACGCATCGCGACGGAGGCTGGGGGGCGGGGAGGGAGATAACTGACCTTTGTGACTTGGCTAAAATCCCCATGGGCCTAATTCAGCAGCGGAAAGGACCCCACAGCAGCAATGGGAAGATGCCTCAAACATAATGGCGCACAATAGGCAATTGTGCCATGGTTTCTCTCTTTCCTTAAAGCATCAAGCCCAGGGGACAGTAAAGGGAGAACACAGCCTGTTGCTTTCTCAGGCGGGACAACAGCTCAGGGATGGAAAGGAAGGTGTTGACTCAGCAATCAAGCAGAGGTCTCATCTGTCTTTACCGACAGCAAATACAATTTAAGAGGCACTTGCACTGTTATGTACTGTAAAGCTATGTCTGTAAGATCACTTTGAAACAAAATCAAGTAGAGAATGCAATGCAGAAGCCACTGTCAGCTGTTTGCAATTCTGAAAAAAGGAGCATGATGAAGGACCTAAATTACCCTTGGATAATACTTAAGCATTATCAGCTAGCTAATGATGTACCTGACATAAGAGAATCAAAAGATGGAGAGTTATAAAAATAGAATGATGGTATGGGGAAACAAGCTGGATTGCTTCAGTTAAAGATCACTGAAAAAAGCTGGGGTTTATGAAACAACTTTCTTCCATAATTAGCATTTTTTAAGTTATGCATTGGAGTAACACTAAACAATAAAACAAGTATTCAACGTTGCAGATTTACCGTAGATTTTAAAGAACTATTGACAATATTTATCCGAATTTTCAAATACAAATATTGTTCTTTAAAGCAGCATTTTAAAGGAAATAACATAATATCAATATTACTACATCAATAATAAATGATGCAGTGTTTACAGGACTTGAATAATTAAAAGAAAACAAATCTCGTTTCTTCAAACAAAATGGCAATAATTACCATTGACATACATCTAGTACTGTTACACCATCTAACTGGTCACATTAGAACAGGAGAGTGTTGATTACAGCAGTGTTTTTTTTATTTATATATCTTTCCTCATTAAATGAGATTTGATATAGGTGTGGAGTGGTTGTCATACTCATAGTGATGCTAATTAAAAAATAATTGCAGTGGTCTCTTATTGTTCCCAGACCTATATATTGGCTTTTGTATTAATTCTGTTACTAGCCCACCTAGATCACATCAGATGACAAAAAGTATGAAGATTTCTTATATTGAGAGTGGAGGCAGTAAACTGCACCTTTTGAGAATCGGCATGTTTAAGAATAGCAGTGGATTGGCTGGTTTGCTCAGGGCGAGTCCATGTTACCAAAAAAGAGGATCATAAATTTAAACTCTGGAGATTTGGAAAAGCTGCATTTGCCATTTAAGTCAAAGAGAGACACTTTTAAAAGAGCCCCAAAAGATTTTTTTTAGAAGTGGTATTATCTTCCCATTCTTGAGTCAAAATAAATAGGAAAAGGCCTATTTACAGAAATACCAGCTCATCACTTCAGTTCAAGTATCATAACATTTTCCAGCTGAAACTGAACATCTGAAACATAAAACACAACATATAAAAACATATAAAGATAACCTTGCCAGTACGGTGCAGGCTAACAGCCCAGCTCTGTTCTCAGGTTTTGATCACATCGTTGTGGGTGGCACATGAAAAGCTGAACCCTGCCCTAACCATGGTGCTTCATCAACTGCAGGCGCACGGGACAGAGACACTGCAAAGCCCAAGGGGGAAGGCCCGAGGCTGCAGACAAGCCTGCGAACAAATGGTAACATGGCCCAATCTGCCCAAGCGCTGAACTCCTGAATTTATTTCCTATTCTCAAGGCTTTATTCACCGAGTGACTCTCAGTGCCCACCCTCTATGCGACCCCCCCTCCATAAAAAAGGACCGGGTGGTGGGGTGGGAGAATGGTAAAAGAAAGTCAGAGAAAGAACAAGTCAGTCCTTTTTTGGCGAGGGGAGAAATAAAGCTTTGTGCACGCCGGCAGCGGTGGCACATTTGACAGGTCTTTACCAGTCTCCCGCTCTTTTGTGTCCGTCACATAATGGAGAAAAAACACAAACTGAGCCAGTGTGGCGTTGTGGCCCAGGCTATTAGTCAACGTGACGGCCTTTGGAGATGCTAATGGTCGTATAGTGTGTCCTCCTTTCCCCCCTCCGCCTCAGAAGCCGGTTATCTGATAGCACAAAGGCATTCTGCTGGAGGTTGACTTCTTCTTCGCCCCTATTGAGATGCTGCATGGAGTCATTAGGTTAAAGCCTCTTTCTCCAAACAACCCCCCAAAACCGCCCCTTTTTCTGTCTTTCTCTTTTTTTTAACAAACAGGGGAATATAATCGTTCTCTGAAGGCATGCAAGAGGCAGTCAGTCAAGGCTAGAGTGTATGCATGTATATGGCCCTCAGGTGCTGGAAGGAATATAGTGCCCCTCTCTCAAAAAAAAAAGAAATCCCCCAACCTCCTCAATTCCCTTTGCCTCACTCCGGCAAGGTTGCAATGCCAGGAACAATCAGGCCCTTGTGAAATGGGAGATGATGCCCAGGAGTTAAAGACCCCCCCCACACACACACACACAAACTGCCCAACGTTATATACACCAGGCCAGACTGGAGTTTTGGACTCCAGGGCCTTGAAAGGTTTCCACACATAGCCCACAGGTCTTATAAGTACACAGGGCAGAAAACGAGGAGCTGGTAACCACCTGCACAGCACACAGGTCATGTTCACACTACATTAGCTGCAGGACATGTTCATGAGCAACTCAAACCACTGAATCCAAGGGACATGTGCTCTCACTCAATATCCAGTCATCCTTGCATCTTTTTTTTCCCCAAAAAGTGTAATGTGAACTCATGAAATTAATTATGGCCAGTAATGAGCCTTTGCTTGATTTGCTTTTTATTCATTTCATACTGGTTTTCTCAGTGTTTTATATCATGCATGCCAAAAAAATATTTCATTTATCTTGCAAGTTGAAACCTTCACATATATGAGCATCAGCACCAACTTTGTAAGACAGGAGTTGTATTTGTAGTCATTTTCAATTATAGAAATAGTGAGTTCCAGGGCTCCTGAGTGGCTAAGCTTTGCTCTAATGGCTAAGCTTTGCTCTATTTGTGAAATCATGACTTGGATTCTTAGTGATGCGATAACTATCCTCAGCCAGAAGTCAAAGGCAGTGTAATTGGCCTCTCTCTCCCTCTTTACTCACATGGGTCTGTAAGCTGACAGTACAGAAATGGCAGTTAGCATTCTTCCAAAACTTTAGTGAGCCATCACACAGCAGCAGGCTGAAAGGATGCAAAGGTGCTTTATGTGTTTCGGAAGATGATGGTGCCCTAATTTACAAAGTGTTTTGACAGTGGAACAGCAGGTAGGAATGAGGCAAGTCTGAGATCAGTTATATACAATTTTAAAATTCTCAATGTCAAATCTTACTAATCCCATTCCCAGTCACTTCACCATATAACAAAGGTTATGCAAAAAACCTTGAATTAGTTAAATTATTAAGAAAACACCAAAAACAGTTTTGTCTATGCTCACAAGAGCTATGTATTGTGAAAATATGGAACTGTGTTGAAACAAAAATAAGAGAAAGCTTGTTCACAAAGTGAGTTCAAATGAAGGGTCAGCATTCATAGGTATAATTTTGTTCATATTATTCTAGTCCCTTCTCCACTCACATTGCAAATACTAGCTGAAGAAACAGGCCTTGCCTCTTTTCATTCCCATGTCAGATCACAATACCATGAGTCAAATCCTGTCAATCCAGCAATATGTCTGCAGAGAAATATTACCTTCTTGTTACCAGGAACAATGTTACTTGCTTGTTATCTGATAAGGAAGGTATGCAATTACACACTGAAGCTTTCAGCTCACATTAATGATCACCACAATGCTGAGAACTTCAAGAGGGAGACAATTTCCATGAATGTTTCTCCATTTTCTCATTTAACAGTCAATCCGGAAGCATTGGATTATTAATACCCATTTTTTATTTTAACACCAGTTTAATAAATAAACCGAATTCGATGGCATACAACATGCAAACATTACAATCTACAACAAAGGAGAAAATGTTTATATATTATTCTGACAAGCATCACACTCTGACCACTCCCACCCCTCCCCCCAGTTGTGATGACACCTATGATTTTCAACTATGCTTACATGTACACAATGTATTTACTCATTTATACATATGAACTGTTTGCAACAATGCCTTTTTTCATCACAGTGGATTTTAAAAAATCCAAGTAAACAGCACAAATGTAAAGGGGATTAGAAATGTGCTGTGTCAGGAAGGTATGCATGAGAAATGTGATATAGGACAAGGTGACAGAACGGCCAAACGGTGTGAATTAAGTAGATATAGCAGGTCCCTTATGTTGAGAATGGTAGGCATAGAGAGCTGGTCTACAGAAAAAGGGGACAACAGGGTAGTGTGGAAGTTTTCAGTGGTTAAAAGTAAAAAAAAGAAATATGACTACCAACAAGACTGAGCTGATAAATTCTTACATTTTTCATTCTTTCGTCCTCATGATTTTATAGATTCAGATGGTCCTCAAAACGAGGATTCCAGATGCTTTTGTGAACATTAGAATGAAAAAATAAAATGAAGTTATTTTAAGTGCTTTACTTCATAAGGGGCATGTAGCACATGGGCTAAGTAGTGAGATTTTAATTAAGAACTATGTACACCAACACTATCCAAGTTAGTTGTTCCATTATGTTAGAATCAGAACTTTAACATGATATAGATGACATCATGAAGGTGTCTCATTTCAGCTGCAATGCTGTGTGTATTTAAGGTCACAAAACAGGAGGCTCTTCAGCCATAGAGATGATGTTGGCCCAAAAAAAAAAAAAAAAATGCTAAAAAGACATTTGGGATGCTCCAGCAGCCAAATCAACAACAGATGAGCTTAATCAAGTGTCTTATCCATAAACACCACTGCAATTATTAAGGAAGGCTATAAAGAAAAATGAAAACTGTACAAAATCTTCATTTATTGGAAACAAAGGAAGAGAAGACACAAAAAGCCTGTAAGTGCATGCATGTGCTTCTCTTTCTTTCTCTCTCTCCCCCCACACACCTCTCTTCAGCTGTGCATGAAGGATAGTTCTGGTGAACACATCGGCTTTTATGTGCTACAGGAGAAAAGAACAAAGCATGAGACTGTGACGGGACCACTTCTACTCGTGCAAGCGCTTCTTTCCAACAGCGATCAAATGTTCAACAAACTTTAAGGGGCTCCTACGCACTTGACTTGTTTTCACAGGGGCAGCTTTTAAAGACCGAGGCAGAGTTCTGCCGTGGCTTAAAAGTGTGTGTGTTCATGAACAATGACAGAGAGCTAAAGCAGTGAACGTTAAAAACAGGAGGAAAGCAGGGAGGCCCATCAGTTACACAGCAAAAAAAACATTTTCTGTGCTCAGTGCATTTTTGAAGGAGGACATGGCATCCACCGTTTCTGGAACAACAACAAAAAAATCTCGATTATATCATATTTCAAAATATATTTTTGCATATTCTATGAGTCACAATCAATGTTTAAATTACATTTCTTTCAAAAGTATTAGATCAACCAAAGAATATGTATTTATTTAATCCAAATGCCAGTGTGAAAATAATGCATTCATGACTACCTGTGGCACTACTTCTCCTTATGAAGAGCTTCTATGAAGGCTTCAAGTTTCTCCTGGATTTCTCGTACTTTTTCTGCAGAATAAGAGAAAATGTACATATTACATTCATATAAACCTTTTAGGAGCATAGCGTACTCCTCCACAAGGATGATGAACAGTACAGCCAGTGGTGACCTATTGAGCCTGTGGAGCCTTGGGCCCACTACCCAGCTTACAGTTAAGACAACATATCAGTTCTTTGGAGAATAAAGTAATAGTCTTGTCATGTGCCACTGTGGTTTGGTGCCCATCTTCTCAGTTACCCAAACAGCATATGGCAACCACTAGCAATTCATCAGTCTATGTTAGCAGAGCTGGTGAAGTAGTGGTATTCCATTGCAGTGCTTCGGCTTCGCACAGCACTTCAAAGTCCGTGCCCTAGAGGCTCAGGCTGGCATTCAGTCGGTGACATGAGAAAAAAGATTAGAGGACCAAGATTCCATAACACTTCCATACAGTAGACTATTCAAATTAGAACTGCAACAAATATTCAGTAATGTTCGATTAAATTAATAAAGAATATTTTTGAGGAAAATATCACTTTAATGAATCCAGGCACTTCACTTCTGTGAGACCAATGCTTATAGCTAAATGCTATTTTGTTCCTAGCCATTCTGAACACAAGAATCTTTAGACAGCTTGTGAGACTACATTTTCTTACCAATTACCTATGATCATACCGGTTTTACCTCCAGCTACAGTTCAATGAAGTTCCCTAAGCCTCTAGATTAGTGCCGTGTTACAGCGTGCCCAGTTGTGTTTATTCCTGAAAATAATTGGGAGCATCATGGCTAATTGCTGTTTGCTGTTTCCAGTTTCTACACTTGATCCCTCATAATTCCTCTGTTCACTGACCAGATTTGATCAAACAAATGTTTGTAATACAACACCTAAAAAGGTTTTGTCTTCTGTGCTCCATCACTAACACTCAATCATCACGGCAGCCTGTGTTGTGTTTTTCATTACTTGTAGTTTTTAAATGAAATTTGTTTCAAAAGTATAAATAATAGCAAACGTAATGATCAGCTTATATGTAACAATGCAAAATTACTTAAGAAAAGTGGAAGAAAAGAAACAAATAATTGGTTTTCCTATTCAAGAGAAACATGTCTTAAACTTTTCTTTTTCTTACAGATTATAGTATAAAAATACTATTCAATAATGTTAATTTACAATCCTAACAAAATATTGGGCAAAATTTAAATAGCTTCCTATGGTTTAGCTATGAAATATGTTAGAGATAAATATTTCAAATAAATATGCCTTCATGAAGTTTGAGGCATGTACACTTCCATTGCTTCGTTGCTACAATTGCTCCAGTGCAAAACTCAAAAAAGGGCAAACCCTGGACGGTAAAACCAAAAAAAGAAAAAAGAAAAAAGATTTTTTCGGTTCTACCAAACTAGTCATTAAATTTTGTTATTGGTGACAGTGCAACTTAGTGGAATTTTTCTTTTTTTCCTCTATTGTTATGTTTTTTAATTACCAATATAATTATTAGACAGTACATTCTGACTCATGTTCAAGATGAGTGTAATCAGTTAGACTTGCTCTACTCTCTCACATAATTTAATCACAGCAGCTTCAATTGGCTTTTCACTTGGACACTCAGTTCCCAGCTTGTGTCTGTAACTGAATACTCTCATGCGAGGCTCGTGCGGCCGTTTTATGAGTGTTATGGCACGGGGGTTCCCCTTTCTGTGCAGAGGTGAGGGATAAAAGGAATAAGCCAGTCTTTGTAGGCCCTCTGACACCTCTGTGGTCTGAAATACAACACTCTGACCCCTCACACATGCATATACACACGTGCACAGTCTCTCAAATAATTTCAGCCTCTGAAACACGACCCTGTGGCACCTTCCCCACG
>JBBMFX010000101.1:13245996-13288180 GCA_037832545.1 Rhabdalestes septentrionalis
TCCTGCCTTAAGCCACACAAAGTCAAGGTATGCTGACTGTCTTACAATGTCTTTCACTCCCAGGGTTATGTGATCATTAGAAGTCAAGGTTTGTGGATCTTTGAAAGTGTGGATTTGCATTATTTTGTCAATATCATTACATCAATAGAAATGGACACAATGACAATATTATCATTTATCACAATAATTTCTGGGACAATTTATCGTCCAGCAAAATTTGTAACCGTTAAAGGCTTGCACAGGAGAAACAGAAGTTCAATTTAAAGATTTATCCCCCATGTGCCCCAGGAGTGTCAGGCGGGCCAGGCCCTGCCAAGGAAGCAGTGGAGAAGAGGTGGACAAATCAATTCTAATGCTGCAACAGGGACCACAGCTGCTGGAACAAGGGCCTAGGCGGGAGCAATGGTTTCAGGAACAGAGCCACATCTGCAAGAAAAGGAGCCACAGCAAGGATCACAGCCTCCGGTACAGGAGCCATGGCACAGGCGGGGGCTGGAGCCTTAGGAACAGGAGCCATGACTAGAACCGAGTCCTCAGGAACAGGTGCCACGCCTGGAACTGGGACCCCAAAAACAGGTGCCACAGTGGGAGCTGAGGCCTCAGGAAAAGGAGCCATGGCTGGAACCGGGGCCGCAGGAACAGGAGCCACCGGAGCCAGGAGCCACATAGACCGGCACCTCAACTTGTTGGACCTGTGTGGGAAACAGTACAGGGACCGCAGCTTGGGAGATCATTATGGGAACCACAGCTTGGGAAACTAGTAAGGAAACTGGTGCTGGGGCCTCTGGAGAACTGCAGACTGGGGCCTCAGGAGCAGGAACCATAGGAAATGGACTGGAGCCTCAGCTTGGGGGATCGCTTCCTGCAGCTTGGGAGATTGGAATAGGAACCGATGCTGGGGCCTCTGAAGAGCTACAGACTGAGGGCCCAGGAGCAGGGGTCTGGCTCTCTGGTGCGATGGCCTGGCTCTGCTGTGTGGCGGTGCGGCTCTGAACTGCAGTAGCGTCCTGGCTGTGGGTAGCAACCCAGTTGGCAACCAGCCCCTCGAGCCATTCCAGCTGGCATAGTGTTTTCTTGGACCCACTGCTGGCTGGGTTACGTGGTCTTTTTGGCCGATCCATTTGGCCCTACAGGTCCTCTGAGACCCACATGGTGGGCTCAGCCGCATAGGCATCTTGGGAGCTTGTTTGGCTCTGGCTCCTTCACAGCCACAGGTCTGTGTGTCTGCAGTACGTGCAGGTGGTACCCGCTGGACCGGCTTGAGACTCACTTCCCAAAACAGGTCGGGTCTGTGCTTCTGGGGCCGCGTTCGGGACGGCAACTGGGACACCGGGAGCAGACGATCGGTCGACCAGATTCAGAGGTTTCGTGACCCCCTTTGCCTCAGTGGCTTTTTAGCCTACTTGCCAAATATAAAAATTTCTGAAGCGAAAATCGTCGGATTGTCCACCCGTCGCCCACTCCAGCCCTAAGTCACCCCTTCATCCTCTGAGCTAAGATACCCCAGCAGCTCCTGTGGGATGTACCCACTTGCTCTGGTCAGCTCATCCCTCTGCCAGGGCCATATCCCACTCACCAAGATGGCCATGTGTTTCTACAGACCCATGGCAAGTCTGCTGTGTCTTGTTGTGTGGGACATTCTATGACAGTCGGGCTGTGCCCTTTCAGGAAGGCGTCGCAGTTGCAGACTTCTTTTTTCTGATTTAATTCTCACCAATGCAAAACAAAAGGCACAGTGGCCAAGCACCAAACAAAAAACAAGAAGACTGAATGAAGCATGTGTTGGATGTCCCACAGCCTATGAAACTAAAAGCATACTATTTAAGCTGAAACGGAATACAAACACTCATCATACTGGTTAGTAATTCATCCCTGGCCCACTGAGAGCTCTTAAAGACCTCCCGAGCCAGAAATGGGGCCACACCCCGAGTCAACAAAAGGGTTCTTAATGTACTGGACAGCAGTGACCACTAGCATCCGCTGACTGGGGATGTGACATTATTGTAATATTTGTATTTGTAGTTGTTACTGAGTAATATGTCTTAAGATTAGGAACTGAATAATATGTTTATAATGGAATTCATTTTTTATTAATAATAACTGATGAAACAAAGTAACAAATTGTCAGACCGCATAGTGCGATAGTCCAGTGTGTGATGTGTGGGTTTATTTAGTCATATTTTGTTAATAATCTAGAACTGTAAGGACAAACATTTTTGTACGACTATACATATTAAAAGAGAGTTTTCTATCATGTTACAAACAGGGCAAAAAAACACAATCCACAACAAGAACTGTCTATAATTCAGTCACCTAGACTGTTGGAAAAAGGTAATTTTTTGCTTATTAGTTTACAGTGTAATTGTACCCTCAAAATTCCAAATATGTACAGTTAAAAAAAAAAACTTTTCACTGATAAATATTTTTCATTACATCAGAAAGACATTAAAAAAGTTTTTAAATAAAATGAAATTAAAAAAAAAGCCTGGAGTCAGTATGAATATAATAACCTTTGTATGTACAGCACTGTGAAAAAGGCAGAGCCCACTCTTTCCAGTGAAAACTGGAACTAAGTAAATATCAAGAATATCATCTCAAATTTAAACTCAAATTTACTGTCTGGTCATCATAGCCTATTTTTCTTTTATCTTGTCTCATCCGGATCTAGATGCTGATCTACAGCGAGTGTGTTTGTGTGCAGTATACCATGTTCTCCTCCGCAAAACTGTTCTGTACAATACAGTTCTGTAGAAATGTGACGGCAGACATTTCTACAGAACCACCTCATATGTCTGTGCATGTTTTGCCCCAGGATTCACTTTACATTTTTAATTAGTTTGACATGAATACATTTTAATAAATGCATCTTGATAAATACATCCTTAGTATATGAGGATAAAATTATATTGATAATAGGCATCTAAAAATAATTAACCTCAGATACAAATGGGGTGGAAAGGAGGATAGCAGCAGTGAACACATAGAAAGCGTTTGGGGGCCTATTTGGGATTGACACTATACAAATAGGGATTTTTAGGCAAGTTTAGTGTTTTTATTTAACTACATCGCAATGTATATATGGTCACCAGCAACATCAACCCCTACATTGCAAGTTCCATTATCATCTGCCCATCTGCCTTTTCTGTACATTTATCATAATGTGAGGTTTGAAGGTGTGGCATTGTTGAAATGCTTATCTCACTCTCAGAGAATTCATTTCCAGGGTTTCTCAGGACAGTTTGTGACCGTTTCATTTTTGTTTTATGTGTGTACCTTCTTGAGAAGGTTTAAATTTTTCAAATCATGCATTCGCACAACATAAACACACACTTCAAGGCTCTCCCCAGGGCTCTCATTATATCTGATCGTCTCCCTTCACCAACGAGTTCCAAAACACACCCTTCCATTTTCCACTGCTTCTGATTGCCACTCCGACTTACTATTGTTTCCTTACTGCAGGGCTGTACAAAACAGCTACGAGCCAAATCTGAAAAAGAGTTCCACCATATGAGCTATGGTTTAACCCTGTTCCTGCTTGAATGTGTACTTAGTGTTAGTGTGAAGTTTCTAATTGTCCTTAAATCTTTTTGACCGTTATTCTTGTATATTACAAATCTTAGTAGTTTATTATAGCAGTTGTGTCACCTTTTCTAGTCTCTAATCATTTTCTTGAGATAAAATTATGGGGCACAAAAGGGTAAGATACACTCAGACATTTTCTATTGCTGTTCCAGAGGCTGCAGGAAACCATGGGAAATTTCAAAGGGCACGCTCTACCTGGCAGTTTCTTCCTGATTGCTGGTTTGTGGTGGGCAGTGAAGTACTCCCTGTGGTACACCACCCGCAAGAACAAAGGTGCTGGAGCAGGGAGGATCACCACACGGGCCATGCAACACCGCCTGGAAATCGTCGAGGGAGCTGTAACCCTCTCCTTTTCAATCATTGGTATATGGTAGTCTCACATTCCTGTACAATAAGACACCTTTGACTGATCTTAATTTGTGTTCAGAAGGTCACCAAGTTTTATCATAGCATATTGAGCCATAGATTTAAAAGCCTCTGCCCTAACTCTTTTAAAGGTTTGCATCTTGAAAAGTATACTGTGAATCTTGTTCGGTCATTATTTGTTTACTGCTCTTCTAAACAACTACTGTTGTGCCACCAAGGCACAAATGTGACTTTTTAACATTCTTCTTGTGCCTGTTGTTATTACTGTACTAAACTTATGTGCCTATTAAAGCAGTCAATATTATTTTGAATATCAGGGCTGGGATGAGTAACAGACATGCTCACAACATACTGGACTGCAACAAAATTACAAAACTTTTTTTTTTTCAAGATGTCAATTTACAATAATGCCCAGATAAGAGTTAAGAGAGAAAATAAGATTTAAATACAAACGTTGCTCAAAGCTTGGATGAGAGTTTCAGTGGTTCTGGATTTTGTTGTTACTGTTGTTCTGCTATGTCAGTTGTGCTTCTTGTTGTTCTAGGTAGCTCCAATTAAATGCTGTCATTAAATATTGATTGATGTATCAGCTGAAAGGTAATATAATTGGTGATGTTAGCAGTCATGACAGTAATATTAATGCATCTTTAACCTGCTGCTCTCACAGGTATACTAGGGGAACAGTTTGCAGCAGGTGGGCCAAAGTTTCACCTGTACGACTCCTCCACTCAGCACTGGGACAAGCTGATGAACTGGCAGCACACAACCATGTACCTGTTCTTCGCTCTGGCAGGGGCTACCTCACTTACTGTCCACAGCACCGGCGGAGCACCTCTGGCCTTAGATCGCTTAATGCTGGGCCTTGCCTTTTTTAATGAAGGTCGGCACTTGACTTTGTGTGACCAGATCGTGCCTTGTGACAAGGTTTACACCGTGTGTCAAATATTGGCTTTCGAAATGTTTTTCGTTTTAAAAGTAGGATATAAATAGGAAACAGTGTAGATTTGTTCTTTGCAAAAACTCCCTGAATAGAGAACTGATAAAAGTAATACTTCCGTACTACTCCAAAAATGTGTATTTAACAATACTCTGGAAAAGAGAACTGTCAAATCATTACTAATACAAAAACTGCTCTTCATATGAACACTAGAACATATAGGAAAATATACCCAAAGTATTAATAAATACTGTGAGTGTTATATGTTTAATTTTGACTATTACGTTTTTTTTCTTAATCTATTGAAATGTAGCAGTAAATTTTAAACACTGTGTTTTCAGTGAAAACCACAGTCAGTGATCAAAGGCACCAGGGTAAATCCTGTGTATGTTTTTTGTATATTGCACTGCAGTATAGGACTGCAAAGACACTTTACAGTCTTTTCTGATATTTGTGTTTTTGAAACTACGTCTGCATACTGCATAGTTAGAGTTTTATGAAAGATCCAACATTGAATCCAATCTTGACCTTTTAAATACTTAATTGAATAAATATGTATCATTAAATACATGATACAGTATCAATATGACACTGAATGTAAGATGGACTAAATATCCATATCCTTGCAGGATTATTATTTCTCTATCACCTCCATGGTAGAGACATGCTGGATGTCCATGTCCACATGCTCCTGCTGTATGCAGTCTTCGGAGGGGCGATCATCTGCTTCCTGGAGGTTTTCCACAGGGGAAATATCCTGCTTGAGCTTCTGCGGGCTGCTCTGTGCCTGCTTCAGGGCAGCTGGTTCTGGCAGGTCAGCATTAGTGCCTGTGGCTCTGTGCTGGCCAGAGAAAATTAATATTGTTATGTGGGACATGCTGTTTTGTAACTTTCTTTGTTTCTGCCATCTGTCCTTTTACCCAGATTGCCTTTGTGCTGTACCCACCCAGTGAGGTGACATGGGATTTGTCAGACCACAACAACAACATGTTCATTACCATGTGTTACAGCTGGCACCTCGCCTTTGCCCTGCTCATTGTGGCCATAGCACACACCACTGTCCTTTGGTGAGTGCCCTCAGATTATCATACTACATTTTCATATTTAGATTGTTTATACACTGTCAGAAGTTTTCTACATTGCAAGTTTTCTTACATTACTCCCGAATTCTTTGCTAAAAAGAGATGTGTTCACCATTTGAGTATCTTTTTTAGTCATGACTACTGACCCATAAAAGCCACCTAATATCATTTAAATCATGATTTGGATCACCAGACAAATGTTAAATATTGAAAATGTTATTAAAAACAGTCTAGGATTTGAGTTTACAACAATTTACTAGGATGTCAGACATGAATTGTTACAAGTTCTTTAAAACAACTTTTCAGTGCGTAACAAGAATACAAATCTGCAGTTTGTGAAATAAGATACACCCTATATATATATGCACACACACTCACTGGCCAGTTTATTATGTATACCTTGCTAGAACCATATTTTTCCTACAGAGCTGCCTTGATTCCTCATGGCAGAGATTCAACAAGGTTTTGGAAACATTCCTCAGAGATTTCAGTCCTTATTGACATGAAAGCATCACTAGTTGCTGCAGATTTGTCGTCATTCATGATGTGAATCTCCCATTCCACTACATCCCAAAAGTGCTCTATTTGATTGTGATCCAGTGACTGTGGAGGCCATTGGAGTACAGTGAACTCATTGTTCAAGAAAGCAGATGTGATTTGAGCTTTATGACGTGGTGCATTATCCTGCTGGCAGTAGCCATCAGAAGATTGGTACAGTGTGGTTATAAGGGAGTGGACACACTCGGCAATTCTCAGGCAGGCTGTGGCATTTCAGCGATGTTCAATTGGTACTATGGTGCCCAAAGTGTGCCAAGAACATATCCACCACATCATTACACCACCCCCACCAGCCTGAACCATTGATACAAGGCAGGATGGATCCATGATTTCATGTTGTTTTCCCCCAAATTATGACCCTACCATCTGAATATTGCAGCTGAAATGGAGACTCATCAGACTAGGCAATGTTTTTCCAATCTTGTAGTGTCCAATTTTTGGTGAGTTTAGGAGCAAATTAATAATAAAGCAATAGGAGTAGGGGTTAATTCCTCTCCACCATTTAATTCCTCTCCACCATTTAAATCTCTTCATATAGAATGTCCAGGGTCCCCTCTGGACAGGTGGTCAAGGCAGGCAAAGGACAACAGATCCAGAAATACATCACACACACACACACACACACACACACACACACACACACACACACACACCCCTACATATACACATACGTACACATACACACAGCAAAGTAATTGGGTTAAAGGGATCTACACACAGCAATTTGGAGAAGGGGCCTATCCATAAAAGGAAAGGAGGACCTGAGTAAGTAATATCTGATAGCTGAGATATTGATAAGGGAGGAGTTTTGAGCATTCAAATAAGGAAACGATTGGGCATGAGGTCAAGAATAAAGTGGGTGCAAACAGAAGAGGTGTGTCCTGGAAAAGGTGATCCAAGCTCCTCCAAATGAAATGTAAACCAGAGCTGGACTGGCCCCCTCTCCCTTTGGCCATGCAGCTGTCTTTATTAAACAGCTTTGCCTCAATTCAGTGACTGAACTTGGCTTTTTTTCATTTATCGTAATTTTTTAATGAATCTTCTATTTTTTAATTGGTCATATAAAATATTCTCCAACATTAGCTGTGGCAAATTATAGCATCACTGTCCTGTTCTTAGCTGACAGAAGTAGCACCCAGTGTGGTTTTCTGCTGCTGAACCCCAACTGCTTCAAGTTTCAATGTGTTGTGTGTTCAGAGGTGGTATTTTGCATCTCTTGGTTGTAACAAGTGGTTATTTGAGCTACTATTGCTTTTCTATCATCTCGAACAAGTTCCGTTTGAACAGGAACACATGGATACATGTGGGTATTTTTGCCAGACTATTCCTTCAAAAGCCACAGCCTTGCCTGAGTTATCCTTATTTCACGTCAGTGTACGTGACTGATATCATTTTCTTCCCCAGCATGGTACGTTCCAAACTCAGAAGAATGCCACCGATGGAGATGGGTCTCCTAAAACCCCGGGAAAGAGAGGGGGATTCTGAAGATGAAGTTTTATAAGTTTTTGTGGCCTGTATGCAAGTCATTTTCAGTGAAGACATTCTTGTAAGCTGACTCGTAGACCAGCATGATGAAACACTGACCTCGCTGACTCACTGTGCTTCACGGCTCCATAGTGAGTAACTGCAGCTGAGTGTTAGGATCATCATCCAGCTCATGATCTCCAGCTATTACTGCCATATTTTTGCCAATTTTTGGTTTAGTCTCTCTTTAAACAGTTTAGTTTCTGTTATTTTCTCTCTTAATTGCTATTCTCTGCATTCTCTGTGCATCAAAAGACAGATGTCTCTTAGAAAGACCTACAACAGAAGCCATACAAGGGAGCTGATGATTACTTTAGGTCAGTTAAATAAACATTATGCTGTTTGCATATTTGTATTCTTTGTAAATGTGTTGTCAAATGGTTCTAACAAAATATTTTAAATTGATGCCTCAAAAGTGCCTTTGAAGATTTGCATCAAAATGGTGGCCCTAACTGGCCTGCATAGGAGGACTGGAGGTTTTTTGTGATATTTATATTCATGGTAGCATTTTATGATTAGACTCATTTATATTGGAAATAAGACACATTTGGGCTGCTGATACGACTTTACGGATACTTACAGTATTCTGATACACGATATCTTGTATTTCTTGACTAACTTAATGAGATGGAGGTTAGATTGGATGGTAGCGAAAGACATTTCTCCATTCTTATTTAAGCTGTCATTTTCTAGTCTTTGTGGGAAACCTGTGCAATCTGGTAGAAACCTTGAACATATTGCATATTTATTGCTTTATACATTCCTTCATAAATGTAATGCACATTTCACAAACTTGTTTATTTATCATGAATATTATGTATGTATTTGACTTTTTTTGTCATGCATGTGATTCATTGGTCTGTCCAGAAAACAGATTTTGTTAATAAATGCTCAGTAACTAAACATTTATTTTGGCTGTGTTCATGAAAACATGCTGGGTGTGAAAGAGAATAGATTGTAATAGATTATCTGACCTGTGTCACATGAATGACCCCACCAGAAAACAACCATCAGAAAAACATCAATAGTTTCCATTATATAGATGTAGGCATGCTCATTCCTAAATCATTCAACATGGGCTATGTCCAAAATCACATAATACTTATTTATACTTTCAAAATGCAGTGGAGGTGTCTTATGTTTGACTTATGTTGGCATAGTGGTGTGCCATATGGTGATCATCATTATTCATGCTCCCAGGGTCTCAACTGCCTTCTTGCAAATTGGAGTCATTACAATATTTATAGTAGCTATACAGAAAATAGAAGCAACACCCATCCAGTGAGTGACCGTTTTATGTATGATATTTTCTTATTACAATGTGAAAGCCAAATGGCAACAAACACCACAAATACATCGTATCTATAAAGCAGTTCTCTGCATATGAGGCATTCTTTATCACACAATGTATTGAACCTTGATAATCATAAAAGCTGCAAATTGAAGACAAACAATTTCAGATATATGCCTAAGTTTAGCAGAGTGAGAACATATGACTGTAAAAAGATAGTCCTACTCAGAGACAACAGAAAAGCACCAAATGTACTTGATTCACAGAGTGCATTCATTTCACATTAACAACAACATCGTATCATTAACAAAAATCTTTCAGTATACATCCTTTTCCCATTAGGTATGCAAAATATTATAAATATAATTGAGGATGAGCAATATGAGTAATGTAAATGTATTAAGTATATTTTATTCATGTGAGAATTATGTTTCTATGCTTTTGAGTGTAGACACTGCATTGGCCCCAGCACTCCCAGCAATTGGCAGATGCTCTCAAACAGAGTGGATGTGGATCCTTTGTAGTCCACACAGAAAATGTCCCCCACACTAGTAAACCTAGACTCCAATCAAGCAGTTAGCAAGCTAAAATTCTACCAGAAATGGCCTGTCAGATGACAAAGAGACATGGAAGCTTTAGTTTTGGCTAATGTTTTTGACATGAACATATAATTGATATCCTCAGTGATCAGTAAAGAGGGGGTCTTCAGACAGTGAGGGTCTCAGCTGTTCTGATTGTTACTTTGGTACCAGAGCGGAAAAAACACTTGCTGAATGTCATCAACCTTTGAGAAGAGGAGAATTAGAGCCGGACTGGGCTGAAAGCTCTAGGAGAGTGAGGTGAGACTTAAGGTAATTTAGATTGGCTCCCTCTCTTCCTGGAATGCTTTCCATAAGATTTTGGAGTTTCAGTTCATCTGAAAGGTCTTGGATAGCTGTGTGGGCCAGTCAGATTTTTACTGAAAGAAGGGTCTAGGCCAAACCCTGAAAATCAGGTGTGTTCCAGTACTTTTGTCCATACTGTGTATTAGTTGTTCCCGTGGTGTATGAGTTATGTTCCTGCTTTAACAGGCTTAACTGACTTCAACTGTGAATCAGCTTTAGTATGTTTGTTAGATAAGGAACCCCTCTGCATTTATTCTTAAATGCTAATCGAGGACTAAGCAAGGGCCAATATTCACCACCATGTGGCGCTGCGTGCATGAGAAACGGTGCGTTGTGGCGTTTCTCAGGTGAAGTTTTTTGGTGACACCTTTTAATTATCTGCAGATCGGATGAGAACACTTCACTGACCGAGAAACTTTAGGAAATAAATCAAACAGTCTCGACGACTCTACTCCAGCATTTATCCTGCAGGGTCAGCCCATGGATAAACTGAGGTCTTTTCTGAACGGGCGAGAGGGAAACAACGAAAATCGCAGCGTACTTCAGGTAAATTGTTTTCCCTCGTTGTATTACTTAGTATTTCATTAACTTATAATAAAGTTTAATTACGATGGCATCCATGTATTTTAGTGAGTTAATAATAGTGGCTTTATTTTTAAATACATTTTTTTTCTCTCTCTCTCTTCCTCAGGCAGCGAATGAGGCGTCCACTCTGGGATGGGGAACTCGGGTGAAAGGCTTCATAATCTGTATGGCTATCGGACTGGGCTGCAGTGTTCTGGTTAGTATGGAGTGAAATAATTTTTAAACATTTACTCTAAAAATGTATAGGGAGAAAATGTCATTTACCGCTTCCTGCTAGAGCTTAGTGGGAGTGGAGGCTGGAGGGAGCTGGTGTCTCTGGTCTGACCAGCTTTGAGGAATGCCAGAGCAAGAATGCCGTCTTTAATATTACAGTCAAACACGTGTCTACAAGATCAAATGTGAAACAGACTGTCTGCGTTTAGCTTTAAAGGTTCCCTGTCCAACACATGCCTTGGATTTGATCCCTGAACTCCAGAGATGAAACCATTCCTTCTCCTTTCTACATTTACATTTGCAGCACTTGTTAGATATTCTTTTAAACAGAGACGTACCCTATATAAACAAAAGTATTGGGGCACCTGACCATTGCACCAACAGGGACTTTAATGACATTGCATTCAAATACTTTAATGTGGAGCTGGTCCCCTTTTGCAGCTATGAAGGGGACCAATGGGCTCAGGTGTTGATGCTGGACGAGAAGATCTGGCTCGCAATCTCCGTTCCAGTTCATTCCAAAGGTGTTAGATGGGGTTTAGGTCAGGGCTCTGTGTGAACCACTCAAGTTCTTTCACACCTAACTCATCCAGCCATGTCTTTATTGAGCTTGTTTTGTGCTCCAGGGCACAGTCATGCTGGAGTAGCTGGAGATTTTTCCCCTAAATATGTCCACAAAGTTGGAAGCATGGTGTTGTCCAAAATGTCACCTGAAATACAGGTGTATCCCAGTACTTTAGTACATATATGGCTGTGTCCTTGTGAATGACAGCCCTGTACTGAGCTTTATTAAAAGTTGTCCAGGCTGAAAAACTACTGTTGTATTAATGGACGGGGCCAAACTTCTGTGGGAATACTTTTTTTTTTTGATAATGAGTTTTGAAAATACCATTCCAGTATCCAGTGTTTAATATGTTTAAAAACATTTCAAAAAGCATGAAAATGATGGCTTTCCTGATTCGGCACTTTAAAGAAGGGATGTCCAATCTTATCCGCAAAGTTATTCCGACAGAGCAGCAACACACATGATCAACACACTGAGAACGTCTGGTTAAACAAGAACAGTCAGGTGAGCTGCTGCTTGTTTGGAAATGAAAACCTGAAGCCACGCTGCCTCTTGGCAAATCAGATTTGACACCCTGGCTTTTCATTTACAAACATACTTTTAAACTAGTTTTTGCATAATGTTAATGTTCTGTATGTAACAATTAACATATTTATATGTTGCTTGTGCATTAGGGAGTCTGTTGCCTGTTCATTCCCAAGATAGGTGTGATTCTCTTTATCGTGTTTTACACATTTGGGAATATTTGCTCCCTAGCCAGGTAAATGTCTTTCACACTTACTACCACACATTTGCCTTCACTTACCAGACAATACTGATAATGTCTGGATCTGATTGAACTGATTGGTCCACCTGGAATGCAATGCATCATTAAATTTTGAGGATGTAAACAAAGTTGTTCAGAGTGGTGTAGTGAGATGTACTGCAGTATAGAGAAATGTACACACTCAAGGCTTATTTTATAATTATGGTGACAGACTACTCAAAACATTTGGCAAATTTACACACGCTGTGTGATTTGGGCTGGGCGATATGACAAATTATTGTGATAAAATCTATCACAATATATGATCTAAGCAAATCTGTAACATGATGTAGATCAAGGGAGGTTTGAGGCACATATGCATGCAGATTTGTTTGATGATCTAAATGAATCTGCAAAAGAACAAGAATCTAACAGAGACACATAACAAACTGGGAACACTAAGATAGGGCTTATGGTGGATTGTCTGACTTTGTAAGTTCCCCTAGAGCAGACCACTCTGAATGACATTGTCTATACCTTAACAGTTTCATTATGTTTTTGTAAATGTGGTAGAATTGCCCTTTAAATGGCTGCAACACTGACTGGTAAAACTTGACTTTGTCAACAGCACAATGTTTCTAATGGGACCAATGAAACAACTGAAGAGGATGTGTGATAAAACAAGAGCCTTTGCAACAGTTGTCATGATAGTGAGTGGAACATAACCAGTAACATCATTCCGGACTTTCAAAACCAGTCTTATTTATTCGTTTGAATATAATCCGTTATAAAACTTATATATACCACCAGTCACCTTTTTTTCTACATTTGCATGTTACTTATACAAGTGTTGTTGGTGGCAGATTCCTGCTTCAATTGATGAATTGATGCATTAATGAATTGACGAATTAATGCATTAATGCAACTGTATTTTTTGGCAAACACACAAAGTTATCTGTGAATTTATCACACCTTTATGCATTCCAATTAGAATAACAATGTTCTGATAAATATCTAAATTTGCTAAAGAATTTGAACAAATGTGTAATATTTAAATTAAAGACAGAAACTAATTGCTTTGCCTTGTTTTTATTCCCATAGACATGTCTGGTGCTTACACTGTGTGCAACCTTTTGGGTGAGTAAATGAATCGAGCACTGATATAACTCTGTACAAGGCTCTTATTATACTGAGATTGAGCCTAGTCCTAAATTCCAGTGTCATTTATTTGGAATAGGAGATTTAATTTTCAAGGTTATGTCTGTGTCCACTGCACTTTTTATGCTGGTTTTTTTTTTTTACAGTGGAAGATATTTGCACTTTCTTTGCTGTTTGTTATATTGCAAGCCCTTGCATTTACTTGGTAAGTGCTTAGTGGCATTTGACAGTTTATTGACAGTTTTATATATTTCTGCACTTGTAAGCTATTGAATTATTGTATCTCAACTGACTAATTTGCGGCCACATTTTGTTCCTGATTACAGGTATGGACTCTCGTACATCCCATTTGCAAGGTGTGTAAATTTCAGACTTTGACAACTCAGAAAATTGAAAAGAATAGTATTATTACAGAGTGTTGTCTATACATTTGTAACAGTTTTGGGTATAATGATATTTTTAAAAAATGCAAATCCTATTTCCCTTATTAAGGTGAAAATAATGTAAGCATTTGAATGTGTTAATGCCACATTCTACATATTCAAAAATGAATGAAAATGTTAATAATGGAATTAAATTCCATGAAATGAAAATGTTAATAATGCATTTTGGAAGGAAATCCATTTTTTTATTACTGTTGTGAGCTATAAGAAGCCTTAGCAGTTGACTATTAAATGAAGCTGGACACATGATATTTAGGTGAATTAGCCTGAAGTGCTGGGTATTGTATGTATTAATGGGTGTATTTCTTGCTACTTTGTAAACAGAATATGTTTACGGCACTTTCTAATTCTTTATTATCTTGTGATCACCAGAGATGCCATTCTGAAGTTTTTTTCCATGCTGTGCACCACGTGCATGAAATGAAGCGTCATCACAGTCTGCCTTTCCTCCGGGATCCTTTCTAGTTTTATTTTGGTCTGGACTGAAAAGTGAATTGAGTGAAATGACAATTGCTCGATATGCCTCTACATGGTTGAGGCCCGCTGAAAGGAACAAAACTGTAAATGTGTTTTATTTCTGCCATTGTGAAGGTGTTAAACACTAAGAAAATTGGTTGTGACGGTATATTGGAATAACTTATATGGTAATATAAATATTTTGTTATTTTCTTCACTGTATTTAACGTTCATTCCATGATTTCTTATTCTGGCCGATGCAAGATTTTAGAAATGTGAAACTGATCCAAGGAAGGATGGCTTTTGAAGTATAAAATGAACGCCTTAATGCATCTGCCATCTTTAAAAAATGTAAATAAATGACTTAGTTGATGTATCAACCATCATGTGTTGTCTCTCTTTTGTTCCTCTTCTGATTTGAACTAGCTCTATATGGACTCAAATTTACCGAATTCAGGTGTTCCCTTAGGGCAATATTAATACTTCAGCATACCAAGGCGTTTTGGACAATGCCATACTTCCAAATTTGTGGACAGTCTTTTGGGAAGAACCTTCTCTCTTCTAACATGCCACAGAGGCTTGACCTGCAACCCTTTTTATCACATTTGGAATGAACTGGAACGGAGATTTCTCGTCCTAGTGCCTGACCTCATAAATGCTCTACAGAATGAATAGGCATTAAACTCCTACATAAACACCAAAACCTTGTGGAAAGCCTTCCAAGATGAGCGGAAGCTCTTATAGTTGCAAAGGGATACCCATTCCAGTTTAATATCTATGTATTTGAATGCAAAGTCCCCGTTGATGACGTAATGGTCGACGGTCCGCATACTTTTGGACAGACTTGAGTCTGTCCAATAGGATGTGAGAAAGTTTGAGGACGCAGGATTGTGATAGGGCAAGTTCAGTCACCATGCCCACTCCAGGAAGCTGCGCGCCAAATCGTTGTAATATTTGCGGAATGTAAACTTTACAGCTTTTAATAATATCAGTGAGTTCAGTTATATAATAAATAATAAACTTCAGGAAACAAACATGTCAAGGTTCCTCCAGATGGTTGAGAGAAAAGTGCCGGACAGAGACAAGTCGGAACTAACCGAGAAAGATTTGAAAACATGGGGACTGCAAGGTGTGTGTGTGTGTGTGTGAGAGAGAGAGTGGGAGAGAGCTACTGAGCTAAGTTAGCTGTTTTGATAATATTTGTGTATGAAAGTTACAACTTCACTGCAAAATTTGGGGGGATAACACTGGTTTTAATGTTTACATGATCGTCTGGCCACAGTTCAGTTTAAAACATACACAGTTCACATGTTTTCAACAACGAAGCCTTGAGCTGCAGACACATTGCCTGTATGAGCAAGCTACTATGATAATCTATTATATTATATTATCTTCATATTTGATCACCATTTTCAGTAAAAGCCCTTGAGTTGTTTCGATCATGATTTTCCACCGTACTCTGTTTTCAAGTACAGAAGTGTGTTTATGGGTTTTAATGCTTCTCAGTGGCGTCCTTGTGTATATTTGCCTGCCTGGTTATTGGTCAGTATTACTTGAGGTATTACAGTACCTTACATTACCTTAGTCGTTATTAAGTCATTTCTTGCATGTAAAAAATACTTAGAACTAGTTGTAGCTAGCTGACTCTGTCTTTAATTTGAGTAAAACATATGGTAAAACGGCCAACTCGTATAAATCTGCATTGTTTTGACGAATTGCAGTACAGCAATGAAGACACCTTAAGATATAAGATTTTTGCAGCAGCATTTTGACAATTTAATATACATAGTGCATTCATAACGGTCTTAAAAAGTTACATGAGTATGAATTTCATCATACACTTCTTGCTGCTTTACCAGACTTCTCAGCCATTTTGCCATTATCTATTGCGCAGTTCAACATTCTGGACACATCTGTTAGATGATAATAGATTATATCAGTATTATGTAGGCAGTGTATCTGCAGCCTAAGCTTTTGTTGTTGAAAGTATGTGAATGGTATATGTGTTATAGACTGAACTGGGACAGGTCATTAGGGCAGACAAGCAAGTAAACATTAAAACAACCAGGAATGTTGTGCCTCAATTTGTATATCTTTAAAATATAAAGATGACTGCAGTCATATTGTTTTCTTTTTTCTCCAAACTCACTTGTCTTATGTGGGTACAGAAAACATTATATGCCTGATGCTGGCAAGTAGCTATGCATTAAAACATAATACGACCCTCCATTCTTTTGGCCACATTTTGCAATAGGAATTCATCTGCGACCCTACCAACTGCATGGAGTGCAGTGGCTGGCAGAGGGCCTTAAGAACCTGGAAGGATGCATCCTTGGTGATGAAATGGGCTTGGGCAAGACCTGTCAGGTAAGAAGTGGTTTAGTTTTTGTGCAATTCTTAAACTATCGTCAAGGTTGTGGGAAACAGGAATACTGCTGTTGTTTTTTTCCCTCAAACTTTGGACCCCCACAATGAAACTGTAGATCCCCAGCTGTAGAGGATCTCAAGGTTTGATTCTTCAAATATTGAAACTAGTGCTGGGCACGTTAATTAATGCTGTCATTTATTTTTGACACATGTTAACAGTTCATTTCTGATTCATGCTACCCGGCCAAAAATTCTCATTTGAAGGCCTTGTTCACATGGACCTCATAATATTGGATAGAGGAATACACTCTGAACGCCAAACACGCTTTTGTTCCATTTTGTGCGGTTGACTTCAGTGAGGCGTTACTCTAGTTTTCCTGTGACGCTGTTTAACACCAGCCTCAGCTCGATGTGTAGTTTCGTGTATTTACCTGTGGAGGCAGTAATTCTTCAGTAAATGCTACATTTTTAACGCGACCCAAACAAGCACTGGTGCTGAACGTCCATGTGGAGGCACTGATTTGCTCCAATGAGCAGAAAAACGATCGGCGCTCAGTTCGCGCTTACCTGGCGCTGCGCCTGAAAATGCCTGATTCAGTTGTCGGAGTCAACAAGGCTTAAGTCTGTAAATTTCATACGGTTTATAGTCAGTTAATGACGTCTCGGCTGTATTCAGTTTCTGGCACGCCTACTCTGGAAACTGAGGGTACCTTGATTTTCTGTAACAAAAACTAAACAAAATGTGAATGCCTTGGAGTGGCAAATAGCTTTGTTTTTATATTTGATTTGATAACATTTATGGTTAACTTATTTAAAAATATTTGAACAACAGCTATGTAACTGTGTTAAAGGGAACACTGCTGTTAAAAAGCTTATTTGTTTAAAATGTTTACAGAACAAATGTAATTGGACTTCTGTTCTTATACCAGTAATTAAAAAATAAAAGTGCTCAATTCACTACTTTTGAATTCATTCTTGAATTTTGCTTACAAACCACAGAAAATCATGCAATTAATCACTTTTTTAAAATCATTGCCCCGCATCAATTTAAACATAAAAAGCACAACAGCAACTAGTGCTTGTGTCTCTGAGGGTTAGGGGCAAAGCATTGTATTGTCCCCTGGTCTATAGCACCAGTCAAATGATTAAGCGTGGGTGGTATTTATTTGTTTCAAACTTGCAAACCTTGCTGACATATCTCCATTTTATATGACGGGAGTAGAGGATTGTTTTGAAAATGAGGGGTTTCATTTTGTAGTGGCAAGGGGCATTTTTGTTCTGTCAATGGCGAGGGTTGGTGGTCGTTCTTGTTTGAAAATTGTTCAGAAACTTTCCTGTTTAGTTGTCCAGTAACATTTTATATTGTCTTTGTCTAGTATTGCTTGGCACCTGATTTCCGCATAAGTTCACACCCACACAGTATTTGAGAGACAAAGATTCTCTAAGAATATAATTCACTGCTGGATCAATCTAGTTATGTACTAAAATCTGCTATAAAACTGTTCATCAACAAGAATTCATAGTTTATTTGTGGCTTGAAACTACCGGATCAGTTTGCTTTGACCCAGGTAGCCTTTACACACGTACAACTGTAACTTTTTATGTTTTACAATATTACTGTTAAGTTTTACTTTGGCCATTTTGTTTCCAGAATATTAGTCTCCACCCCAAATTTCTTATGAAGTCCTTTGTTGTTTCTTTTTTTTTTCTTTTGTTGCAGCATAATCCTGAAGGAACATTGTTTTGTTTCTCTGTGTACTGTATAATGGATAAAATGACAATAAACTGACTTGAGGGGATGTGAAATGTCCTATAAACACTTTTATGTGCAAATTATTAAATTTGTAAATGTGTTAAATGCATTGCATTATTATAGTCAGAAGTAAAACACAGAGCTAGGAATGCGTATTGGTGGCATATTGCATGAATTCTGTCCTTCCACAGACCATCTCCCTGCTGGTGTTTGCTCAAGGTTGTATTGGCATGAAAGGACCATTTCTGGTGCTTTGTCCTCTGTCAGTCCTGGAGAACTGGAGACAGGAGCTGGAGCGGTAAGGCACAGAAAGCTGATGGCTTTTATGCTCTGTGTTGCAATTGGCAGTCACATGAATGGATACAGTGCATGAACTAGTATTAAATGTATGTCTTTTAAGTTTACTTTCAATTTACTATTTACTTTTAATTTACTGCCTCATAAACTTAGTTTGTTGCAGTGCATGTAAAACAAATAATCAGAACTGTTTACTGTACTGTGCTGAACTGTCACTAGATGTCAGTAGTGTTTGTTAAGTCTCTGCTGATATATTTCATCTGCCGGCTGTACCGCAGCTTCTGCCCTAGTCTGTCTGTGGTGTGTTACACTGGAGATAAAGAACGAAGGGCTGATTTATGGAGAGAACTGATGAATGACAAACATTTCCATGTCCTGCTAACAACCTATGAGGTACACTTGTATAATATTTGTGAGTGTGTATGCATGTATAAATATATGAGCATGCTTTTGGAACATAACCCCCGCAATTTTTGGTGGTTCACTGTTTATATACATATTTATTACGTTAAAACCCAGACAATTGCAGGGGTTACATTCCAAGAGTAAATTAATAACATTCTTGGATTGGCTACTTTCAAACCCCCTACCTCTGAGTCCAGCGATATTTCATCATCCCAAGACATGCTTTCTTTGTGTTTTCTGGACAGTAATACAAAATGTGTAGTTATATTTTATATGGAAGTGTAGATGAATTAATTAATGAATTACTTTGATGTTACAAACTTAGTAATGCTATTTTTCTAAGAAATTTAGAAAAATGCATGAAAAATTATAAATTGCCACGAAAAATGCTGTGACGTCTGGGTCTTGTTTGCCAATGTGCTGAGCATTGGAGGCTCATTCCATTCAGGTGTGCCTGATTGCCTTGCCAATCCTCACGGCCATATATATATATATATATATATATATATAAATTAGGGGTGGGGCCGAAGCCGAATACAGTATTCGGAAAGGCACGAATAACGTGTTTTTTACGTTTATGGTATTCGGACAAATACTTAAAAAATATTTGTATTCTGGAACCCCGTCCCCAACCTCGGTCACACGCTTGCATGTTTAGGGCACTCGCCCTGCGATCAGGAATTCGTGGGTCGATCCTGAAGACCACTAGGCACCTCTGAGGTACCCTGAGTGCGGTACTGTCCCTACATACTGCTCCCCGGGCACAGAGTTCATGGATGACCCTGCTTTACTTTGTGAATGTGTTAAATACAGAGGAGGAATTTTGTGCTGTTTACACTGTGTGCAGTGGTGTGTTCACATATGACCGATTGATCACTTTCTCTTTTAGAAATTCAGCTTCCCTGCCCCCTCCCCCATCACATGCTGAAGTTCAGGAGTAGATTCAGGGAGCGGCGGACGGAGTGCGCTGCATTTCAATTGTATACGAATACGAATAATTTTCCCTTTTAAAAAATACAAATACAGATACGAATAGCGGCCGCTATATTAGGGGTGGAGCCGAAACTGAATACGGTATTCGGAAAGGCACAAATAACGTGTTTTTTACGAATACTGTATTTAGACAAATACTTTTAAAAAAAATGTATTCAGGAAACTGTGCCCTCGTCCCGGTCACATGCTCGTTACAGGGTACATACTCCGCCTCCCCCCGGTACACCCTCGTGTTCGGGAGTACAACCTCCGCCCCCCCGGTACACCCTTGCGTTCGGGAGAAGAACCACTGCCCCCCCCGGTACACCCTCGCGTTCGGGAGTAGAACCTCTTCCCCCCGGTACACCCTTGCGTTCGGGAGTAGAACCTCTGCCCCCCCGGTACACCCTCGTGTTCGGGAGTAGGACCTCTTCCCCCCCGGTACACCCTCGCGTTCCAGAGTAGTACCTCTGTCCCCCGGTACACCCTCGCGTTCGAGAGTAGAACCTCTGCCCCCCCGGTACACCCTCGCGTTCGAGAGTAGAACCTCTGCCCCACTGGTACACCCTCGCGGTCGAGAGTAGAACTTCATGGTTCCACCGCCATGTTCCAGAAACATTCATTTAATATCAGAACCTACTGTTGTAGCTGAACACAATCAAATCACAGCAATGTTCCAACAATAGTGTGAAGCAGGGGTATTCAATTAAAAGAGCTGTCTCTTCTTTGGGAGCTGTGCCAGAAGAGCAGGTTCTCTGAAAAGACCCAAACTTCGCATTACGAATAAACTAACAAGTGAAGCTATTGTCGGATGAATTGGAATAGCTGTGCCCGCAGTCAATATCCACAACTGTCCAAAATAATGTCCATGTAAATTACTAATCTCGTGAATTTACCAGACTGATCACGGGTCCGGCCAGAACCATCACTCGGTCCGGATACGGACCAAGGTCCGCCATTTGGTGATGCCTGGTGTAACGTGTTCCCAGAAGTTTACAGCGGAAAAGCGAGGACAGATTCCCCATAATATTCTTGATTTCAGTAGAAACTTTTGTCTAAATTTTGGTGATGGACAATATTATGATGGAAAATACAATTGCTACATATACTATATGGCCAAAATGATGAGTGCATTACACCAACAGCAACTTTAATGCCACTCAGATACATAGATTTTAATATGGAGTTGGTCCTCCATATTATATGCTATAAAGGCTCCGCCCCCACAACCATCCACCCTTCCCATTCAACCCCCTTCACCAGCCACCCCACCCCCAACAGCCCAACAAGCTAGATAACATGTGAATGCCCTTCAGTGGCAAAAGCTTTGGTTTTATATTTGAATTAATTATATGGGGATTTTCAAGATTTATTTGAACTACAGCTGTGTAACTGTGTTAGAGGGAACACTGCTGTGAAAAACTCTTTATGTAAACCAAAAGTTTTTATACTTGTGTTCATATAGCAATATTTCAAGATTCCCATTCTTTTCACAGATGTGTCTGAAAGATGCAAGCAACCTAATAAGGTGAGTGTCTGTATTTGCTGAAGTGATAAACAGTTAAATCAATAAAAAATGTTCACCTCCGTACTCCATCTTTAGGTGGAAATGGAATATTTTGGTTGTGGATGAGGCTCACAGGCTAAAGAACCAGAAATCACTACTTCATCAAACTCTTTCAGAGGTAAACTATGGTGTTATAAACCTACAATGCTAAAAACAATGTCTTTGTGAGAGAAAAATCTTAAATATTTGATGTTTGATATAAAGGCTTACATTAAATGAAAAACTTTGGCCTGTTGGATTGACTTTACATTTTGCCCTGTGCTAGGGCTGGGTGATTAAATTCAGTTTGATTACGATGATCAGCTCTGGGCAGAATCCAACTTTCCAGTAGTGATGTGTCATGCACCAAAGCATAGCCTCCAAGAGCTCTAAGAGTCGATGATTTTAGTGTTGCCTTCTCACGCCTTTGGCTCGTTTGCTCGGCAGCTTAGCAGGTCCAAAAATGAGACGATATGGGGAGGTACATCTGTGCTCTCCTCCCTCAGAATGGGAGCATTTATTTTATTTCTCCAAAAAGAGCATTTGGGTGGCAAAAAGCACTCGTGAACAGAGCGGCCATGGACAGAGAAGCTCAGAAAAACTCCCCAAACTACTACACACACAGCCCTCCTTAAACTACATCCTCGAGCGTGCATAGTTCCTTAAAGCTGCAGGCTCATCCTGTCATAAGTGAAACAGAAAAGCCGACTCCCGTCAAATGAGAGAGGGACCGGCTCCCCACTTTAAGTAAGCTTAACCTTTTGGCAGATTTCTTTGCTTAATATTGGCATTCACATTTCATTTTTTGTATATATTTTGTTTTTTGCGGTATTATTCTGTTGGACTGCTCAGACTGCAACACTTCTGTTAGTCTCTGATAATCAGTTGCTCTTTACTCTCTCTCCCTTTCTCTATCTCTCTCTCAGTTCTCTGTGGGCTTCAGAGTTTTGTTAACAGGAACTCCCATTCAGAATAATCTCCAGGAGATCTACTCACTCCTCAACTTTATTCAGCCCAGCCTGTTCCCCAGTGATGCCTCAGAAGAATTTGTCAGTGCATATGCAAATATACAGACAGAAAACTCTCTAGGTAAGACGGCATGGTTCAAGATGTATTTATTTTAATATACTAAATAACTAATCTAGTTCATGGCTCATCTTGGAAGTTATCTAGTTTTATTTAAAAGACAGATTGAACAAGCTAAATGAATGCTTTGCAATGGCAGTTGATAGATGTGTTCAATGACTTTATGTATGTGCTTGTGTGCAGCTGAAGAGCTCCACCAGGTGCTGCAGCCATTTCTACTGCGTAGGGTCAAGTCTGAGGTTGCGGCAGAGCTGCCCAAAAAGGCTGAATTGGTGGTCTACCACGGAATGTCTGCCCTTCAGAAGAAGTACTACAAAGCCATACTGATGAAAGACCTGGGTAAAGCTTTATTAGCTTAAAATTATGTTAAGCTAATAATGTTAATATTAAAAAGTGTTAATGAAAGGACTGAATAAATATCAAAGCTGTCATATACATTTTTTATACCATTTTAAAACATTTCCTGTTGTTTGGACAAATGGGATCAAAAATGTCATAATATTAATATGCATTAAATTTCAGATTTTTTCTACTTCTATAAACATTAACACTACAGAGTTACGCAGTTTCATACAATGTAGAGGTAAATATTACATTCTTGCATTCATTTGGCTTTCAGATGTTTTTGGGAGTGATCAGGGCAACAAGACCAGGCTTCAAAATATTTTGATGCAGCTGAGGAAATGTGTGAACCACCCATACCTGTTTGATGGTAATGACAAATGACTGTCCTTCCGTTTAGTTTTTTTTTTCCTTTAATTGATGCACAACACAGTGATGTAAAAAGCCTTACTGTCTGTCTGATAAGACCCTTCAACAAACAGTTGTCATTGGTCCCAATGGCTTCAGTGGCCCAGAAAAGGTCTTGGTCACAAACAAGGCAGAGTTGTATAGGAATCAAGGCCAGTCTCCAACTAATGAGGTGTCTTGGGCCAACTGTAACCGTGTCACCTCAGCACTTTATAAATTAAGCACTTTTTTTCTTTATCTATCTCTCTCCCTCCCTCACACTCTTCTCTCTCTGAACACACACGCACACACACACACACACACACACACACACACACACATTCTCTCATACACTCTCACTCTAAAAGGTGTGGAGCCAGAACCGTTTCAGATTGGGGAGCACTTGGTGGAGGCCAGTGGAAAGCTGTCTCTGCTGGACTCTATGCTTGCATATCTGCTAGAGGGGTATGCCTGATGTCTTGAGTCAACTCATGTGTCCTAGCCAACATGCCAGCTGTGCATTATTAACACGTTTCGTTGCACTGTAACACACATGGACTTGTATACTATATTTGCATTCCATATATTATTCATAGGAAAGTGTCACAATTTTCAGTCTATCAGTATTACAAAATATAAAAAGAAAATGCAATACATTCACCCCTTGTAAATTACAGTTCAATTAAATCTGTTAATCATGCACACTTGCCTGTTGGCTGTAGTACAAGTGTGCATTGTTGCGCTGTTGACAGGTTCTGTTGCAGTGTAACACATGAGTGCTTACATAATATGTTTGCGTCCCATATATTATTCACAGAGGAAAGTGGAAAATATCAGTATCTGTCAGATATTAGTAATACAGCTACTTAAAGAAGATTACTTTGTCACCCTGTTTTTCTCATGGATGAATTGGTATTCTTGCTTTGATGCTGCAGAAGAAAGTCTCGGCAGTTTCAGCAAGGGAAAACAGACACAGAATGCAGCATACAAATGTTCAGCTGAGGTACAGCAAGGGATTCACTAATGATGCTTAGTACCATTATTATGTTTAGTTGTTTCAAAATTCATTCCAGTGATATGCCTAAATATATAAATAATAAGCTTGCATTAGCAGGATCTTTAATCTTACTTTTGCACTTCTTATACAATATGGATTATATTGTCAATTTGGTGGTGGTCTATTGGGTGGGATACTTGCCTCTGAACCAATAGATCATGGGTTCGAATCCTTTTTTCTGCACACCACCACTGGGTCCCTGAGCAAGACCCTTAACCCCAAGTTGCTCCAGGGAGACTGTCAACTTTAGTTAGGGAATGGAAGTCACTTTAGATAAAAGAGTCTGCTTAATGCCATAAATGTGAATTTAAATAGTCATAATAAAGTAATATGTATTACTTACTGTAAGGTGTTAATTGTCCATTATTATTGCTGCTCCAGAAACTCCACATCAGTTCACCCTAATGTATGCTTTTAAACATTTAAAAAATTCTCATCTGCTTAGCAAAAGTAGAGAAAAAGGCACACATACAAGTAATGCTTGCATGTTTACGTCCAGGGGCCATCGTGTTCTGCTGTTCTCTCAGATGACCAGGATGTTGGACATTCTTCAGGACTACCTGGAGTACAGAGGTGACACAGATAGTACTCTATACTAGGGCATTTACGACTTCAGATTTTTTCAGATTGACTTCTCATTCATCAAAATCGAAGCTGAGTCGACGACTTGCAGATTGTACAGGGCACTGTGCTGGTTGTGTGTGGAGAGCGAAGTATCTTCACACATGTGATGTGTGTCTCAGCTTTAATTTACATTAAAGCTTCCATGACATGCTGATTTTAAAGCTTTTATATAGGTATTAGTGGTCCCATAATACTGCATCTGAAGTCTCTTTCCGAAATTCAGCCTTCGTGCAGAATTACAGCCACATCGAGCCAGTCCCATAGTGAGATTAGCCCAGGACGCGCAGTTTCTGCATCTGTAGCTTTAAATGATTAGGTGGTGGAGAGAGGCAGGGCAAGATGGCTGGTGGGGGAGGGGCCAGCTTGCAGGACCACACACAAATCTGATTTTATCTACCTTTACATTTGCGACAGTAGCCTGCTAACTGGACTGTTAGAGCTAATGTTACGGCCACATTTAAGAGTAAAAAGCTAGGCAACAATATATATAGCAAAGCAACAAAATTAAATAGTGTGAAGTTGACTTACTTGTCCAGGGAGAGTTGGAACTGATCCAGACTTAGTTTTCATTAAACCAGCTCTGTATTACCCAAGTTGAGGAAACAGTCTTTTGGCACATTTCCAGAAATGGGGAAAGGTGCAAAATTCTCGGTGCGGGTAGAGAACGAGAAAGGGGAGGTAAACTGAACATGAACACACAACAAATTGCTTTGAGATTCTCTTATTAAAATGATTTGAAGCATCAAAATGAGTTGAACAGTGTTGCATAATACTGTACATTTTTGCAACATATCTTGCAGGTTTTTGGCCTTATCTAGAGAAATGGCTGTATTTTTGGGGTCTTTTTTTATCACGTCCTGTGGTTGCTCTTGTGTGTATGAGTGTGCTGCCTGCTCTTTAAATATGAGCTGACTTTAACCTCCTACACCTGTAGGTTACAGCTATGAACGTCTGGATGGCTCAGTGCGGGGAGAGGAGCGCAATCTGGCCATCAAGAACTTCAGCACTAAAGATGTTTTCATCTTTCTCCTCAGCACCAGAGCTGGTGGGTTCATAGCTTTTGTTTTAGGCTGGTACACTCCAATAGTGATTTCCAAATAGGACATTATAACCCCTGCTCATGTCCTCCTAAATGTCTTTACATTGTATACGCAATTTTGCAGAATTGTCCAAATCTAATGCACAGTATTCATGGCCCAGTTTTTAACAATATTGTGCTAAAATGTATTAATTTTGATCACCAACACAATCACAGACCCCTCCAAAACATGCCTAACAGTTGTATTAAATTTGACTAAATACAATATTTTGGTGGGAGTTTTTTGTACTGAACAGCAAAACTAACAAAATAAATCTTTACAGTTTAATTAACATGTCCTGTTTTTATCAGTACAAATCTTTAAAACCAGATAAAATGCAATGTCAGCATACAACGACAGGGTATCGTATGACATGCTCTGACGTGTAAGTTTAATAATCTCAGTGGAAATGTCACACTATGGAGTGTGATTTAGATTCTCAATGCTTAAATGTGCTGTCTCCTTTCTTATCACACCTAAGATCTCTGCAAACGTACCTACATGCATTTTATCACCTCTGGAACAGGGACTGATACTTATGACTCAGAGAGATGAAGGCAATATTTATCACACTCAAATGACTTGGGTGGTGGAGCACAAACAAGAAAGTGCTAGTCCTTTCATAGATGGAGACCATCGGGAACCCCCTTTTGTACAGTAATTCCTGAAGCCTCTTAGGAGTTTTGTAGTCAAAACATCAGTGACTGGGAGCTTGTTTTTTTCTTAAAGTAGATGATAACATTGTGGTTTAGTTTATGGGATTAATTCTAACACTGCTGATGCAACTGCTTAACATAATTTATGTTTTCTACATTAGGGGTAAATAAGTTTTTCCACAACCTAAGATGAACTCCCAGGCGTCTTGTTCATCTGAGCTGAATGTTGACAGGAATATTGCTTTGCGTTGTAGATGATGTGACAATTTCACATTTCTGTCACAGCTCATCATCAGGTCATGCGAACATGTATTAACATGTTGATGTGGTTGCAGTAGTTTGTGCCATTGCAGACCTGTTTAGCTTTCATCTCTTCCCATCCTGATTTATGAGAGGGGTGTGTTTGGTGTTTAGGTGGCGTTGGTATGAACCTGACGGCAGCCGATACTGTCATCTTCATGGACAGTGATTTCAATCCTCAGAATGATCTGCAAGCAGCAGCTCGAGCGCACCGAATTGGACAGACAAGGTATTGCTTGGGTAAAAAGTTGAAAAACAGTACCATTGCCTCATCTTGTATGAATTCTCAATGTGATATCAATTACATGCTGCATTTTGTATTCCAAAGGTTTTTTTTTTTTATGTTACCATTACCAGCTTCAGATATTCTGTCTGCTAGTAGTATTGCCATATTTGATGTAAGCAGTATTTAGCAGTCTGTTAACCCTATTTACCAGCATTGAGACACATTGCAAACTTAACATAATCTTCATAATCTTTATATGTGGAACTACATTTTTATTCTTCACTCACATAGCATTCCAGTTTCGTAGTAGTTATTGAATAAATGAAGAAAACATTTTGACAAATAAATGTTTACCTACCCTACATGCAATCTCAGCGAAGACGTCAACCCTTACTTTTACTTCTGCAGTCTGGCACTTGTGCTACTAATGTAGCCAACAAACACAAAATGTTAGTAGTTGCCCAAAATTGTTTCTGTAAATATTCTATGTATTCATGCTCTACGTTAAAGTGAGGTACATTTGTTAATGTGGTTTAAGTTTCAGTTTTTCTGAGGCTTTCTTTAACATGTTTGTTCATTTTAGACCCAGACAATAAAGAAGGCATTTGTTTCGATGAAAGCATTTTGTCCTCTACTTTTATTTGTTCGCATGCTAACATTCTTTTAATCATAGGGCTGTGAAGGTGATTCGGCTCCTGGGTAGGGACACAGTGGAAGAGATTGTTTATTCTCGTGCCTTATCGAAACTGCGTCTCACTAGCACAGTGATTGAGGAGGGCCGCTTCTCTCTACTGGAACAGTCTCAGGCTGCTGCATCTGCACTACAGGTGCCTCTCTGTCATGTGTCTTTTTCACCTCTCTCATTCAGCATTTCTCGGTTTGGTCATTCTCTCCGAGATGGCCTCCTTTCCCCATGGAAACAACTCCCATTTTTTCTGTTTTCTCTCTACATCTTTTAATTATGCTTATTGGCAGCTTTATTAGACACCTACACTTAAATATATATTACTTGTGAGTGGAAAGTTTGTATTAGTCATTCTCTAGCACTTCAATGGTGGTCAGTTTCAGACCACAAGACCACTGCTGGCTAAATATTTTTGATTATGGTCAAGGAGTAATGCTGCTTTGACTGATAACTTTATACTAGATTGATACTGAATCAACATCTGCTAACACCACATTTCATGTTGGTGACTGTGGTCTAACACTCAGACTGGGTCAGCATAGTCATTCAATGGTCAGTTTCCCTTGATGTACAGAGTAAAAGGGATAACAAATTGTGCTTTGAAATGGATGCACTATAGTTAGGAACTGTAAACCTGCACCTTTTGTCTGCAGTTGAGTGAGATTCTGAAGTTTGGAGTGGACAAGCTGCTATCCACAGAGCTGAGTTCAGTTCAGGATGTGGACCTCAAGATGATCCTGGGCCCATCCCAGGATGGACACTGGTTGATGGATGAAGAACATGTGATGCCAAATAAAGAAGATGATGATGAGGATGTGGGACAGAGTAAGGCCTGTAATTTATTTATTCATGTAAAATTCATTATCATCAATATTTTCAAGTCAGCACTCATGCATGTTCCCCAGATCATATATACTACTATGAAGGGAAAGACTACTCCAAAGACCCCAGCACAGACGACCAGAAAACATTTGAGTTACTGCTGGCGGAACAGTTTGCGGAACTGGAGGAAGCAGGGACAGAGGGCCGTGCATTACGACGGAAAACTGGAGTAAGTTTGCAACGGTAGAAATGGACAAATTGACAACCATCTAGGACCACTATCTGCCCAAACAGTTTTATTTTATTGCTTTCATATTTTTTTTTGATTATCTGACAGTAAGAGTCCCAAAGGATACTTGGAACAGTGCCTACATTTTGTGTTCATTGCAGTGGCCTATGAGCTACATTGGGTGATTATGATTAAGTTTATGTGTCTGTGCATTATACACTGTAACATTACATGAAATAAAATCATCTAATATTTGTAATTCCCCATCATGTTGCCAAAACAGATGAGACCCTTCAAGGCATGAACTCCACAACTCTCCTAACATGAACTATTGTGTCTGGCGCCAAGTCTTTTTAGTTTTACCAGCACATCCCATACATTCTTGAACATTGCTGTTATGACGGGGTATATGTGTTGTGTAACAAAGTTTAGGTGGTTGGGATGTCAAAGTAACCCCTGCATTTAATGTAATTTATCAGGCCTGGCTACATTCTTCCATTGTTCCATAGTCCAGTTCTGATGCTCACAATCCATTGTAGGCACTTCCAGTGGTGCACAGTGAGGCACTAACTGGTCTGCAGCTTTGCAGCCCAGTCCACAGAAGTCTAAAGCCGTTTATCATAGCCAGCAAGAATCTTTCCATCAATTTGTGCTATAATAGCTCTTCTATGGGCTAGGGCCCTGTCATCAAGCCATCACACTTTGACTTTTGTCAAAATCACTCAGAACATTACCCCTACCCATTTTTCCTGCATCTGGTAGAATACCTTCACTTACTGCCTAATATATCCCACCTCTTCATTCATTCATTATCCCAAACAGTTTCATTTTAACCTTGGTTGCAGGAGTGGAGGGCTAAAATCAATCCCAGCAGTCATAGGGCAAAAGGCCTGCCAGCCCATTGCAGGGATACACCACAACTTGGCAGGTGGCATTGTAACAAGATAAGCAATGTTATTAAATCCATCTGTCAGTGGTCTCAAAGTTATGGCTGAATACAGGTGTTAGAATTTGCAGCCTTTGAGTTTTTTCTCTCTCTATCTATCTCTCTCACCCTCCCTGCTGCCGAGTTAGTGTGTTACCTCTCAAAACCAAGTACTGACAATTGTTGCATTTGGTTATATGAAATACTTAGAAGTAATTTAATTCATATACAGATTTTTCCACTTTGTCTTTGAACTGCTGTTTGTTGTACACTTTGGTAACTGTCACTCAACAGATATAAGAAGTGGAGTATCATTACACTGTCTAACATTCGTGTGGTTTTGTAGATTGTTTTGTCTGGACTCCTGGCAGCCCCAGCAAGAAAAAAGAGGCCTCTAACAGAGTCTGAGTTGGAGCAGAGGCGCCAGAAGAGACAGGAAGCGGCTACTAAGAGAGCCAAGCTACAGGAAGAGAAGAAGAGGCAACGGGAAGAACAAAAACACAAGAAGAGGTAAGAAACTAGTAGCTCTGGTTGAAGAAGCTTTTCACTGAACTATTTATGGGACTTTAGAGATGTGCAGTTAAGCTGAGAGATTACTTTAAAGATTTAATTCTTATTATTTTATTTATATATGTTTTAGGAGGATCACTGCTTCAGACAGTTTTTACAGTATAACCAATCAGAGAGAGTAGGAAACAACTGATTTATGCTAGGAAAAAAAACTGAAGGACTGAAAGATGGCCATAGAGTTTAGGAAATAGAAAGGAGATGAGATGGGGGTGAGATGTAGAACTTCATCACAGTGAATCAGAAGCGAGAGATGGAACTTGGAAGGAAGGGAAAAGTTTTAGACATGGTCTTTTTCCCCAAATTTCTATTTCTTAACTCCTGTTCTATTATTTCTTTATGCTTTTTATTGCTATCTAGCAAGTAAAGGAGCAGCTAACTGAGTCACATTAGAGCTGTTTGAATATGATTAAAGATATTTTTGAATTTTGAACTTCTAAAGTGTTTGTTTCTGTGGTAGGATGGCATGGTGGGCCTCATGTGGGTACAAGTCCTTGTGCTTGCCCTCTGCTGATAGTGAGGGTGAGGATGTGGAAGAAGACGAAGATGATGACAGCAGTGTGAACTCTACAGACTCTGATAACACAGCCATCCGTTATGTACTGGGTGATGTCACCCACCCTCAGGCTGACCAGGAAGATGCCATTATTGTCCATTGTGTTGGTATGTAGCTACATTAATGTGATGTTTTAAAATAGTGTTTAAATGGTTTGGTAATGACATAGTCTCATCATCTGCATAATGATCTAGCAGTGGAAATTGAAAGTGAAGTCATTGGTTTGAAGATTTCTTTTAGTTTTTAAATAAGTCCTTCATAAAAAATTTTTTTTGAAAAGTTTGTTTACATTTGTTTGAAGATGACTCGGGGCGATGGGGCCGAGGTGGGCTTTTCACAGCTTTGGAATTCCGATCAGATGAGGCAAAGAAACAGTATGAATTGGCAGGAGACATGGAAGGTGGGAAACTGTCAAACTCTATCAACGAATCTACCCCTTGCACTTTCAAAACAAGTAGCTGCCTGTATAACTAAAGTGCCATTTGCTCTATTTTAGACTTAGATCTTGGGCATGTTCTCTTTTTTCCTATTGACGATAAGCAGTCAAGAATGTGTGGACGAGACCATGTAAGTCTGTCTGAAATCACACTCATTCTCACTTTCTTTTATACTACTTGTGTGTTTGCTTTTATGCTACCTTTTTACTTCTCTATCTCTGTTTTTTCTTGGTTAACCACCCATTAAGTTCATTCCATGCATTTTCTCTGGAATGCTTGAATATTCACTATCATGTTAGAACATATTTATTAACAGCATAATGTCTGTTTCTAACTCTGTTGGTTCATGATGCTGTAGCTGGCACTTATTGTTGCTCAGAAGAGAGATAAAGCCAACAGTCCATCAGGCATTTCCCTCACTTCCTTGGAGGAGGGCCTCAAAAAGATCTACAGGGCTGCCAAACAAAAAAAAGGTAAACCTCTTGGAACTTTTCAAAGCATTTGTTAAAAACTCCAGCACAGTCAGCATGTCGATGGGTGGTGTAGTAGAATGAGAATATGTGTACAGGCTTTCTTGTATTCCTGTGATTCAGGATATATTGACTAACAGTGCCATCCGGATAGCTTGATATTTAGCATATGGTGCATGTTTTGTATAAATAAACCTATAATCAAATATGCCTCATCCCTAAATTTAATGAGATTAAATCATTTGAAGAGAAAATCAAATAAACGCCTTCCTTAGTCACCTATCTTTGTGTCAAATCTGTGTTTCAAATAAATTCACAAAATATTTAGTTTGTGTATTTTGATGCTTAATGATATTTCTTCTCATATAGAGAACAATTTTCTTGTTGCTTTTACTTGAAAGCTAAAATTGCACCTTATTTGTTTATATTATTTACCCTCAGCAAGTGTGCACCTTCCACGAATAGGCCACTCCACCAAAGGTTTCAACTGGTATGGCACAGAGAGGCTGATCCGCAAGCACTTGGCCTCACAAGGCATCCCTACATTCATGTATCCTGACAAGAGTCTGCAGAAAATATGTAACTTATATGCATTGTGCTCGAAATGCATAACTATTGCTAAAATTAGGACCAAAGGCAGAACTCTTGGTCCAAATCCGAGTAAAGCGGAAGCGCCCGTGTCCAGTCTGTGTAAAAAAAACCCAAAAAAAACCACATTCCTGATGATAGTGACTCACAAGTTACGGTAAGAAATATGCAACAACTGAAGCCATAAGCATATTATTTATGAGCAAAGCAAAGTTTAAAATGCCTGATTATTGGCTGTTCTAAATTACTACCTTCACAAATACGAAAAAATTACAAACTTATCAGTCCTTAAAAAAACCCCAAAAGTTATGTATAGTTGACCTGCAATAATCAGGATACCAGATTTAGTGATAAATGTAGGGCTGAAGCTGGAAAAACGTGAACCAGAGGTATTAATGGCAAAATTTGTTGCTGGTATGGGACAGGCTATAAAAAGTCTGAGCATAAAATTTGAACCTGGCCTGAGTCTGAACAATATTTAGGAAGCGATGTGCTAAGCTCAAAACTTTAGATGTGTCTTGTCAGCTTCAGGTATAAATTTCAAAATGTAGCTTAGGGATGCCACTGGTAAGTAGAACTTTTCATTGGTGACTAGTGCCTTCTACTTCCTCTAATCCAAGTGTTTTTTAGAGATGCATTGAAACAGAGTATGAACATCTTTAATGTGATTATAAGATACTACTATAAGAGAACACCTTCGCACTCTTCCCTGAAGACCTCCTCCAGAAGTGGCACTGCTCCAGCTTCATGCTCCTCCACAAAGGCTTCCTCCACAAGTGACACAGGTCCATGTGCTTCAGCTTCAGCATCAGGCCCCACAACATCTCCAGGTTCCACATGTTCCCTTAGTATTTCTGGCTCTGATGAGGAGGCAGCAGGCCCCAGCACTTCAGCCCAGTGTGGAGAAACTCCAGGCCTGGCCGATTTCATGAGAGGCGTCCGTGTATTCTTCTACAATTTGGGAGCCACAGAGAAAAAGAAACTTACACGCTACCTTGTCACATATCCTTTGGTTGATATTTGTTTCCTACTGTGATAAAGAAGTAGAACAGCATTTTATTACTTCGTTTAAAATGTTAAAAAAAATTTTTTTATGGATAATTCATTCAGAAGAAATAAGTGAAGGGCTGTGCCAATAATTATAGTAACACGCATAGTTTATCAGGTAGTTTTTCTAAAATGGTTTGTGCATAAGGTATTCAGAATAACTGATTTACTTACATTAAACATAGTGCAGGCATAATAGACAGTGATTGAACTGAAGTTTCAGCTTATTGCTATTATCAAGAGTACCTAAATTAGAATGGCCAACCCTTTTATGTAGTACAGTAAAATGAGTTCACTTTTGGCTGCATCTTGATACATATTTTATTGGCTGACTTTGCCTGATCTTGCGTACAACATGCATCCATTACACAAAATGGTTCCTCATTTCAGATGTTTACCTTAACTTTTGTGTACTTATGATGGTGATGAAGAGGACATTATGAGTTCACAGGTTACTCACATTGTAGCAGAAGTGGAAAGTCCAATTCAAGTAAAGGTATCGCAACAAACGGCACTGGCCAGTGGCCAAGTTTTAGATTAAAAGAAACATTTCAATGTGTGATAAACGGCTAAAATGTTCTGTTGATCCACTTGTGTTTGCTTTCCTTTCAGGAATTACAGGACTTGATGAATCAGTATCCTCAGGCATCTCTTGTGAAGACGAAGTGGCTGGAGACTTGTTTTTCCAACCAAAGAAAAGTCAATGCTTCCAAATATATCCATTATTTGAAATGACATGGCTATTTTTTCTTTCTAAGAGGAAATTTCCTCTAGTTCTAATTTATGATTTGCCACTCATGAGCTGCATAAAATAAAAATAGAAAAAGTCAGAATGTGGTAGCTGGTGTTCATTTGTTCCCCCTGTACAATAAAAATGGTGGTAACTATACCCAATCTGGCTGCCCCAATTTCTGTGTCTTTTCGTTTTTTACAAACCTGAATCAGACCATGATGAGCTTGTTATGTGGATAATGATTTCAAGTGTGTTAAATGAGACAAACCGGGCATGTGCGCAGGGTGGTTTCACCAGGATACGGATTTGGAACCGCTGATCTTGTGCATTCATTTTGAACAAATCGGTGATTTACCTAGAGTCTAGCTCCAACTAGTTTACCGCACCTGGTTTTCTTTTTCAGAAACCCCTTCATTTGCTGGATCAGATGCATTAGTGTTGGCCAGGTGGGGAAGCAGTAGGTTTGGTGCAGGTTGGAACGAATACTTTGTGACTGCTGTGTTACAGGTGGTTACTCTTCTTTTATTGAAATCATGGTACATCTGCGCTGTGATTAGGAGCTGTTGAGGAGAAAAAGGCAGTTGTTTAAGACTTTTAGGCGCTCATTTTGTTGTAAATACCTTCTGACTGTTCAGTTGTTCTGAGGTTAGAGCTTTGCAAATGTGTTCATTCAATTGGCTTCATTCTGTTCTGCTTAAAGCAGCTGAGCTTTGCTGTTTGGTCATACAAACACTGCAGTTGCTGCCGTGGTAGAAATCTATTTTCTTTGACCTTTTTCTTCTTCCTGACTTGTGGTAACTGCGCTTAACCTCAGTGCTGTCGCTCGTACATTTAGAAGCACATCAGCATTTTTTTTTATCCTAGCATTTCTACTGCCGTTTCAACCTCAGACGTTCTGCAGTTTGGCCTATTTTTTATGGTTAGGTTCAGGGTTTTCACTTTTTTTTGGGAAGGGGTGGAATGATTGGAATTTTTCTTCTGCCTGCTACCTGGCAGGCCTCTACTCATGCTTTCCTGAGGGCATGAATGGCCCATGGGTGCTGTAAAGGGAGACTGTAAAGAGTCTCTTCTGAACCCTGTTCAGGATCTTTACATACAGCAGCTGCTCCTGTGAACCTTCTAGAGTAGAAAGTATCTCTAAAAGCCTGCCACGTTGTGCGAGTCAGTGGTTAAAGTGAAACAGTTTCATTGAAAGTCTCGAAACGAGTCCTGTATTGTACTCTTGAGACACACTGCTGCAAGGGGATTTTTTTTCTTGCATGAAAAGTGGGTGGGCCGACCCACGTAGTGCAGTGACTGAAAGCATGCAGAGCTGAAACTCCAGAAAAACAGGACTGAAACTCCGGTAAAGCAGTTAAGCTGCTGTCTTGCTTTTAAAAACATCGAACAGAAGGCTCCGCTTTACCCAACACTTATCTCCTTTTCAGAGGGTGGTGTTGGAAACACACTGAACCTGCCTCCTCTCATGTAGCTGTCAAGTGAGTTTCGAAAATGTGTCCAGGTGTGTGTGTGTGTGTTATTAACATGCTGTGAGATAAAATTGTACACTGAGGGGGGCTCAGAGTTTTCTGTAGAGGGAATTGCCTTTACTTTCTGGTCTAAATGTACTTTAGCCTCAAACAAAATTCCTGTAATACAGTTTGTCTTTCTACGTTCATTTTATTTGCTTTTTCTTTAGCTACGGACAGCCAGGAGAGACGTCAGGTAAACGTGGCCTCAGGTGTGCAGCTGAATTGAGAGTGTTTTGGGACGGTTGTTGTAGCTCTTGCTGTCAGAAAGTGGTGTGGAAATCCCAGCTCTTGCAGGTGGAGTATTAATCCATAGGTAAACCACACATTCTTTCCACAGTAAAATAATGTGTAGATTTGTATAGAATTAAAGGTTCACACTGCTGAAATCAGTTCCTGAATCATACAGTCTACTGCACATTATTTTAAATATGCATGTGCCTACAGTGTCCTTATTACCCACTAAATTACTATGAATTGCTTAATTAGGTAGTTTGTTTGTGCAGTCTGACCATTTTATCAACTCCACTTATGCTACAGCTGATTGTTATACTACAATATACTGATCTACTAGTGACGTGTTTGTGTGTGTGGTGCACAATGTTTTTAAACACTGTCCTTTTAATGGCCATTCTGTTAGACATGTCTAACCTAATGGTCCACCTCTTAGATGTGAAGCTTTCAATGATCACCTGATGCTGCACATTTTGTGCTAGACATCCTCTAATCCTTTATCAGTGGTCAGTTTCTGGCCAAATGACACCTTCTTGACTGGCATTTTTAACTCACACACATTTTTTCACTACGTTTTCTAATGTCACGGCTGTGCTGAGAACGATCCCAAACCCAAATAACACCTACTTCACTGGTGGTCTTGTGTGGGGTTCTGACCACTGAACAGAGGAAAATGGGCTAACAAATGATGCAGGGACACAGTTTAAAGGGCACTTATGTGTAAGTAGAGCTGATACTATGGGAAATTAGTGAAGAAACATGGTAGATGTTTCTAAGGAACTTGCCTATCAGTGTATGCTATCAGTGTTCTTAATTTTAGCTTTAATTTAAGTGGGATTTCTTTTTAACTAAATTTTTAAGCAACTAACAAACCTGTTCACAAATTCAGGGTTTCAGAGACACTGCTGCTGTTTGCAATTGCACACTGTCATGTAAAAGTTTCCACACCCAGCTGAAAGCAATAATGACATAAAGATCTGCAGGCCTGTCTTGAAATGTGAGAGATTATAAATGGTAGTGATTCTAAAAATATTAAAGTATGATTCCAGTTGACACTCAAGTTCACCTATTTCTGATGTACGAGGGCTTAGGGACCATATCCTCAGTTAAAACAGTTACACAAGGCAACTTATTCAAGCAGATGAAGGAGTTTTCGTTTTAAATTTAAAGCAAGTTGAATATAAAAGCAAGCTCCGATAGAAATACTCAGCAGTATTCAGAAATTTTGAATGTTCTGAAAATCAGTGGATTCCTGCATTCTCCCATTATATGCTAGTGTGGGGAGGATAGGTGTACGGGTTACGGTGTATGTTGGCACCACCTGCTATTTGTTTTGTATTCATCAATGAGCATCAGTCACTGACCCAGTGCAGGATTTGATACAACATAGAGACACGGTTTCACAGTTAAATACACCTAGCTTTAATAAATAGCTGCAGTGTGCTCCCCAAACATTCATAAACATACTTTTTGTTCAGCTACATGTGGGTTTTTACCAAAGGCCACGTGACCTCCAGGTACTCAGATGACTGAGTTTGGCTTAGCTGCGACTCCCACTAAAGTTGTTCTGTTTATTGCTGCTCTGGTACTTCGGCCAGATTGAGGTAGTTTCCACAGATGGTGTAAGCTAAAACAGTACACCACTGAGCTTAAGAGTAGAACAGTACACCACTGAGCTTAAGAGGGAGAAAAGAAAAATGATCAGTACTGCTTATTCATCAACCTTAACTCACTCGACTGTTATTTTTTTCAGTTCTCTTTTTACCAAATTGTAAAAGCCATTTTTTCCCTACTGATCCATTGTTTGGCAAGTTGTTTTATGTAGCTGTGTAGTGCTTTTGAGAAATGTGATGTATACTAGGGCTGCTGACACAAAGAAATAAACATGGTTTTATAAATTATGTAAAAAAGAAATGTACACATATAAATGTTACATACACGTTATACTATTAGTGATAAATGTACACACTGACAAATGTACAAATTGTTAGACCTTTAATAAGACAGAATGCTTGCAGTTCACTATTAAGCTAATACTGTATTTATCATTAATGGTATTGTTTAGTGAGAAAACAAATTTCTACTCATACCAGATGTAGTTGATCAGCCAAGACAATTATGGTGTCCAAGTGTTGCAGTTGCAAATCTAGTTTTGCTACGTCACATTAGAATTCAAATATTTCAAATGTTTTCCGCCTTTCTCAGCCCACTGAGATCACACACCGTTCTTTATTTGGTTGCCACAGGAATGTTGGATAAGGTGGTGCAGATATATTATTTACCCATGAGATTTAAAAATGAACAGAAGCAGTCACACAGTGTAGGAATCAGCCCTAAGCCTCATGGAGGTGATTTGGACTGTAGCAACAATGGTCTAATAGCTCCAGCCAGGAGCGTATCAAGCTTTCCAAAAGCGGGGGTGTTCTGAGATGGGGATGCCAAGTTATAAATACAGTTTAATCAATTTAATACAATATAATCTGACAAAAGTGGGAGGGATGGAATCACATTTTTACAAAAGGGGGGGTGTTTAACCCCCCATCCCCCCGTGTGCTACTCCCCTGGCTCCAGCTGTAAACTAATGCAGCAAAATTTGTACGCTAAAAAAGTCTTGACTGATCAAGACCATTCCTTTAAGGCAGTGGCATTAATGTGCTGGTAAATCAAATATTTTGCTTCTTTTCTTGCAGATCAGTGTATCTACAGGGGCATTGAGATGGCACCATTCATTTTGTAACCTGCAAAAAGTTAAAACAATGCTGCGCAGTCTATGCTGCTCGCCCACATCCTACAGGTACAGTCCGCTGATTACCTGACCAGAAATCAGCTTGCTTTTAGTGTTCAAATTAATAATGATTACACAGGTCAACATGTAAAAATAATCAGATGTTTTTTGTAGTGTTTTTCATGCTGATTTCAAATCTGTGTTACGTTTTTCCCTAACACATAAAGTTTTTGTGATGAAGCTAGTTATACATTTCATAATAATGGTATAATTAGCAAAAGCATTTTTACAGAAACTGACACTGAGCATGATACCCATGCCACAGTGTGCTCCTATCTGACTTTGCACTGAAAATATTGTAACAGTTACTTAATTCATGCCTGTGGTTTAACAAAAAATGTCTATTGCAAACAAAAATGTACTCATAATAAGTTGATGTGACCGAAAGCAGATCTGAAATCAGCATGGAAAACTGGTTTAGAAAAGTGTGGTTTCTGATTTTTACTATGCTATTTTTTTTACCTCTGTTATCAGTAGTATTACTGTGAGTATTTGAGAGGGATTTCAAGCGTGCCTGCCTCCTGAACATTTAACAAATGGAGGAGAAACCCAACACAAGTAATAATTTAACTCAAGAACACAATTTGTTGTTTACATCCATTACTGTTCCCAAGGGCCTTTGCTGAAATGATGTTTTTCTTTTTCACTTTCATTGATTGACTGTGCTGAGAGCATTTTTCTTGTCAGTCCTAAGAAACATTTCCCAATCTGTCAGCTGTCATTTTCAGTCTTTCAACTTCCCAGAAGAGAACGATGAAACTATGAGTCAGATCAATGCTGAGGACAGCCGCTCAGACTCCGATTCTGTTCCTGAGGTTAGCAATGCGAGCCCTCAGGTGGACTCCCAGCTTTCACCTGCTGACCCCATGTTGCCAAGCAACGAGGCATCTCGAAGCAGACCAGTGGATTTCTATGACTACTGCAGCAGTGATGCCCGGTCCAGCTACAACCCCTATCAGCCGCCCCTGGGACTCCCAGCAGGCTACAGCCCTTTAACGCCCTTCCCCAGCCAGGCCGAAGGCTGTTTCAGTACCCTGGAGTCCCACAAAGACGACTGGCTCCACCCAGGCTCCTACAGCAGCGTGGTTAGGGGATACTCCAACGGCAGCCATCCATCTTGCCTGGTATCTGGAGATTTCTCTGGTTATCAGAGTGACGCCTGTTGTTCCAATTCCCTGCGGGACAGACACAGTCCAGGTGGAAGCAGCCTGGAACAGCCCTTCTCACTGCACTCCATCCCTACAGCATTAGCTCCGCACAGCTACTACCCACCCCCATGCCCATGTCCCTCACACAGGCCTCTGGACATGTGTTGGGAGAACCAGAGGCTCCATCGTGGGCTGCAGAATCACATGTCATCTTCATGTAAGTACTGGAACTGTTTTGTGTATCACTCACTATATCTTTACACCCACTTACGGTGCTGTATTCTCTAAAGTGCTTTGACATGACATTTAGACTGTCCTGACTTCACTCTGGGGACGAAAGGGAAAGAATATTTAATGTTACATGTGATGTTATGTTAGATTTGATTCTGGTCTCTTATAATAGTACACTTATTTTCTAAGACAAAAGAAAAATGTGAATGCATTTCCACACCACACCCACTTCAAAGGAAGAAGAAGGCCGACGACAACATACACTAATGTACATACCAAAGCTTTGGTGTAATTTTTATTTTTCCTAACAGTAATGCCATTTGCTTTTTGTTAGTTCATTTTAACATCTCTGTCGATCCTTTTCTTTACTGATCTGTAATTAACGAAACTATAGTTAGACTGAAACCAAGAGCTTTTTCCTGTGTGAAAGCTCATGCATACGAAATCTTTCAGCACTATAATGTGCTCAAGGGCAAAATATTTCCCCATTTCAAGTTGTTTCTTGTTAGACATGTAACTGAAATAAAAACGGTTGCAGAAATTCTCATTAAATACACCTAAAATAGTACAAAAAACACTCCTGTCCTCATGAAGTATGGGTCTGGATAAAATGAGCCACTAATTTTGCTTGTTGTCACTTCAGTGATAAACAATGTTGTTTACTAGCACTGACACATTTTAGGGCTTGAGGTGACTAAATATGAGTCATTTTCACCTTTATCTGAATAATTCACCAACAGAGTGTATGAACAGCATTACACATTTTAGTATACCACTCTGCACAGGGTTTTCATGAGAAAGTTGATCTGACTTGGTTGATAAGGAAAGGGATCCAACAAGTGGGGGCAGAAAGTGCTTCCTCTGATGGGCTGCCAAAATTTATATCTGCACATCTTTGAAGCTTCTTGAGATTGTCAAGGCATGCTTGTGTGTTGCTTAAGTGGAAAAGAGATCCAGGATGCACTATTGGTGAACGCAAACTGACAGAGGCAATGTGATGCTCTGAGAAAAGTTCTGTTGGGATAGCTTGTGTTCTGGCATTAGGTGGACGCCACTTGAAATGTACCAGTTACCTAAACAGACATGTTTATTGCCTAATGGCAGCAGGATAAAACGCACTGCAAAAATGGTAAAGTCCATCAAACTGTTCCTGAACAGAGTGTTCAGATTGTTGACTTTCCCCAGAACTAAATCTTACTGTGCACCTGTAGGATGTACTGGACAAAGTAGTCTGGTCCATGGAGGGCCCATCTCATAACATACAAGACTTAAAGGATCTGTTGGTAATGCCTTTTTATCAGATAGCATTTCACACTTTTTTGTGGAGTCCATGCTTCAGTGAGTCAGAGTAAGGTGGACCTGCAATATAAGGGTGACAGTTTTAATATTAATAGTGTTTGGTTTTATGTTTGTGTGTGTGTCTCCTGCTCTTCTGGTGTGTGATAAATCATCAAATATCTATTTGAATATTTGAATATTTGATGTGCATGTATTTGTGTAGTTATTTTGATTCTCTTACTTATTTTCTCTTTCTCTTTCAATTCTCTCCCTCTCTCTCCCCCTCTCCCTCTCTCTCTCTCTCTCTCCCCCTCTCTCTCTCTCTCTCCCCCTCTCCCTCTCTCTCTCTCTCTCTCTCTCTCCCCCTCTCCCTCTCTCTCTCTCTCCCCCTCTCCCTCTCTCTCTCTCTTCCCCTCTCCCTATCTCTCTCTCTCTCCCCCTCTCCCTCTCTCTCT
>JBBMFX010000101.1:13289048-13304965 GCA_037832545.1 Rhabdalestes septentrionalis
GAACTGATCCCAGTACTGAGAGGAGATCCAGTACTTAGAGGAGATCCAGTACTGAGAGGAGATCCAGTACTGAGACTCTCACTGAACTGATCTGCTCACCATCATCAGCCCTAAAAGAAGAACCACCCCAAGCACAGATCTCTCTCTCACTCACTCATCCCATCTCATTCTCCATCCTCGCACTCCCTCTCTCTCCCTCCCCAACTATCTTTCATTCTCTATTTCATCTCTCTCTCTCTTTCTCTCTCTCTCTCTCTCTCTCTCCCCCCCCCTCTCTCTCTCCCCCTCTCCCTCTATCTCTCTCTCTCTCCCCCTCTCCCTATCTCTCTCTCTCTCCAGGCCAAAGGCACACCAAGCAGACAGATCAAGAGCTCATCCATTGGTAGTTCTTTCTCTGGTTTTGAGTGTGAAAATTGATCAGCAAATCTTGAGATCGTTCTGAAAATGTAACTTGTTTTATTGCTGTGATTGTGTGAATGTAGGCGCTTGCCGGTTGAGCCTCTGCCAAAGAGTATTCCAAGCACAGCACCCCTCTCTCTGGAGCAGAGTGAGTAATTATCCCTGGACTATTAAAATATGTACTAAAATGTATTTCTCCAACCAACAACTCTGTTTTGTTCCTTCCTTAATATGTTCCTTCTTTGGACCATTTAAATCAGTAGTTGTCACTTACATTGCATTAAATATATTTATGAAAAATTAACCCATAGAAATGAAGCCTGGAGGTTTGATCCACCAAAATATATACACTTCACTAAAATGTATACGCTCCACTGATGGACATGCGTAAAGTTACATGCCTATGTTTAATGGCATTTTATGACAACAGGAAGAAACATACATAAACTTTCAACAAACATCAACTGTCCTAAAGGATATTACTGTCTGTTTACATGTCATTTCACCTCAGCATTCTGATAACTAATGCTTATCTGTGTAAGACTTTAGAAATATGTAAATTAATTTCTGAAATTAGCCCTGGACATACAACGAGAGACATGAATTTGAAAATAATTGTGTACATATTTATAAAGTTTTGTTTCAACAAGCATAAAATGCTATCAACACCAATATATTATGAAAGACATATCACTGAATATTTACTACAGTTCTAAATTGCTGTATTATAATATTACTATTGGTCCCATTTTGGTTGTTTTTTGGCCAGGTGTTTGGGAGTGTTCTTGCTAATGTCATTTTTAGATAATTATTTTTTAATTATTGTCTCTCATTATCTCTCCAGAGCGAATTTAATTCATGAAACAGTCTTGCCTGTGTTTTTAATGCAATAGAATTTGAGTGAAGAATAGCAACAATTCAGAGCATAAACAGAACACATGCTAGTCTGGTATGAAAGAGTTTAAGAAATAATTTACGTTTCCTCACACAAGAGCACAAGCTTGACTGTTTGTTTGCTTGTTTGTTTTTGGTGGGTGGTAATTTATAAATCTTCTGAACTGCATCCTGCCACAGGGAAGGTGTTTGTCACTTATGAAGCAGACAGTGATAAGCATGTTAAAGAGGTCATCAATTTTGTCGCTCTGCTGAGACACAATGGCTTCTACACACATGTAAGAGACATCTTTATTATTTCCCATATTCAGTGATCATAGAGCAGAATGACCCTCTTTTGTTGCTCTGCAACACACAATCGAGTAAAAAACAGCTGCATTAACTCAATGCACCTTCTAACATCCAAGTGAAGGATATAATAGTGATGGTCTAGGACAATATAAAAAAAAACTATTGGATTAAAAAGGGATGGATTAAAAAATCACCCCTTCTTAAAAATACTCACTGAGGTGCAACTAATCGCCTTCTTCATTGGAAACCAAATAATTGGCTTCCACCTGTGATCAGTTGTAATCGTTTGATTACTTCAACATTAAATAGCCATTCCTGGGACATTCCAGTGAATGAAAGCAAACGATCAACTATGAGTGCCAAGGCACTGTCAAAATATCTCGGGGATTAAGTTGTGGTCAGGTTCAAAATATTCAAAGGCTTTATCATTCCCTAGTAGCACCGTTAAGTGTAAAATTAAGGATCAGGCCTTCACTCCAAACTTGATGGAAGGAAAGGCTGGCCAGAAACGGTGCTGAAACTGAGGAAACTGGCCAGAAAGACCACCAAGAAGCCTATGGCGACTAAGTTAAAGAAATGTATGGCAGATTGATCATTGTGTTTTCACAAATTTTATGGGAGGGTTACAAGGAAAATGCCACTCCTCAAGGCATGTCACGTTCAATATAAATTGAGCTTTGGCAAGAGGAAAAAAGGAGTTATGGCCAGATTAGGCCAAAATTGAACTGAACACGAAACTGTACATTTGGCGGAAACAGTACAGCTCACTATACTTGCAGTTAAGTGTGGAGGAGTCCTGGTTTAGGACTGCAGGGACTGGGGCAGGTGTTATGGTTTAAAAATTACAGTCCACCAACAGTCCACCAACAGTTCCCTCAAGTCTGACTGAGCTTGAACAGTTCTGTAAAAAAGAGGGGTAAATACTGCACAGTCCAAATTTGCAAAGTTGGTAGAAAAGTATCCCAAAAGACTCAAGGCAGTAATTAAAGCAAAAGGTTTTTCCAAGCACTGACATAGGGTTTGGTCCTTTATTCATCTCAGGGAGTTTTTTGAATGTATTTTTATGTTATCTGCCCTGCAGGGGGCTGGCGCCCCGTCCAGGGTGAATCCTTGCCTCGCGCCCATTGACCCTGGGATGGGCTAAGGGTACCTGCGACCATAGTGAGAATTAAGTGGTTACAGATAATGTGTGTGTGTGTGTGTGTGTGTGTGTGTGTGTGTGTGTGTGTGTGTGTGTGTGTGTGTGTGTGTGTGTGTGTATGTGAGACATTCCTGGTCAGTGGCTGCTAGAGGCCGCTATAGTTCCAGTTTTGCATGTGGGACTCTTTATTTGAAAAAGTCTGTGTTTGTTACATCACGTGTTCTGTCAGCTGTCCCATGCTTGTGTGAAAGTGATTGTGTTCACCGGTTGGTCTAGTTCTAAGTCTTGTGTATATTTAAAGAGCCTTTGTTCATTCCCTTTTGTTGGTCAACCCACACCCTACCCGTCCTTCATGTGTCTCCTGTATTATGTATGCCTTCGGGCCCTTGTGCCTTCTTTGTGTTGTGTTTTTGAGTTTGTGTTTTGTTGAGAAAACCCATCAAATGAAACCCTGTGTCTGTGCCTTGCTACACTCCCCGAGCCCTGCACGTGTGTGAGTGTGCCTTGCTACACTCCCCGAGCCCTGCACGTGTGTGAGTGTGTGAGTGTGTGAGTGTGTGAGTGTGTGAGTGTGTGAGTGTGTGAGTGTGTGAGTGTGTGAGTTTGTGAGTGTGTGAGTGTGTGAGTGTGTGAGTTTGTGAGTGAGAATCCATTGCTATCATAGCTTTCATTTGGATGTTAAGTTGCATTGAGTAACTACAGCTGTAAAAACTGTTTTTTGGTGTGTTTCCATTTCAGACTTCAAAGCAACACAATGTGAATATATTGAGGAGAGTTATTCATTTCTGTTAGAACTGTAAGACCGGGTAATGAGGACTTTCTAATCTTCTGAGATAAGGAAACCAGTCTTATACCTGAGGGGACACCTTTTTCAGTGAACTGTAATTTGGCACAGATTTCTCCTAAAGACTGGACTAACCTCCTAACTCCTCTTCTTAATTGGGTGGTTTTGTTACAAAAGGTTTAATAGACTATTCTCAGGATTTTTCTTTTTTTTGTTGTTTATGCTATATGCGGTTAGGAAAGGGCTTTACACATAGAAGAATCATTATTTTATGATTGATTCCATTTTTACTGTGTTCTGTTAATTCTATACCCATGCTTTTGCCTGTGCTTCATATTTCTAGATTGACATGTTTGAACAACAGTTTAGAAGCATAAGCAAGATTGACTTCATGGAGAGGTACATCACTGAGGTATATTTTCATCTTCTTGCACACTGTTGTTTTTGAGTCTGTTTGTCATTTTCACAGCTACTCAGTTTACAGCCAGTGTTGTAACTGAGAGAAATTCAATGTCATGACCTTAATTTAAGTATAAAAACACATTTTCAAATCAACAACCTAATGGAATGGCAGAAACATAATTTCTGAGGCTGCAAGGAAACATTTGTAATGAAGTGGACACAATTACATTAGTATAAAAAATGGGCACTTCTTGTAGACTTTGAGTTAGACTTGATTTGAAACCTAGATCGGATTGTTTTTTCAAGGAATGTCTGACAAATGTGTTTTCCTTCAGAAAGACTACCTGATCATCATCATCATCAGTCCAAAATACCACGAGATTGTCACCAATGCCTGGTCATGCATGGAAAATGATGAGACACTCAATACCGTCTACATTCACAAGCAGGTCTTTGTGCTTTCTAATGTCTTTGTTCTTATGAGCACATCCTTCTGCGGAAAGGTCATCTGTATGTTGTTCATTGTTTTAGTCTTTACTGAGCTGTGTTTGCCTTTCAGTTACAGAATGAGTTCATTCAGAACGGTTGCAGGAATTTCAGATTCATCCCTGTGCTGTTTCCTGGAGCCAGGAAAGTAAGATTCATACATAATCTTCTTTATTCATCATAAATGAGTCTTTCTTTAAATACATTTAGTTCACAGCTGTCTTTCACATGAAAATCCTAGTCACTATTTCTTCTGCTGTCAGTCTTCTTTGAAAACATGAAAAACGTCACACTGAAGCAACAGCAGATGCTCATGAAAAAGATTTCCATATCCCCAAAACTGTGCAGCTTCTGGCATAGTAGTGGTAGTTAATGGGTAGCATGGCTGAAGATGAATAACTGAATAATGAGTTTAGGGAGTTAATCATCATTAAGACAACGTCGTACTGTTTTACCCTCAACAACTTGCGAGAAATACAATTTGTTATTAATCATATCTTTTTTCTTTTTTTAATCTGTTATCATCAGTGCCATGTTCCCACGTGGCTCCAGAACACACACATCTTCTCCTGGCCCAGGGACAGAGATGATATCCTTCGCCGGCTCATGCGAGTTGAAAAGTACAATCCTCCCCCCATAGGAGAGCTGCCCACCATCATCTCTATTCCGATATAGGGAGGGTCTCCTCTTTTTCACATTTGTAAGTGCTGATGGAAGTGGCTCAGTAGCTCAGTGGTGGATTATTAAAACGGAGTGCTGGACCGACCCAGGACCACATATCAGAAAAGAATTGGGCTTTTGACCAGTTTGGAGCTTCTTTTTATTATCTTCTGGCAGAAATATGTCATGAAACTGTGTGATGTTGCCTTAAGACACTCAATCAAACAGATTGCGTTTAGTTTGAATTGCTATTTATTCTGTTTTGCTGATTCAGTAAAAAAAAAAAGAGAGATTTAACAAAAGCAGTAAGTAACATCCTAACAGTTCTTGTATCAAATATTACTGAAGTTTCTTTTTTTGATGAACATCCATAAACTCTCAGGAGTTTTTCTGTGCAGTTTGAGAACATGCTCGACTGCTTATCCTGACAATGAATAACGATAAAGGCTCTCTTTCGTTTCTTCCTCCTCTGCCTCTTTTTCCCCACATCCTTTCTGATAAGATCTAGCAATCTTCAGACAGCCAATCAGTTCGGGGAGCCGAGATGAAGCCTGTGTCAGTTATGGGTTTCAGTTGTTGCATTCACTGTGAATAAAAAGGCAAAGAAGCAATGTGACCTCATGTATTATGACTTGTCGGAAGGTCCTACGAGTTATTCTTTTGTATCGAAATAGTGAAAACATATTTTTAAATCAAAGTGGAATCCAGAAAGAATCTGAAGCTCCCTGATGATCATTTTTAGTATCTGAAAAAAATGTGCACACCCACTGCCAGAGAGCAACATGTTCTGCATGTCACTGACATCATAGCAGACAAATATGTTAAGAACAGGGAATTGGAACAGATGGAGGAATGAGTGTTTGAGTGTTTCCAACCAAATGGACTATGCCAAGCAAAGTGCTTCCGTTTATGACATGTACCATTCACCCTGCATTAATCATCCTCGATTGAGTGTCTAAATGATTTTCCATGCCTCATCCATTGGGCAGCCAGTAAATCATCTGTACATTATCATCTGATTATTTGACCCCATATAACTCTTATCTGGTTCCCCAACACAGACAGGGCTATACTATCTGTTGATGTTCTCGTAACTGTTATATATTTTAAACATATACACTCAGCCTATTAATGACAGGACTCAAAGCACTCAGAGACATTACCTTAGCTTCCCCTCAAATTACTGAGTACATTAACCATAGGATAATTCGGACCACAACCACATCCATAACCGTCGTACAGTTCTTCCTGTGTACTGAGTGAGTAAGCCTGTATGTGCCCCCATAGACTTAGAGTTTACAATTATTCTTAATCACGGCTTAGAAAACAGGCTTACTCTGCAGAATGGGTCTTGGCTGGCGTCATGGATATATGGACTAATCTGTTCTGGTGGTGAACTTAACTGTTTGTTTTTGAACATAATTCTATGTCAAGCTGCCACAGGAGATTCAAATAGGCAGACTGAGGCTGTGCACTCGGAGCTTGTTGAGGGTATGTGCGATTGCATGTTTGCTCCCATGTTGCCTGAAGTGCATATTAAGGAGAATTAGGGATCGCAAAATGCAGTTTTTCTGTTGGTAGATGTTTGAATGACAAGCAGTGCATTTAAATATACGGTATTGTTCCCCTCAATCTAGAATTAGATTAAGCCTTTAAGCCTGGTTAAGCTTAATTTCTCCAAGTTGCATGAAATTAACATAATGTTGACGGTGTGTCTATTTTAAGTAAGCATGGTATGGCAATATATGTGTCTGTCCTGAGACAAGTTGCCAAAAAGCGAAAAGTAACATTAAATTGGAAGCAAATCACTATAAATGTAAGGTTCTTGTGACTTCCAGAACTTCACAACATTCTGAACTTAAAGTCCCAACTACCAACTTTCAAATAAATAAATTTTTGAAAGAAATGAGCCATTAAAAAAAGTGTTTTTATTTTTTATACCTGACTTTGTTGTGAAAGTATTTGCCTAAAAAAAAAAAAAGCCCAATGTGTTCAGCAGAGACAAACGTCATGTATAATCCGTAGCCGCAGATCCTTTACCTGGAGTCGATGAACAGAAAGCTGGATCTGAAGTTTATGCTAATGCTGCCGGCTGTTAGCCTATGAAAGATAAGTAAGGAAGTCTTGCCTTCAGCATGTTAATAAGAAAATATCTGAGGAATCAAAATAGGAGCTCAAAGTACACAGAGAAAACCTTTTTTGTGCCATTTATACCACTAGCATTCATACGGGTCTATGTGGGTCGGATGTGTGGGTGGACGACTCTCTTCATGTATTTTGACATAAAATGGCCCGAGTGGTCTCCATGTTATGGTTTATTTGAAAAGAGATGGATGAATGTTTGTGTACTCTTTAAGCGAATGTTGCATAAGCGTGATGTGATGGTTTGATATCTGCATAGCTCAGTCATCTCTTTGCTGCACTGTAATGTTGAGTTATTATAATATAAATACATTGAATACTACATAGATGCATTTTTGAAATGACACAAAGGCATGTGAGGAGTTTCTGATTTCTGTGATGTAAATCATGTCCTTCTCTAAAGTAAGCGTCCCCCTGTAAGCATCAACTCAACACTAAATTTACCAGTTATTCTGTCATTTTTTTTATACTATTTACTGTATTATAATATTTTCTGTTTGAATTCAACTGTATCACACTCTTGTTACTTGTCACTTATGCCACCTCTCGTATTTGGGGCTTAGATTAAGCCCAGACCGTGACTAAAATAGTGATTGTAATGGTGATTACCCTTTGGCACTGCAGTTTGGTCCCATGATTCGACATAGTCTGGGATACCAGCCTTTTAGAAACACACTCTGCTGTTATGTTGCATTGAACCTGCCATGCTCTTTCATTCAGAATCAGATTTATACGTATTTTGAAACATACAAGAAATTAGCCTTTTTGTCAAAGTTACATAATAAACAGACCATGTACACAGACAATCAGAACACATTCAAGCAAACAAAGGAATATTAACCACAGAACGATTCTGTGAGATGAACGTGTAAATGTGTGCAGGGTCAGAGTAGACCTCTAATCTAGTGTTACGAAGTATTAGTTACAGAATGATGTCAAGTAATATTGCCCAGTAATAATAACACTAGATAATGTTGTACTTCGTAGATTCACACTCATTCACCCTTGTTTTTGTAGTGATTTTGAAAGTTACCATAATTTTTCAGCTTTGCTTCTGGAGGTGTGAGTGGAATGAGAATTTCTCACTTTTGCAACCATCAGTGTTGACAACAAAACAACATTTTTTCCATGCAGATGTGTAGCTCGCAGTTCGAGCTGTCGGGTGGGTGTGCATGTGTGAAAGGAACAGATACCGGGTAAACAGGTGCATGTGCGTATGTGTGTATGTGAGTGAGTGTGAATTATTCTGTGTGAGTGTGGCTTATCATGGGTTCTGAAAAAGGGGAAATGCTTTAGTTTGAGCTGTGCTGCTTGGAAGGAAATCTTAACAAGTTCAGTCAAGGCAGAAGTGCGCCTGGAGCTTCTGCCCATGGTGATTAAGCTAAAAATGCGCTGCTCTTTTAAGCCTTTAGCAGACTGCTGGAGGAACACATCTCACCTCTACATACAGCTAGACCCCATGCCTTGACCCCTTCCCTCTTCGGCGCACTGTTAGGTTGGTATATCCAGTGGGATTTTTTAACCCCTTTAAACCCATTTTAAGCCTATTCTATAGTTATCTGCTTGAAATTAGTTTATTTGTATAGCACATGATCATACACAGAGGTCGTTCCATTTGATAAAATAAGCACAAAAGCATAATAAGCCATAAATGTAACTGTAAAAGAATAAAAGTAGAACTGAAGATTAAGGGAAATGTTAAATAAAGCCAAATAAGAGTAAAGATATAAGTGCACAATATTTCTGCAGATCTTGCTGTTAACTGAAAGCAGCCGAAAGAGCCCAGTGTTAGGTTTCTGTTCAAAACTGCCTACATTTGCCAAGATCCGATCTAATGGGAAGCTGGTTCCAGCAGAGGGCAGTATAACGACTAAATGCTATTTCTCCCTTTTTTCAATTCTGATCTATGCACCACTGCTTTACTAACTTTAGTTGATCAAAGAGACCTTCTAGCCCGATATTCATCAAACATCTCAGGACCCAAACATTTACAAATAAATAGCAACAGTATAAGCTCAGTTCTTTATGGGCTTGGAAGCCAGTGTAAGGACCTGAGGATTCAAGTAATGTTCTAGGTTTTGGTTAGAACTCTAGCAGCATTTTGAATAAGATGTAGCTGTCTACTGGTCTTTTTGGGCAAGGCATCGAGAAGAGAACTGCAATAGTCAGCTCAGCTGGAAATGGGTGTGTTTCTCCAAATTTCCTTTTGACACAAAGCCTCAGACCTTAGCAATGTTTCTTAGATGCTTTAATGCTGATTTAGATATGATTCTGAAACTAAAATCCCAATACATGATTACACCAGTGTTTTTGCCATCGATAGGAGTTTTTATTTACCTGGACTATAGAAATACACTGTGCTGCAATCTTCATTCTTTGTTCCCAAGTAGAACTATGTATGTCTTGGTTTTATTTAATTGAATGGAAATTTGCTGCATGCAGCCATTTACTTTTTCAAGTCAAACACAACAAGTCCATAGCACTCAACTCATCTGGTAAAAGATGGATATGAGTGTTGTCTGTATACCTGCTCTCTTGGGAAATTTGGGTGAGAGGAAGTTGAAAAAGTATCCGAAGGATGGAACCTTGTGGTGACAAGGTTACTGTTTTATAACAGGCGACTTCATCTGGAAACTCCCCGTTGAGAAGAGAGCTGACTATTTGCAGAATTTCAACAGAATGTAATACTAAAAAAATCATCATGTATTTTCCAGCAAAACCTGTCCTATTCTTAAAGGGGAATTCCAGTGTTTTTTCATGTCTGTATAATTAACATTGCAAACAAAATTATTCAGAGTGGTTAAGCGAGAAGTGGTTGATTGTAGAGAGACATACATTTCTTTATAGTGATAGTGTTAGCAAACAGGGATCGCAGTGTCTCTAGTGCAAATACTGATCATTTATTAACAATACAAAAGCAACACATGTTTTTAATAACATGTTTTTAACTGAAAACAAAACACAATATTTTATATGGCAAATACTATAATCAAATATTTTCTCAGGGGCCTATTTTTCCTTACAACATTGTGTGTGTCTCATGAAAGAAAATTGCAAAAACTTCATGTAGTCTTGTAATGACCTATTTGAAATCTTTAAGGGACATTTAGTGGTGAAACTATAAATCATAGTATACTTTATAGTGTGAAACTCCATTCAGTCTCAAGGTTGTTTTACAACAAAACAAGCAACAAATAAACACAACTACACAACAGCAGGACTGTCATATCCAGGCACATGCACAGGTAGGGCTCAACCTGTTCAGAGCACTCGGAAGTGCCCTTTTTGGGGGGAGTTTTTTTATTTATATATATATATATATATATATATCAATGCTTTTGGTAGCCCTTTACGTCTGCTTGTCTATTTAACAAGTAATTTACCAATTAACGGCATTAAAAAGCGTATATCTTAGAACCGCTCAAACTGTCAGTCAAACTTCACAACTCCGCCCCTGAGCGCCACAAACTTACTTTTCAGCACAGCAGTCAGAGTCATAGAGCAGAAGCAGATGAACATCTTGTCTTGTTAAGGTCAAATAACTTGTTGTTTGAATAAGTGCAACATTGTCTTTATGAAATAAACACTAGTATGTCTATAAAGGTTCATATAATATATCACCACACCCATTTGATGTTGACGTAATGTGATGTCGTCGTTTTAATGATGGACAAATTGCACACTTTTGCTGGTCAAAAACTGCATTTGATGTTGACACGAAGCAGCCGAATGATCCTTGTGAGCTAGGTAAAATATTTTAGAATATATTTCTATTCGGCTGAATGTGCTGATGTATGTCAATCAAATGTATGTAAATTATTGACATTATAATATTATATAGCCTATGTTCACACAGCATGGTTAAAGATTCCTATGCTATTATATTATGCATGTGTTTGCTGGCTAAATTTAGTAAATATATTTTATTGTATACTCCCCACCTGTCTTCACATGTATAAACATAGAAAAACATGGTTTACTACTGTACTAATCTTGTATTAAATAAAAACAAAAAACTTTACACAATGAGAATGTGAATCATCAGGTCACAATGCATTCTATGTATTTTTTCATGCAGAATGTAATCTGCATGAATGCAAAGCAAAGACAAAAAGAAAATGAACATCTTGACACATCTAAATTAGAGAGAGTGCACAACCGATTCACAAACACAGGACAAATAATACACAGACAACCACCCAGGAGGCAAATTGGTAAAGCTAACTTTACTAGAAGGCCAGGCGTATTTGCACTGTAAATCATAAACATCTTTAAATACATGGCTCACAGGAGAGTGTTGTAATTAGTTTTAAAGAAACCCTCTATATCAGGGGTCTCCAACACTTTGCTTGCGAGCTACCAGCAGCTCGCCGAAGGGTTAACAAATCTATATAAATTTGAAATCCAATTGTATTAGTCACTCGAAAAACCAACATGCATGTATAGCCAACCATATCTGTTCCCTTATTACACCAAATCATTATTTGCCCATTAGTTGTCAATAAAACAGTCGCGCTGCTGTCAATGTTGATGAGTCAAAGGTGATGATTCAGATTCAGATTCAGATGACGGGAGATGGGCAGGAACCATGACCGCGGCTTGTGCCAAACAAATAAGAGGCTGAAAACTTATTTTCATGATACAAAAATGAGTAGCTCTCTACCATTTTCATTTTGTAAAAGTAGATCTCTGGGGTAAAAAGGTTGGAGACCCCTGCTCTATATGTATATATTATCTGTACAAAGGTTATTAATACTAATAAAATATAATACAAGAATATTATTGTGTGATATTTTTTTGGTGGTGAGGGGTCCGTGGAGGGGTTGGGGTGGGGCACCATTTTTTCAGTTTCAGCACATGCCCCTCAAAAGGTCTGTGCACGGCCCTGGTCACATACATTTTTAAACAGAGTAACTAAAACTAAAGAGAGCAACTACCTGGAACTAAAGAAGCAACCTGAAGAAAGGATAAAAAAAGTTTTGCACCAAACCATTGTTTTAAAGATTAAAGTTCATTATTTGTATTGCTCATTCCAGTGAACAGTTTGTGCCGTACACACTTCACCGAGCAGAGCTGTGTTACTGCGCTCTTCAAGGAGCAGCTGAAGGTTGATTTGATGCCTCTAATCAAAGTACAAGCTCATTGTCAGGATTATTAGGAATGAATTATAATAAATGAAGTGTAACATTGTCATAAAGGTGACTGGCTAAATGAGAGGCAATAGCGCACTCCATAAAAAGAGTGCCAGCAAGTTCGACTGATGTGCCGCAAAACTAATGTTATGCTAGGTGTTGAATAAATATTGCTTAGGGGTTTGACCGAGGATGCTATCAAAACTTGGTCTCAGGCTTAATCTCACTTAGGGCTGATTAAACAGACATGTCCTCTGTGTAAGACATGATTGTTCTAGTAATGTGCCATCCATCATACACCTCTGCTGCTTAATGATGACGATACAAAATATGAAGCTATTGAAGGTCTCTGTCCTCTAAAACCCAGACTTTATTACATTGAAGGTATAGTGATTTATGGGATGCTAAATATCGGAGCATTGCAAATGTGTGGCATTTCTTTGGGCTCTTCAGGATTAACAGCATCTTTTTTTTTCCTGTCACGTTTATTCCTCAGTTACTTTCAAATATTATACTTTTAAACCAGAACTATTAAAAAATGCAAAAATTAATTTAATGATCAGCAACTTCATTTTCTCTTTGGTCTGAGTTAAGCAGAAAACCCAGATAACACACTGTGTTGCTGCATTGACCCTTTGATCCACTAGGGGGCAATGCCACTCTGAGATTTTTATTTTTTATTTTTTTTGGGAGACTCTCATCTCACCCTGAATTGGAGGTTTCACACATTCTATTTTTACTCCTCTGAATAATTCACCACACAGCCATATATGATCAGTGACATTTCCTCCCCTCTAGTACTGTGACAGTGCGGTTGCATCACTTGATCCTCGATCTAAAGTCTAGAAACTGATACACTGTAGAAAAAAATGGTCTCGCTATGAATAGTCTGTGCTGGGTCAGAGATTGACAGTGATGTATAATCTTTAATGCACACTCTGACCTAAAAAGCCTCCCTCTCCCATTCACTGATGTTCAGATTGATTCAGATAATAGGAATGATGCAGAATGATGCTGTCGCCACACATTTCCTAGCGCGCATGGTGGAATAGTGCGCTGCAATAACGCTCAGCCCTCTCCAGATTGGTGACACTGTATTTCATGATTAAGCTCCTGCTTCGTCTAAGCTTGAGGATGAGAATATCAATAGTAACTGTACATCTGTAGTGTAGTGAATAAATGATATCCTGCAGACATTTAACATGTTAACACACTACTAATGTAGGATTGTGCTACTTGCAAAAGGTAAAGGCACGGGATTTAGTGCTCTGTTAATATTAAATGATTATAATGATGTTCTAACACCCCAGAAAAAATGACTTGGGGGATGTGTTAATGCTGACTGCAAGTTATTTCAGTAAAAAGCTTTTTTTAAAGCAGCCATCAATGCTAACCTACATCAACAAATCGTAGGTCTTGGGGGGTGTTCCCAGGATGAAGTAGTTAGTACCTGCCACTAGTGGTCCAAGGTCCCAAGTATAGGAAAACCAGTGAACCGGTTGGGCACTCAGTGATATGTGTGAGAAGAGAAGGCTAGCATATCAGGTCTAATGCCACAAAAGACATACCGAGGTCATGATAGCTATGATAGGAAGATGTCAGTACACACAGTGCATAAGAACTGGACCGTGAAGGAGTAGAAGAAGGAGGCCTGGTCCGATGACTCGTTTTTTGTTTTTTTTCCCTCGTGTTTGTGTGCATGTGTGGGACTTACCTGGAGAAGACATGGCATGAGGATACACTATGGAGTTTTCCTGGCAACTCTGGGCCCTGTTTTATGGATACCTGCTACGATCACGCTTTAGGGTTTTTTTTTTTTCTGGGACAATTCTCCACTGCCCTTTGTATTTTAATGCACACTGTGTACGCCAGTATCAGTGGTAACTGGTGAATGAGGGATAGTATGAGAGAAATATTGAGTGCGTATTATTTTTGTTTTCAAAGCAGTTGAAACAGGTTGAAATGTCGAAATGAGACAGGAAAAGTCCCTAACCCTACCGCTAACTCTAAACTTAACCCTAACGCTAAACCTAAACCTAACCCTAACCCTTACCCTAAGAGTCACCAGTTAGCATAGATACTGGTGATGTTATGCAGTGCGCATTATTATATATAGGGTAGTGAAGCATTGTACTAGCATATAACTGGTTCTGGGTACCTTGATATGACCTGCTATCCAACACAAAACGAATCTCTCAAAATGTTGTTTACACTTTTACTCTCCAGTCTCAAGCTCCCAAAACATTGAGCTTGATGCCAGAGCAGAAAGTTTTGTCTGCCGTCATTCTCTTTCTTCTACTGAGTGTCTACAGTGCTTGACAATACTCTCAGTATTTTGTACAATGCTTCTTTCAAGGGTGTTTTCCAAGAAAATAACTTGGTCTGTGGCACCAGCCTTTTGGGAACGACATGAAAAAAGCGGGATCGCAGCAAGTAATTTGATTAAATTGTATATCATGATGGCTGCACCAAAAGTCATGAGATTGGGTTGGGATGTTACTTTGACATGTACCGCCTACATAATCACAGTTGTAGACCAAGTACATCCCTACATGGCAACTATATTCATCAATAACTGTGGCCTCTTTCAGCAGGATAATGCCCCCTTATACACTGCAGAACTGTTTTCCCAATGATTTCAACCTGACTGAGCATCTGTGGATGTAGAAATGTCACACTGTATAAGAGCATCTGTTAAAAAAATAGTATTAAATATAAATATCAGAAGTCATTATGCCTTATCTGGACACATTTCTCTGACTGGAATTTACAAGGAGAGTTTGTTTTGTTCTTCATCTGTATTTCACTTTGAAATTCTTTGAGCAAAACGCAGCTTGGATTATGAGTAACAGAAAATGTTGACGTTTCTGAAATTGTCTTGTGTTCTCGAAGATGTGTGCATGATCCCCCTAACTGACAGTTCAAACTCTTAATGTTTGGTTTGGGACCATGGCATCCTACAACCGGCTGTTCTGTTGAGAAGTGCTCAGTGTGCAGTGTGAGATTATAGAGTATAGTGCCTGAGACTGAGATCCAGTGTGAAACAGCTCTCCGGGGAAGATAGGGAAGGAGGTTTCCAGAGCCGTTAGAACGCTGCTGGAGGCACCGTGGTCATGGATGCGTAGCTGTGGCAGTGTTTTACAGGAGTGACTTTAGTGAGCATCAGGGGAGTGATCCTGTGCATGAAATTTCTGCTGCCACCGCCTCGCTCCTGCACGGGGTGATCCTCCAGGCTTGTGAAGTGCTGTTGCCATGGAGACGTCACAGTTCATCAAGGTTCGGAACAATAAAAGGAGTCAAAGTCTCAGCTGAAGTCGCATGCTGACACAACCCTCCATACACAGGCTACATAAGTAATTACCCAGATGATCCAGTACCTGTGCCAAAAAAGCCCTATTTCATCCATCCATTCATCTGTTTTTTTAACGAAAAATAGCAGTGACATCAGCGTGGTTCAGTTTTAAGGGTAACTCTCTCGTCTGTTGCTGGTTTGTGCTGGGTTCTAAGCAATGCCGGCGTCAGAGCGCATCTACCAGGCAGGGATCTAACTGACTATGTGGAAGCACTATTAGCTGTGGTTCTGGGG